>SJYA01002932.1:6548327-6590635 GCA_006410615.1 Neotragus moschatus | reverse complement strand
TTATAATTGTTATATCTTCTTCTTGGATTGATCCTTTGATCATTATGTAGTGGCCTTCTTTGTCTCTTTTCACAGCTTTTGTTTTAAAGTCTATTTTGTCGGATATGAGTATCGCTACTCCTGCTTTCTTTTGGTCTCTATTTGCATGGAATATCTTTTTCCAGCCCTTCACTTTCAGTCTGTATGTGTCTCTTGTTTTGAGGTGGGTCTCTTGTAGGCAGCATATATAGGGATCTTGTTTTTGTATCCATTCAGCCAGTCTTTGCCTTTTGGTTGGGGCGTTCAATCCATTTACATTTAAGGTAATTACTGATAAGTATAATCCCGTTGCCATTTACTTTACTGTTTTGGGTTTGGGTTTATACTCCCTTTTTTGGTGTTTCCTGTCTGGAGAATATCCTTTAGCATTTGTTGGAGAGCTGGTTTTGTGGTGCTGAATTCTCTCAGCTTTTGCTTGTCTGTAAAGGTTTTTGAAACCTTGTGATTAAAATCTTAGTCTTTCAAATAAGATGCAAAAACCATGAATTGTAAAATACTGATGTCCGTCTGAATAACTGATGTTCCTAACATTTGTTCATCAAGATACCTTTTAAAAAGTGAAAAAATAGAGTGCTTGGAGAGCCATGGAACCGGCAGCTCCTGGGCTCGCGTGCTTGCCTCTGCGGCTGGGGCTGGGGCTGTTGCTGCTGTGCAGCTGGAGGTACCCTGGGAGCGCTGAGCCACGGGCCCTGCTGGAGAAGATCGCTGTTATTGGAGCTGGAATTGGTGGCACTTCAGCAGCCTATTACCTGCAGCAGAAGTTTGGGAAAGATGTGAAGATTGACGTGTTCGAAAAAGGAAAGGTCTCTCTGCTGTTCAGAGCCCTAGTGGCCTAGTGGGGGTGTATAATGGAGACACTCCATTATATGAGGAGAGCAGCTGGTTTGTAATTAACATGATTAAGCTAATTTGGCACTATGGATTTCAGTCCCTCCGAATGCACATGTGGGTAGAGGATATATTAGACAAACTTGTGAGGATCTACTGCTACCAGTCTTATGACTATGCCCTCAGCAGCGTAGAAAAGTTACTGCATTCCCTAGGAGGGGACGACTATCTTGGATTATTTAACCAGTCACTTCTTGAAACCTGGCAGAAAGCAGGCTTCTCTGAGAAGTTCCTTGATTAAATTATTACTCCCATCATGAGGGTAAATTATGGCCAAACCACAAACATCAATGGCTTTGTAGGGGCAGTGTCAATGTCCGGTACTGATCCTGGCCTTTGGGCAGTAAAAGGTGGCAATAAACTTGTCTGCTCAAGGCTCCTTCAGGCTTCCAGAAGCAATCTTGTATCAGGCTTAGTCATGTCCATAGAGGAGAAAACAAGGACCAAGCAGACAGGAAAACCCTCAAAGGTGTATGAAATGGTCTACCAAACTGGATCTGAGACCCATTCAGACTTCTGTGACATCGTCCCGGTGGCCACTCCAATGAATCGGAAAATGTTCAATATAAATCTTTTCAACTTTGACCCTCCAATTGAGGAATTCCATCAACACTACAAACCTTTAGTGACAACTTTAATTAAAGGGGAGTTGAATTCCACTGTCTTTAGCTCTAGAGCCTTAAACGAGTTTCATCTTGGTACAGTCTTCACCACTGATAATCCAGATTTATTCATTAACAGCATTGGGCTTGTGTCCCCTGTGGAAGAAGACAGTAATCCTCAGCCAAAAGCAGATATAGTACATGTCTGGAAGATCTTTTCTGCAGCACCACTTACTAAAGAACAAATTTTAAAGCCCTTTGTGTCCTACGATTATGCTGTGAAGCAGTCATGGCTTGCACACCCTCATTATACGCCTCCAGAGAAATGCCCCTCCATCATACTCCATGATCGACTTTATTACCTCAGCAGCATAGAGTCTGCAGCAAGTGCCATGGAAATGAGTGCCAATGCAGGCTACAACACTGCTCTCCTCGCCTATCACCACTGGAATGGGAACACACACGACTGACCAAGAGGACTTATATGAGAGACTTGAAACGGAACTATGAAATACCACTCTCTCCTTTATCCCCCTCCTGGTTCCAAATGGAATATCACTGGCAAAAAAAAAAAAAGAACAGTCTGAACAGAGATGATGATTTTGAATCAGATATTTCGCCATTATCATTTAACAAAATAATCCCAGGGAGTCATGAGAAACGCAAGGTTCTAATTAAGCATGAAGGTAAAACTATTGCATCTTCAAAATTGAACTCTTTCTTGAATATCCATCAGCAGCATTTCCCAAACTTGTCTGATAAGAATCACCTGGAGTTTGTTAGACATATGAATTCTCTAGCTCCTCTGGAGGTTCTGATTTAATAGATCTGGGATGGGGCCCTGGATTTTGAACAAAACTTTAAAGCATTTTAAGCTAAGCCCTTGAGGAAGACTTACCTTTTAGTTCAGGACTAGTTCATCTGCGCTTCATGGTTGGATGTGATCTTCATTCAGGTAAAATTATCATGGGAACTGGTATCTTATGCCTGGCTTTAGTAACTTACATTTTGCAAAGGACATATGCCCATGCTTGAAGCCTTGACTTTCAGAATGTTCTTTTTGATTGCTCCTGTCTCTATTTCATTAGGGGTGAAGTTCAGAAGTCTTAGTGTAGTATAAGGACGTCACACAAAAATCTCAAGTAAAACGAAAAGTATAGGCTATTGATTTAAGAAATTTCTTAAATTTGTCCTCTATTACCAAACCCTCACCTGAGGAGCTTTGAAAAATGGTGATAGAGCCCCACAACAGAGATTGGTTTAATGGACTGAGGATAGGGCCTCAGCTTTTTGTAGCTTTTTAGAGTTCCTAATGTACAACTGCTTCCCTGGTGGCTCAGAGGTTAAAGCATCTGCCTGCACTGCGGGAGACCTGGGTTTGATCCCTGGGTCAGGAAGATCCCCTGAAGGACATGGCAACTCACTCCAGTATTCTTGCCAGGAGAATCCCATGGACGGAGGAGCCTGGTGGGCTATAGTCCATGGGGTCGCAAAGTCAGACAACTGGGGTTTACACTGATGTGGGGGTTTATGATGTTTTCAAAGGGTTTTTGTGCCTTAAAAGTCCCAAGAAACCCCGTCCATTATCAAAGCAAATCCACGTTGCAAAGGATTTCTCTCAGTGAGAACTCTAGTAGTCTTGGTAGTAAGAAGCATTGACAGGCTCACAGCAGAGGCAACTTAGATGACTCGAGAGCCTCTGGCACTAGAATATATTCATAGTGACCCCACACTTGATCAGATCCAGTTTGTGTTCAGACTGTTAAATGCTTCTGAAGGTACTGTAGCATTTTGATAGAGAAATTGGTGGTTGAAATCTTGTTTTGAGGTGGTGTTTCAGCTATACATTGCAATCACCTGCAGGACTGCTTCCTGAATGGTTCCAGGATGTAGCCGAGAGACCCAGTTCTCCACCTGTACAAAGATCATGAGTGTTCTTAAAGTCACTGGAAAGGACAAAACAAGTAAAAACTTGTGAATTCTAAAAGTAACTGAATTGCAACCAAGTTAACATATAGTCTTTTTTATAAAAGTCCTCCTCCGGATTATAGCAGTTGCTCCTTTTAGCAAAAAGAACATTGATTCTTAAAGTGATTTATTCTCTACACTTGTGAATATTAATGTTGATAAAACTGCCAAGATATTTGATGTAGAGGCAGGAATTAAATTTACAGTTTGTCAGAGTTAGCTTTTTACTATTTTTATTCTTAAGTATGTTAAGAGGCACTCCTACTTTTCTCTTTTTGTGGTTTTATTATTATTATTTTTTTAGAGGTGAAAATAGTATTTTAATAATCAGTAACAGGAACACACAGCACCTCCTGGGCTGGAGGGTCCAGGCAAGAACACTAAGCACAAGCCTCCCAGGTACCAAAGCTGCTTCCCTCACAGCTCTGTTGCGACAAAGATCAGACACACCCCAGGTCCCCCTCAAGGAGGGCCTCCCTCAAGGAGGGCCCCCCGCTAGGCCCTGGCTCCTTATACAACGAAGGTCACATGGACACTGCAGGTTTATAGTGAGTTGCCAACAGCACTTTATTTTTTCTTTTCAACATCCTGTTCTGCGGCTTCCTTGGCTCTTTTTGCCCGGATGCCAAAGAGCCGGGTGTTGGCACAGGCCATGCAGAGACTGGCAAATGCCTTAAAGTTCTCCTCTGTGAGGACTCTGGCTTTCTCCTTCTTATAGACATTCCGTATGGGCATAACAGGTCCGGTCAGCTGAGTGGCCAGTTTGAGCTCTTCAGCAGAGCTGTCTCCCTTCTTGGGGGCCGAGGGCTTCCTGGGGAACAGGATAAGTTTGGGGCGGTACTCCTTGAGCCCTGCATGTTGGCCTGCAGGGACTCTGTGCACTTGTTCCGCCGCCTCAGGTCCACTGAGATCCCAGTGGTCCGATCCACCTTCTTGTAGATGCCGGCCACCCTAAGCTCCTCCAGGCTGAAGCCCCTGCCGGCACGAACCTTCATGTGGTACCTGACCGTGGGGCATCTCACCACCGGCCGGAGAGGACCGGAAGCGGGGCGCGGAGCAATGCGGTACGCCTTGGCCTGCCAGGCTTTGCGTCTACGGATGTTGGGAGCCGGCTGATTGAACCACGTGGCCAAGCGCCACTGCCAGTCCTTGTGGAAGTGGGGCTTCAAGATCATTCCATTCCAGCTGGGCGCCATGGCTCTGGCTGGAAGGCCTCCCCCGAAGGCTCACGGCCGGGAAAGCCCTTTTGTGGTTTTAAAGAAGACAGTATGTAGAATATAGCACTGTTGTGTATATGCTAAAAGTGGGTGAATTCTAGTGGAATCATCTCTAACATCTGCAGACTTGTTTTGCAATGGCAAATATTTTTAGAACACCAGTTTTAAATACTGCTGTTGTATGAAACCCAACTCTGATTGTTTTCCAGTGAGGCATCTGAAGCTGTTAAGGAGCAAAAAGGTTATCCATATAGTAAGCATATTAATTTTAATGCAACTAACAGAATTCAAAAAGATTTAATTGGAAGAAGGACCTGTCAGGGCCCACTATCCCAGGAAGCTACTCAAGTGAGATTTTTACAGAAGAGACTGGTCAAGATTATGCACAGGCTGAAGGCAGGCCACGTCCTGCTCCAGTGTTGCTGGAAGGCTCGTTAAGACATGGCTGGCCTCACCCCTAGAATGTTGCAGTAGGTGTGGAGCAGCATACCAAAGACTGCATTTCTGTTATGTTCCTACGTGATGCTGCCGGTTAGGAGCCACACTTAGAAACTCTACCACTTCTAAAACTCAACTTTTTGTGGTTGCAATGTTAGGGAAGGTTTAAAGGGGAGAATGGAAAAATAAAAACGTACGGCCTTCACATCAACTCTAGTTTGATCCCTCTAGCTGTATTTTTTCTGTAAACATTTCCTATAAATAGGGAATACCACTTTACATACTTGTTTATAAGTACCTCACATACTGTGTATACCCCACTCTCGAGGTTTAAAGTGATTCGTGATTTGTAGGCTATCAGATCACAGAAATAAACTTAAGCATTTGCTTGATAGACTTTTTTAAAGTTAGGTTTATGATCCATGTCTGTGATATTCTCTCTTACTGGAGTTTGAGCCGTAAAATTTACAAATTAGGTGAGTATACTATGGGCAGCATTATCACCATCTTCTACCCCACAAAGAACCACAATGCACTGGAATATTTTCCTCTGGAATTGTATTTCTACTCTTGTATTCAAAATTTTTTCCCACTTATGTTCAAAATAAAACAATGACATCATTAAAAAAAAGTGAAAAAATAAGTTACCAAGAGAACCTATGTTCAGTATACACACCCAGGAGCAATTTGGATCAATAATATAGAAATGACAATAACTAAAAATAAGACAGAAGTTAACCCAATGAGAAAACGAGCAGAGATATGAATGAGGAAAGGCATCTGGCCAATAAATGTGTCTACATCATGAGTGATTAAGTCCTATCAAGGTCACCTTTTAAACTTCTTCAATTGGAAAAAAACTTAAAGTCTGAAACATCAAATGCTGGAAAAGATGTAGAGAGTAAATTAGTGCAGTTACTTGGAAAACAGTTTGGTATTATCTCTCAAAATCGAACATTCAACGCATAGCTTTATGATCTACCAATTTGACTCTAGCATGGGTCCAAAGGAAATTCTAGCCCTTGTGAAGGACGCAAGAACAAGAATATTCACAGTGGTACTGTTCACCTGAGAAAAATCTGGAAATAACCAAAATGCCCACGAATGGGAAAATTGTTTTTTTTAATACAATGGAATATTACACAGCAATCAAACAGCAATACAGATATTAGGAGAAAAAATTGCCTAATAGTATAAATAGCATGAATTTTTGATATAAGACCTGAACTCAGAAATATGCTCTATCTATCTATGGAAGGAAGAGAAGAAGGGTAAGGGAGAGGGAAGCAGGGAAGACAAAAGAAAGCAAGTGACCAACCAACACGGGGCCTTGTTCAAGAGAAGGATTATGTTGTCAGGGAAGGCAGGGAAATGTGATAGTAACTGTGAGGTTCAGTTCAGTTCAGTCACTCGGTCGTATCCAACTCTTTGCGACCCCGTGAATCGCAGCACGCCAGGCCTCCCTGTCCATCACCAACTCCCGGAGTTCACTCAAACCCACGTCCATTGAGTCAGTGATGCCATCCAGCCATCTCATCCCCTGTGGTCCCCTTTTCCTCCTGCCCCCAATCCCTCCCAGCATCACAGTCTTTTCCAATGAATCAACTCTTCGCATGAGATGGCCAAAGTACAGGAGCTTCAGCTTTAGCATCATTCCCTCCAAAGAACACCCAGGGCTGATCTCCTTCAGAATGGACTGGTTGGATCTCCTTGCAGTCCAAGGGACTCTCAAGGGTCTTCTCCAACACCACAGTTCAAAAGCATCAATTCTTTGGCGCTCAGCTTTCTTCACAGTCCAACTCTCACATCCATACATGACCAATGGAAAAGCCATAGCCTTGACTAGACGGACCTTTGTTGGCAAAGTAATGTCTCTGCTTTTGAATATGCTATCTAGGTTGGTCATAACTTTTCTTCCAAGGTGAGGTTAGATATAGGTTATTGCTAGTTATGAGCTTTATTTTCACAAGAGTTTTCATTATATTCCTGTTAGTTAATAACCAATTATCTGAGGCCTTTCTTGGTGGTCCAGTGGCTAAGACTCCACCTCCCACTGCAGGTGACGTGAGTTCAATCCCCGATTGGGGAACTAAGATCCCACATGCCACAAGGTGTGTGACCCAAAAAACAGTAATAGCCAATCATCTAAGTAAAGTAAGGAGGAAAATACTCACTAGCTAGGCCACCACATGCCCAGTAAAACTCATATTTTTAGGGCTAAAAGGAAGGAAAGGAGAAGAGATTCTGGGTGTAGGGTTGGGGAGGATGAAGAGCAGTCTCCACCGCACCGCCTGCTCTGTTAGCTGTCTCTGTATTGAGGGTGAGATGGTTGGATGGCAGCACTGCTCAAGGGACATGAGTTTGAGCAAGCTCCGGGAGTTGGTGGTGGACAGAGAAGCCTGGCATGCTGTAGTCTGCGGGGTCACAAAGAGTGGAACACAACTTAGCAGCTGATGGACGATGACTATATTGTTCAGTTCAACAAGTTTTATTTGATCCTTTTTTACTTCTTAATAGCACTGATAGTCTCTTATCTCCAGACTCATATGTTCAATCTTCCCACTTGATTTAACATGTTAAACATTTATTTTATATTCTTTATTTGATAAACTCAAGAAGTTCACACTGCTTATGGTCTCTGATGGTTCTCATTTAGTATGTTGCTTGTGTTTGTGATTTATTTCACTTGTTATATAGGTCTGTTGAGACGTTAAGCGTTTTTATATTGGAGTATAGCTGATTTAACAATGCTGTGATAGCTTCAGGTGGAGAGCAAGGGGATTCAGCCATACATATACAAGTATCCATTCTCCCCAAACTCCTCTCCCATCCATCAGCCATACATTTTTGACTGTGAGCTAGTCATTTTCCTTTGAGCCTTACCTGTGGTAATTCTTTGAACCTGAGTTGAAGACTTCCACCAGAGACAATTACTTTTGGCTTCTGCCAATCACCTGGGGATGATACTAACCTAGGTCTATTTAATTTAAACCCTCTGCTTGGGGTTCTGGGACCACAGTGGGAATTCAGACCATGAACCCACATGGAAGTTGACTTGTGGTTACCACTTCATGGAGATCTTGAAAATTTTCCTGCATCCAGGGCCAGGATGAAGACAAGTATGTTTCCATTTCTTTTCCCACCACTTGGCAGATCTTTGTCAGCCTCAGACTTCGTACAAAGCCCTTCAAGGTCTCAGCCTCGTTGGAGCACTGGTGCCACGCCTTACTTCCTGAGCCCTGAACCCTGCATAATTTTAAATACAAAAGCTCAAGCTCGAGGTTCAAAATTCAGCAAAGACTTACCTGTCCTCACATCATTCCACAACTTCCAAAGAAACGCACACACTCAGGAACAAAAGTTGCTCCTGGCAAGTTCTTAACACTTTCTGTTCTCAAGTGAAGCAACTCTTCATTCTTTGAAAATGGATTTACTTTCTAGAAACAGAAAAAAGGCTGGAATCAAGAGTTTCTGCTGCTTCTATTTATGAGGGCTGGGGGTGAGGGTGCTTCAGAGATTCCTTACTTTTATGTCAACCTGGGAGAAAGCATTTGAAAATAAAGAGTTTTATTTTGTGATTACCAGTGTAGTTACTCCAGTTAGGAGTACTGTTAACAGTACCCAAGCTAATGTTTTGTCAGAGACAGAAGTCACCAGTACTTTGTTAACGACAGTTGACTACTTCTATTTACACAGGACCTAAAATTGGGTTCCTAACTATTGAGTGTGTGGTTCCACAACCACAGTCCACGTTTACCTCCTTGCTTTTAGCAGAAATACCCAATGGCTATGTAAATCCAATTTATTTGGCATGGTTCTGGGAAAACAATCAATTACACTCAACAGGATGAGATGCTGCCGTCAGGTGTGAAAACGTCAGGCCTACAAGTCCTTTTTAACTGAAAAGGACCATCACTGTGGGACCGCTATACTGACTCTACCACTGGGCCACCAAGATGTCTGAGACCGACTCAAACAACTCACAAACAAGGAAGGAGTGAGACAATTCACGAAACACGATTAACTGCTGTACAGGGCTGTGTTTAAAAAGAAAAGTGATTAGAACTCAGAGGACAGAATGGGGAAAAGC
Source organism: Neotragus moschatus (assembly GCA_006410615.1). Lineage (NCBI taxonomy): Eukaryota > Metazoa > Chordata > Mammalia > Artiodactyla > Bovidae > Neotragus > Neotragus moschatus. The sequence goes on along the minus strand of SJYA01002932.1, from coordinate 6,581,393 downwards.
TTCCCGGAGGGTGTGACACTTAACCCAGGTCTTCAAGAATGAGCAGGTGTTTGCAAAAGACAAGTGAAGAAAGGAATTCCACACGGAAGGGGCCAGTTTGGGCACCAAGAAGGCATGACAGAGCAGAACAGGTCCAGCAAACCACGAAAGGCTGTGAATGTGGCCCACAGATTCTGTACAGCAACCCGAATCTCTCCAGCCAGAAGACAACTTTCCTCCAGGCCCCTCACATGCTTCTTCCCCTCATCAGGAACCAGTCAGCTCATCCCACCGAAGCTCACTCTTAAATCCACTCTATTCCACTACTTCACCTCCCCCCAATTTTTGTGCAGAAGAGTCCAAGTTTTTCGACTGGCCTTCAGATCCACCACTTCCATTCCAGCCTACCCAGTCACTGAGATGATTTTTGAAAAGGACCAATCAGATCAGGCCACTTTCCCTGCTTAAAATCACTTAAGAGATAAAAGTCCATCTTTTGAACACAGAACTCAGTGCATTGTTATTTATATAAAAACGTCAAATGTGTTCTTGGTGTTATAAGAATTGCCACCAAGACTTCAAAATCAGGTCTTAAGAGACAAGCATCGTGGAACCTACTTGCTAACTGGGTGACTGACAGATAAAGATTTCTATTCTCAATTTTACACAGCTCCACAGCTGCCCCAACTTCCGGGCTTTGCTGGTGGCTCAGTGATAAAGAATCCACCTGTGCTGCAGGAGCTGCAGAGATACAAGTTCCATTCCTGGGTCAGGAAGATGCCCTGGAGGAGGGAATGGAAACCCACTCCAGTATTCTTGCCTGGAGAATCCCATGAACAGAGGAGCCTGGTGGGCTACTGTCCATGGTGTTGCAAAGAGCTGGACACCACTGAAGCGACTTAACACGCACGCATGCACCCACACTGTATCTTTTTATAAAGTAAGCTTGAAATAAATTTTTCACGTACCAAAAAAAAAAAAAAAACCCGTCCATCTGTGGCATGATGTACAATTCCCTACATAATTATGACCTTAAGCAAATTATCTAACTATTTCAGAGTGGTGTCCAGTGAGTAGGACTGAAGCAACTTTCTACCTCAGACAGCTGTCTTCACATTAAATCCGTGGGTAGTGCTGTGAAAAACTAGCGGTCCTCTTTCACGGTTCTTCAGCAAAACGTGTAGGTAGAGAGAAATTTCAAATGCAGATAGAAATCTGTCTCACTGTGCACTGGGATGACTCAATTTTAACTTTACACTTTATGCTATACACGGCTTGACAATTTTAGAGAGCGGGATCACATTTTACATTCAAGAAATACATTCAGAACACACTCTGGCATAGCACCAGGAAAGAAACTTGTTATTGAGAATATTAAACTCCTGACCTATATAATCATTTCAAGGTTTGAGATGAGAATTCCTGGATATCCGTTTACCTGGAAGACGGGGAAGAGCAAACAATATGCGACTTTAGCCTTCAGCAAATCCCCAGGAGGTAATGGAAACTGATGCTTCAGACTAGAGGAACTCCTGACACCACATGGTCTAACATCAAATGCTCAGGACACCTCACAAGGACCCTCGGAAGGGCGTCACCGGTGACTGCATTTGCCCTCAAGCCACTTAACCAGGTATTTAAGGGAGACAAGTTCAAGACCAACGGTGTTTGGGTTCTCTACCCCTTACCTCTCAGATATCAAGCACCGATGGTGTGGATGTAACTGGAGCATAAGATTCTGGCCAAGAGCTGGGGACACAAGCCCCATCTGGGCCTCCAAGACCAGCAGCCAGCGTCCAGGTGCTTTCAAGCCCTCGTGCACCCCTAAGCTATCCTCCTGCATCTAAGATGGATAGAATCGAGAAACGAAAGGGCGTTTTAATACTAAAAGAGCCACATCTAGTCCATTTCCTGCCACAGTGACGGGGCCACGTTACATCATCACAAGGCTTCTCACATGTCGTGCTTGAGAATCAGCACCGAGTCCTCTGGTTAGCTCCAAGAAACTCCACAGCTGCCTTCACAGTGTCCACTAAGCCCTACTCAGACTTCAAGGCAGAACCTCAGACTTCAAGGCAGCACAGCAGGCCACAGTATGGCTTGTGAGCAGAGCACTCCCCAGGCATGGCTCACGCTCCCAGTGCTCAGCTCAACATTTCCTCAACAGCAGTTTTAATTAATGTGATTTCTCAGGTAAGTGCTACATCCCTGGAGATGAATCTCTACTCTCCACCCTCTGTTGTCAGAGCTCTGAGCCTGGTTTTCCTCTAACCTCTAAGAAGGGCCTCTGCCACTTGACTCTGGAAGGCTACAGTTACGATCAGCTAAGATCAGCAAACACAGGTAGTGTCCACAAAGCGTGGTGTGCACGGTCCATCTACGATGCTGTCTTGCACACAGTTGGTGCTCAGCCAGGACCTGGCAACTCTATGGGGTCTCTGTCCCAGAAGCTAAGGCTTGGCTGGAGGGGCAGGATTCCTCTAGCCACACCCTTCCTAGGTCAGCGCTTGATTACTCATCACAACTGCTCCGGTAATGGCATCTCCTGCATCTGAGATCAGGCTGGCAGTGGGCGCAGAAGGGTAAGGTGCTAGCTTTAGTCTATGCTCAGTGAGTCAGGATGTCAGCAATGAGTGACAGGTGGAAGCAGGACAGGTCAGTCTGGGTTGGGTGCCCCAGGTTCTTCTAGTTCCCAGGCCTTCATGGCTTTCAGCTCACTCCCATGTCCTCCACCCACAAGCCTCCCAGGTCTGACTTCTGTGGGGCTTCCACCGACCCCACCCCCGATCTCCCTACCCTCGTCTCTCGGCAAACAGCAAGTGGCTACATCTGAGCTGACCTCTCACCTCCACTGGGCAGTCACAGCGCCAGGAGCAGACCAAGTGCCTAGTGGCCAGACGTCAGGCCAAGGCAGGCTGGCTTCTTACAAGCTGTCTCTCCACCATGACACAGGGCCAAGCACCCTCAGCTGTCAGCAGCAAGAAAGCCGGGGCAGGTCCTCCTGTGCTCACTCACATCCGACTCTTTGTGACCCCATGGACTGTAGCTCACCAGGCTCCTCTGTCCATGGGATTCTCCAGGCAAGAACACTCGAATGGGGCTGACATTTCCTCCTTGAGGGGATCTTCCCAGCCCAGGGATCGAACCTGTAACTCCTGTGTTTCCAATACTGCAGGAGGGTTCTTTGCCACAGTGGGGAAGGTCAGGGAGACCAGAGAAGAAATCAATCTGGAAAGACCCCATCATGCCTGCTCCAACTGAAAGCAACGCTTTCTTCTAAGAAGAATAAGCAGAGAGAAGGCAACCACGAGAAGCGGGGAGAAAAAGAAAGAACCCATAAACGCTTTGTGGAACAAGAGAATTTTTCCCAATGTGAAATGCACAGATAATTTAATGGAATTTACTTGATTTTCCCCTCTCAGGGTCTGACTTCAGAAAATCGAATTACAAAGTCATCATCACATCCTAGATTTATTACAACTGACCTGCAGGCAAGAGGAGAGAACTATTACATTGACACTTCGATTCCATGGATACATCTTAAATAGAGGGAGAATTCAAACAAGAATACAGGATAAACTATTCCCAAGCTCCAGGAAGCAGTCATGTGACTGAGCTGCACTTTTTACAGACAAATAAGGCAGTAGCCCTTCACATCAGCTTTCCAACAGTTTTTATACAATATGCTTCTGTGGTACAGGAGAGAAATAACCAGAGCTCACAATGTACAGTTCTTACACTATTGTTACAGTGTGTGAACACTGTACACCCTTTTGTTTTCATAAAGATACACTGTAATAAACTCCTTGCCCTTGAGTTTATAAGTTTATAATAATCTATGATTAATACACTAAAATTGCCTTTTTTATGTGGTCGTCCACATGACAGAACTGTCAGATCAGCTCCTGGATGGCCAGCACTGTGTCCTCTCTATCTGCATATGGCAAAGTGACCCCACGTGGAGCCAGACAGAAGGGTGACCACGGAGACCCGGAGTCCTCCTGAGTCCCCAGGAGCCGTGGGGATGGGAGGCGATGGCTTGGCATGGTCAGGGGCAGGCGCTGCAGGGCTTCCCCTCCAAGGCTGGGAAATCTGGGGTTTTGATGCCACGGGGGAGAAAACAGGAAGATCAAGCAAGTGGACCAAAGCGAGAAACCACTGGTGAATTCAGAAATTGACAGGATGTAACTGTAAACAGCACCATTCTCCCTTTGTTGTTGAAAAGTGTCCGTGACTGTCACCTGGGAGGAGACACAGCGACACCCATCGCTGTTTGGTTCCGTCACGGCATCTGCCACGTCTCAGACCTCGGCTGCTTTACACTCCAGTGGGCGTGAGCTGCTCACGGTGCTGTTGGACAGACTTGACCGTCACACCTACGCAGGGCGTCAGGGGGGCTGGAGGGAGACCATGGAGACCCGGCTCACGGGGAAGGGAGGAAGGACAGCAGAAGATGCAGATTTCAACAGCCTCCTAGAACTATTCCGGGGTTCTTTGGGGGTTTCTTGGCTTTAGGGTTGTTTTTTGTAGAATTCCAATCCTAAGAAACGTGGTGACCTGCTCGAGTCATAGGTGAGGATCTCATGTAAAAGAAATCTCCTCTGGTCAAGTGTTATCTCTACAAGAGATGCTCTTCCATCACCCGCCACATCAGCTGGGCCCCACCTTCTCAGCCTCCCAAACTTGAGATCATGGGGTACACTGGGGGCTGTACATATTCTTGGTAAGGAACATCCCTGGTAATCATAAAGGTTTCTGTTATAGGGAAAAAGGTGAGATACTGGATCAAGCAAGAGTCACGTAGGGGCAACAGCCCACACAGGTGGGGAAAGAGACGCAGAAGCTGCAGACCTGGGCCAGTCATGCCGCACAGCTGAGATCTGGCCTTTCGCTGCCTAAAAGACATCTTTATCTGATCAGTCAAGGCACATTGCTACCAGCCACTTCTCCCCGTCAGTGAGTTACGGTGGCTAGAGCATCAGGCTTGGGACCAGGGGAAATACATAGCTGCTACGAGTTGTTCCAGACAGGATTCTAGGACTAAAAACATCTGTAAACTTTGCCCTCTGTATTCTTCCCTTCTCAGCCCGGGTGGTTTGTGGCAGGTGGAACATCCAATTGGCAGCACACCGAATTCTGAGAATCAGCACCTTCTCTGACGCGTGGCAGACTCCTGAGTCTCCCTGATGGAGGGCAGAGGACTGGGGGTGGGAGCGGGGATTAGAACACGTTCTGCCCCATCTCGGTATTTTCACGTTCTCCTCTCTGAACGCAGCACAGTTTTTGGTAAAGATAAACGTGCTCTAATTTAACATGATATTTCAAACAGGGAATTTGGCTGAGCACGTGGATCCCCAAGCGTGGACAGTGACTGTCACAACAACAGAAGGTCCAATCAGTCAACCTATTGCACTTGGTGAAGAAAGTCTACCCCTCCTCCTTCTCCCAGCTCCGGAAGGCAAGGTGTCTCACCGGCCACGCCCGCCATGTGCCCCAGCCCAGAGCCTGCACTCAGACACGGCATGGCCACCACCGCATCCATCCAGCACTCGGAAGCCTGACGAAACACCCTTCCAGCAGCTGCATCTCCAGGCTTCGAGTCTAGAAATGAGCTTACAATGTGGTCTCATCACAGTCAGCAAGCTGATCGTACTGACATCCACGTTCACGGGAGAGTGGGCGAGGTCTCTGACCGGTGCTGCGCTGCACGGGTGCTCAGGTCGCATGGGGATGCGCGTTTGGGGTGGCGGGAGTATACAGACAGGATGAAACAAACACCAGTAGAGGTGTGCATGGTGTCTGGCGAGCGATAAAAACACTGTGGTGGGGGTGAAGGTTCTGCACGTCTTGCTTCCTCTCAGCCCTTTGTCTAGAGTCTGACGTAGCAGCGACATCAATCGACATACATGGGGGAGCTCGGGGTGGCTGGCATTTGATCCAGGATTTTACACACATAGCATGCGACCTCGACGGCACGCTCCTCATACATCAAAATAAAGGGGTGTTTCTGCAAGAGGACGGAAAACAAGGAAAAGAAAAGACGTGATCAAGATTCACATTGGCGCTCAGAGGGAACTGTTCCTGCAGATATCCAGCTCTGCAGGGGGCAGCCAGGTTGAGCTGTGAAGGGCTGCAGTGAGGCAAGCCAGGCTGGGCTCCATGCACACAGGTTAGTGAGATACCATACATGGTGCTGGGCTCTGAAGGAGCCACCCTGGTGTGGGGTCTGCAAGCTTATCCGCATATCAGGGCCCCTGTGTTCTTCAGCACAAATCAGAGCTGGAGCCTGTACTGCCCTCCAAGAGCCCAGAAGCACTGCATGAACCCCAGCTGCCACCCCTCCTGGATGCAGGACGTCCCCTCGAGCAGCAGAGGGGCCTTGCGGCAAGGTTTCCGCAGTGATCCTCGGACCCTCCCCCCGGCTCTGAAAGAGGCTCAGCAGCAGCTCCTCCTCCCGTGCGCCTGTGCCTGCACCTTCCAAATGCCACGGCTGAGCATCTGCCTCCCAAGCCCGCTTCTTCGTCCTCCATCCCCAGCGATGTTTTTCTTCCATAGCTTTGCTACGTACACTGACTCAGTAAGCTTAGTCAGTGCTGGGGTGGACCAGAGTTTTACCTAATATCCTTGGAAAGCTAAAATAGTCCCACTTTATTAGGTCACGGTACTTTCTTTGCTCCCAGGGCCAAGGCCAGATCTGGTACTGCTTAAAAAGCCCCAGTTCTGCAGAAGGGTAAGAACTTTCAAAAAAGCAGGAATGGGCCATGGGACATAAATTTGCATGAGAGCTTTTAGTCAAAGCAAAATGAACACAATAAACGGTTACAGATGCGTCTCTCTCACACACAAAGGCTATGGGGTGGGAAATAGCTCCTGAAAGCAAAGGTTAACGTTCCTTGGGGGTAGCTTTTATAACATGCCGAAGCCAAAATTTCCCATCAGAATCCAGCTAGTAAATTAGTAGGAAAATCAGACACAACTTTTGTCTTTCCAAATCTCCTTGTTTTTAAAACATCTTTAAAAACACTCAATAAGGTCAAGCAGCATGGCCAGCGGCTTGCTCAGTGAGCCTGCGTCCTGGAGGGCTCAAGTTTGAGGAAACACCTCCTAGCCCCAAAGTCTCAGACTCACCAGGAGTTCTTTATACTTTGGCCTTTTGGATTCATCCTTCGTAAGGCTAAAACAACACAGAAATTAACATCATTAAAATGGAGACACAGTTACTGGAGTATTTTTATTTTCACAAGCAAAAGCATCACAATAGGTCAGGGGTTTTTTTTTTTTCCTTCAGATACAAAGTCACAAAGCAGCCAAGCTGCCAAACATAAAAGACAGAAAAACTTCAGCAATCTGACCATGAAATGTTAAAGTCTTACAGGACCTAAAAAGAANCAGTGATCCTCGGACCCTCCCCCCGGCTCTGAAAGAGGCTCAGCAGCAGCTCCTCCTCCCGTGCGCCTGTGCCTGCACCTTCCAAATGCCACGGCTGAGCATCTGCCTCCCAAGCCCGCTTCTTCGTCCTCCATCCCCAGCGATGTTTTTCTTCCATAGCTTTGCTACGTACACTGACTCAGTAAGCTTAGTCAGTGCTGGGGTGGACCAGAGTTTTACCTAATATCCTTGGAAAGCTAAAATAGTCCCACTTTATTAGGTCACGGTACTTTCTTTGCTCCCAGGGCCAAGGCCAGATCTGGTACTGCTTAAAAAGCCCCAGTTCTGCAGAAGGGTAAGAACTTTCAAAAAAGCAGGAATGGGCCATGGGACATAAATTTGCATGAGAGCTTTTAGTCAAAGCAAAATGAACACAATAAACGGTTACAGATGCGTCTCTCTCACACACAAAGGCTATGGGGTGGGAAATAGCTCCTGAAAGCAAAGGTTAACGTTCCTTGGGGGTAGCTTTTATAACATGCCGAAGCCAAAATTTCCCATCAGAATCCAGCTAGTAAATTAGTAGGAAAATCAGACACAACTTTTGTCTTTCCAAATCTCCTTGTTTTTAAAACATCTTTAAAAACACTCAATAAGGTCAAGCAGCATGGCCAGCGGCTTGCTCAGTGAGCCTGCGTCCTGGAGGGCTCAAGTTTGAGGAAACACCTCCTAGCCCCAAAGTCTCAGACTCACCAGGAGTTCTTTATACTTTGGCCTTTTGGATTCATCCTTCGTAAGGCTAAAACAACACAGAAATTAACATCATTAAAATGGAGACACAGTTACTGGAGTATTTTTATTTTCACAAGCAAAAGCATCACAATAGGTCAGGGGTTTTTTTTTTTTCCTTCAGATACAAAGTCACAAAGCAGCCAAGCTGCCAAACATAAAAGACAGAAAAACTTCAGCAATCTGACCATGAAATGTTAAAGTCTTACAGGACCTAAAAAGAATAGAGAGAAGCAGCACTCCCAGAAAGAAAACACTGAGAAAAAGAAAAGCATTTTCAAGAATGAAAAGAATACACAAAACGCTCTAGCTCTTTGCTCACAAACGTATCTTACTTCTCAATCAAGTCGGATAAGCAGACTAATTATCAAAAATATTCAAATGGTAACAAAGCAGATTTTATGTAAAATATAGATTGAAATAGTACCAGGCACAACTGTACTCTTGCCACATCAGTATGTATTTATTCTCATGTGCCATACACACACACCCACACGTTAAAAGATGAACACACAAAAACATCAGGCATGGGGTTCACGCGTTCCTTGGCATAAGACCTCCCTGAGCCAATGTATGGTTCTACTAGTCGAGAACCCAACTATGTTACATGTTTATGTCACAGCAGAGATCCACTCCTAAAAGTCTGATCTGGTAGGATCTTAACTTAGTAAAAGTGTCCACATGATTCTGATACAAGTTCACTGTGAGAACCACACCAGAGTAAGAGGGTGAGTCTCACGGAGGCTGTATCTCTTGTACAAGGTACTAGAAATCTGGAGGCAGCAGCTGCCCCACCACCCACACCTGCTCTTCCCCGGTGCACTGAACAGCAGAATAAGAGTGGCGCCCCCCAGGCTTGCTGGGGCCGTCCAGTAGCCACAGTGACCAGAGTCCCAGCTCAGAGGACACAGTGAGCCGGATAAGGCCCCCTGCCCCAGTGCAAAGTGCCAACACTGCTAAGAGGAAGTAATTACTCACTGCCTTCTCACCATACGGTTCTGAGTATTCATAGTCAAATACTCACCACAAGTTGACAAAGTTGATGAAACTTGGGGAGAACTCCCTTTCCTCAGAGTTACTCAGCTGTGGCGGATCCCCTTTCACAACTTGTGTTAGTTGATCAAATACGCTATTCCACTTTGGATAAGGAAAGCGGCCAGTGGCCAATTCGTACTAAAGAAAACACAGAGGAAAAGGCAAAATACGCTGGGCATTATTTGCTACTTCACATTACAATTCGAAAACTCCTGACAGTCCTGAAACCGGCTTGAATCAAATCAAGGCGAGGTTGAGGGACGAGCTTTCAGAATGTCTGCAGTCAAGTGGAAGTGACACTGAGAAATCAGGATGGCATGTCCTCACCTGCCCCAGGTCATACACATTTGTGAACTGTGTTCTCATTTTCCACTCTGTTCGGAGGGTAACGGAAACCCAGAAATTGTGTGCTTTTTGAAGAACTAGGTTTAAATCTGGAGCGTGGCCGAAATGAACCCCATCTTATGTGCACCGACAGGTGACTGCTGTGCAGAGATGGATCCAAGATCATCAGAGGCAGCACGTGGGAGAGTGCGCTATCTGAGAAGCCTGGCTCAGAGCTTCCTCGGCTGAGATCTGATTCTGTCGGTCCAGTCGAAAGTCAAAAGTACTAGTTCCCACCATGAAAGCAAGGTGATCAAGCAGATGTAAAGCCACCCTTCAACAGGGAGCTGCTGAGGAAAGCCTTCTTCCCCAAAAGATGCTCCCCAGCTGGGCACTGTCTGCTCTACACAGTGCCTCGGGAACCAGGCCGGCGGGCTCACGCACAGGCACAAAGAAATACACTCCTTCACCTGTGGTTTCTTATTGATGAAAATACAAATGCTTGGGAAGAAGGAAACCTCACTGACCATTCGTAGCAATGGGAATAACTTCATTAGATTCATTTCTGAGAACAGGTTTTAATAAGAGAAGGAAAGAGCAGAATGCATGTTGTAAGGTGAAAGACTTCAGATCTCAGAAGTTAATTTCATCTCATCCTTTTTATACAATTATGGGAATAATGTCTATGAAAAGTAAATTATAAAGCAATTATAAGTACTGAATGCCTTGCTTTTAAACAAAGTTTAGCCAGATATATGAAAGGAAATTGCCACACAAAAAAATTCCTATGTTAAAACTTTTCACAGAACAAAAATTTTACTTTACAGTAGCTTTCTAAGCATAACTGGCTTGGACACTGATGAATTTTTCTGAATATTGAATATTCTTATTCTATGCAATGGACAGCTATATGCATCCTTCTATGCAAATAGTTGTCTCAGTTGGAAACTACAAGTCTTGCTCCAGTCACCAGACCTAAAAGAGTCCCAAGTTTCGTGTTCTCTCCTGAGTAACTGGGAAGGAATCCCTTTCGTCAGCGGCTTCATGCTGAGAAAAGACTCCTCGAGGTGTCTCCCATGTTTGGTCACAAGGGAAGCCAGATGGAGTCTTCCGCAGAGCTGAGCTGTCGGCCTGCGTGTCTCTAGACAGACAGGTCATTAGGTGTGGTGCCATGACTCACCAAGGACAGCTCACAGGGTGTGTGGTCCTCAGCAAGAGGATCTTAGTACATACAGTGCTGGTGAGCAAACGGAGACCGTTTAATAAGCTCCAGGAAGAGTCCCCTGCCCTGAACCTGTGGTCTCGGTGCTCTGGGGTCTGAAGAAGATGGGGGGGAATGGCAGGATAAGTTCTGGGCTGCCTACCAAAAAGGATATAGCAACCTCCCCGCCCCGAGTGTTCACATCCAATGTGGAAAAAGCTGCTCTGTCTGAAGTCAGAAAACTGCCCTCCAGCCCTGGTAAAACAGCACACACAAGAAAATAAATCTGAGACTTCAAAACAAATCTTGGTATAGGGAAATCAGCAAATAAATATATTTTTTAAATAGAACAAAAATTTCAATATAGCCCAGAAGTGAGATAGTTCTTTCTTGGTTGTTCTAAGGCAGAACTTTCATTGAGAATTATCACCTCAGCAGTTCTTGTTCCTCAAACAATGGACTCACTATCAGCATCTGTGACTTTTCTGTTCGGGGAGTGGAAGATTCTAAGTAGTAACTATCTTCACACAGATAAACGTGTGCTAACACACACACTGTCTGCAGTATCAGTGGACCTACGACCCCTGCTGGAGACGCAGGAGCCTGTGCACCTGCACTGACCATGTGTGAGCCGGCCTCCTGCTCCTGCTCTGAGCATGGTTCTGACTCAGAGTATCTGTGGCCAAGAGATCCAGAGAGACTGCATTAAAGAGCCCCAGGTGCTTCACAGAACCATGAGGGAAACAATCAACTTTAGTTTGATTTTTAAGGTAAAAACTTGTTTTCAACAATTAGAAAATATAGTCTCTGCAATTGCTGCCATGGGATGAGGGGTGGGGGACAGGAAGAAACAGTGATATAAAAATCAAAGACTGGAAGACATGGAATGTGTTCTTAAGAGTGGTGGAAGACTGGTTAACTTTTCTTTCATTTGTAAATTTCTCATCATACGACCACAACAAGACAGAGTCAACATGAACTTACCAATGTGATTCCCAGACTCCAGACATCAGAGCGGACATCGTAGCCCTGGCGTGACGCACTTGGGTCTATTCTTTCAGGCTGAAACACAAAGAGAAGCCACAGTCATTCACGACGCACACACCCCAGGTGCAGGTAATGGAAGCAGGGCTGAGTAGGCAGCCAGAATGCCAGCACAGTCCTCGAGGAACCCATGCCCAGGGACAGACAGGGAGGAAGAGGACGTCAACATTATACTAAAAACAAACAAGGGAAAACCCAACTCAGTGGCTTCCTCCATAAAGGGAAGACAAGGCTAATTCTTCCCCCTAAGGATTCACAAGGGTTTACAAAACTGAAGCTGAGAAAAGACGAAGAAAGAAAGGGAAAGAAAAAGGAAAAAACAAAGAATTACAATGGGGCCAGATTAGTAGTAAATAGTGGTAAAAAGAAGAGGGAGGTGGGGGTGGGTGGGAAAGAGTATCCCTCTTTGCTTCAGTGAATAAGGACACAGCACAATATATTTGAGACACAAAAGCAAATACAAGCCAAATTTATGATAATTGCTCTACTCTTCATCATAAAGTTAAATTTGTATTTCTATCAAAGATATTTGTCCAACTAGTCTGTTACCCAAATTAAGGCTCTGCCAGTAGTAGAGTGTATTATCCTACCATAAAACCAGCAAAAATCATTTTTAGTAATTTCTATGAAGGGAGCATCTTTACATTTTCTTGAAATAAGGGACCATTATCCACAAAGAGTGTCAGGGATGGAGAAGAAAGAGAGAGAGGGTGTCAGTAGCACAGAGCTGACAATGGAGCCTTAACTAAGACTGACAGCAACTGCTGTTGAAAGAAATGTCCAGAGAAGCACAATAGTCACTGTGTAATATTCTCTGCCTGTCGGCAACAATCAGTTTGGAAACCTATGCATTCTGTTTTGAACATGAGTACTATGTTGCATAAATATTCACGGGAAGCTTTTCACTTTTACTTTTAGTTGTAAATATATGTATTTACCTGATAACATACATATTACATAATAATCCCAGACAGTCAATCAAGAAAGAAAATACTCCATCCAATAGCAAGATACACATTCTTCTCCTACTCACATGGAACATTCACTAACATAAACTATGTTAGGTTATGTTAAAACATAAAACACACTTTATGTTGAAAAATGGAAATCATGCAAGGCATGTTCTCAGACCACAAAGTAATTATATTAGAAATCAATAACAGAAAGAAAACCTGAAAAACCCCAAATATTTGGAGATTAAACAGCACACTTCTAAATAACAACACATGGATCACAGAAGAAGTCTCAAGAAAAAAGCTGTGAAATATTTTGAACTATATAAAATAAAATGACAAAGTGAAGGAATCAGTGAAAGTGTACTTGTTTCATTAGGGCCAAGACCCTTCAGTTGCAAAATGACCTGCAGATTTTGTTAGGCAGGGATGCACATCTTTCTGTCCAACAGCCCCAAAAGTTATTTCACTGAGATAACTGGCAATTTTATATGTTGATTAGCCATTTCATTCCAATATTCTTTCTTTAGTGACTGTAAATACTGAATTACGCAAACATTCTTTGAGCCAGTTTCACCAAACTGTCTGTCCAGTTTTCTCATGAATGAGTTAAATACATTCTTGACACATGTTCATTCTTTATTTGTATGTGTAATGTTTTTAAAGTTGTGAAAAGTATTCTTTGAGAGAAGACACTTCAGATCCATGAAACAAATGAAAGATCCTGTATCCTAAAACTAAGTAGGAAGTATGGGTTTGAAAAATAAAAAGCTTTTTAAAGCTAACACATCTGAGAAAACTCCAGGAGATGGTGAGGGATGTGCTGCAGTCCATGGAGTCGCAAAGAGGAGGACATGACTTGGTGACTGAACAACAACTCAAGAGGAGAATGTCAACTTAGAGAATAGGGTCTGTAACACGAAGCAAACAGCAAAAAAGTAATAGATAAAACAATTTCCTATCCAAAACATATAATTTATAATAAATATACAACTCAAGTTACTCTGTATTGAAGTATATAAAATAAAAACCAAGGAATAAGGAGAAATTGACAATCACAATGTTATCAAATTTTGAACTCAATTTTTTTTAAAGAGGCAAAACATGCTGAACAAATGTAATTAGTAACACAGAACAGATCTTTTCCAATATTTCCTTTTTTTAACTGATCATTTATTATGCTATAAAAAAGAATTTTAATATGTGCCAAAAGGCAGGAACGTACATGCTAAAAAAAGCAAGGAATAAGCAAGAAGATTGACATGAATCACTTTGTACTAGTTAGCTATTTGTGTAACAAAGCACCTAAAAACTTAACAGTTGAAACCAACAGACATTTATTATTTCAGGTTTCTGTGAGTCAGGCATCAGCGAGTATTTGTGATGGGGGTTCTGACTCAGGGTCTCTCATGAGGCTTCAGTCAAGCAGTCAGCCAGGGCTGTCGGCCTCCCCGGGGCTGGAAGACGCATCACTAAGCTCACACAGTTACCGCAGGGAGTGCCTGATCCTCAGCACATGCGTGTCTCTGTAATGCTGCTTGTTCAAAGTCTTTACAACATGGCAGCTGGGCTCCCCCCAAGTAGCTATCCAAGAAAGCAAACAGAAAAGCAGCCCCCTGCCTCTTTATGACCTGTCCTCAGAGGGATGTGTTCATTGCTGCCACACGCGGTTCATGAGAAGTGAGCCACTGAGTTCAGTCCACACTCAACGCTGCACTTAGTCACCGCCTTTCGAAGGGAGGAGTATTTAAAGAGACTGGACAGACTCTAAAACTACCACATACTTGGTACTTAAAACACTTCAGTAAACAGCTCTGACACTTAATAAGAAAAGGAAAGTACACATATGTATACACAGGCACCCACACGCATGTGTGATGCTAAGGAAACAGTAAAACTTCAGTTTTCATATAATTAGCTATCTTTCCCCAAAGACACCTGGCCAAGATGGATTTCAGCCTCAAAGAACAGAAAACTACACTAGCACAATGGTTCTGAGCTCTGGGGAAATTTTTCTGAGCTCAAGGAGGCCCAAGTTATGTCTTTGATCACTAGACGATCGATACTTCAATGTATGAATAAAGAGAAAAGAATTTTCCAAATTTGATTTTTAAAACTAGCATAACCCATCTAACACCTTTACAATGTATACTATAAACCAATCTCAAACGTTTTTGTGTAGCAATCATAAATATTAACATGGCACATGTAAAAACATATTAAGCATATCAACTATGAACCAAGTAGGGACTACCTCTGGAATGCCATCATGGTTCAACCACTGGAAATATATGTTACTATGCTATGTCATGTCAACAGCTACACCGAAACATTTCATCATATACTGAATGATGCCAAAAAGGCATTTAATAAAATTTAATAGCCCTTCCTGATTCATTCTTCTCTCTCTCATACATGCACACACACACTCTCCCTCACTCACAGATAGACACATATACTTAGTAAACCAGAAAAAGACATTTGCCTTCAAGTCAAGCAACAGATGAATCCTACTATCACCACTGTCAATCAACACTGATCTAATTCTAGGCAAAGCAAGAAAAATAAACACAAGAAAATTAAAAAGTATATATACATATATATGATTATAGGTAGGTAGATGGATAGATATGAAAAAGATCAATAAATATGAAGAAGGCAAAGGCAAAAATTATTACAGAATGGTATCTTGAGTACCATCTGAAACCTATTAAGAAAAAAGGTATGAGTATTTTAGCTGGTTATAAAATAAACCTATCAGTGTAAGCAGCTTCCCTATGTATCAGCAGGTACTGTGATGCTCCAGGTTGGGAAACACCTGAGGCCTTCACCCTTGTATGTGTCAGTGAGCTTCCTCCACCCCTAAAGACTCTATGAGACATACTGAGTTCTGGGAGGAACTTGTATTCCCATTCTCCTCTAAACGGAAATAGCACCACTTACATAAAATTATCCCTGTGTCTACAACAGTATCACCTCCTACAGTCAAGACAACATGGGGGGAGGCTTGGTCTAGAAACACAAAGAGGCCTTTTGAGAACTAACTAGAATATAACGAAAAAGCAATAATCAGAAAAGACCATATATGCTAAGCGCCAGGCAAGAGGAGCAGGGTAAGACCATGAAGCAGGAGTTCGATGGGAAAATTTTGACAAGTTTCATAGCAATGCTAGAACCGAGTTTGGTCTTCATGGAAGAGGCAAATACTCTAGTGTAGTGAATCTGCACAACTAAAGCGGATTCCTTGGAAGCACAGCACCAAAGGCATAGGCTCTCTGTGCAATGACTGTCAGGCAAGAAGGCTTGGACTTGCACTTACTGCCATGTAGGGCCTGCAGCCAGCATCTCTTGTCTTGGCGATCGAGTCCACAAGCTGTCCACTGATGCCAAAGTCACAGAGTTTAATATTTCCACTTCTATCCAGAAGAATATTGGAAGGTTTGATATCTGCAAGACACAGATGTCATTCAACGTTCAAGTAATTAATCAAATGAGCTATATTCTAAAGAAGTCCAAGGAAAAATGTTGGAAAAATGTTAGGAAACATAAGTGATCAAGTCCGTAAAATTCAGATAGATAAGATGATGATAAAATTTTCTGAATGCTTAGAAACATTTTCTGAATGCTTAATATAAGGCATTATAAAAAAAAAATGCCTTATATTAAATTTAGGCATTCTATAAAGTTTTCTTTGTTCTCATCAAGAGACACATTCATTTACTTGTTTCAGATTCATTACTGAACAGTCATAACAGGCACAATGAATTTACTCTGTAAGAGTACCCTAAGCTACTTTATAACTGTGAGTGAGTGAAAGCTGCACAGCCGTGCCCTACTCTTTGTGAGCCCCAGGACTATACAGTCCATGGAGTTCTCCAGGCCAGAATACTGGAGTGGGTAGCCGTTCCTTCCCCAGGGATTCTTCTCAACCCAGGGATCAAATCCAGGTCTCCTGCACTGCAGGTGGATTCTTTACCATCTGAACCACCAGGGAAGCCCAAGCTACTTTAAAATACATGTCAAAGATGATACAACTAAGTGCAAAGTATACAAATTTTAAACCCACAATTTTGTTTAAGCAGAGCTTTATGTAAATAAGAAGAGTATCCAACCCAGTACATTCATCAGACCACAAGCTCTGATCAGAAAAGCAAAGGTTTGAGTCCTCGGTCTGATATTCAAAACTCTACCTTACAGCAAGCTTTTGAACTCTCACTTAGCACCCATGATCCCCTCGTCTACAAAATATAAGCAACAATTCCTAACTTACAGGGTTGGGGAAAGGAAAATACCTATTGCAGAGTGGGTGCACTTTTCTGCACACATGGGAAAGCTAAGTCCTCATTTGCTTCACCAGATTTTATACAATTTGGCTACAATGGCCCCTAGGTTATCACCTACTCCTCACTGACCATCAACTAATTCAGCCGGTCGGTACAAACCAGCTAGCTGGCCTATTCTCCCCCTTGCTCACTAATTCTCTGTACCTTTCTCAATCTTTCAATCCATTTCACTGTCACTGTCATGGGCGCTATGAATAAAAAGTAAGGATAAAAATAAATATAGGATACAAAAGTATCTGTCTATAACTCAGAAGGTGATCTACCAAAAGCTCCAGAGAAGAGCGCTCACTGTCACTGACACGGCTGGCTGCCTATCAAGCATCCCTCCTAACCAGGCTGTCCTTACTATGGGACTGCGGCTTAACCGAGATCTCCAGCCTCCTGGGTGTGGCTCCACCCACTACCTCCAAGCACTGGGTCCTGACTGGCCTCTGGTGAATGAGACAAGAAAAGGTACCAGAGACACATAAGAAAGATCTCTCTGCTCCTAAGACAGCAACATAAGCAGAGAAAGCGTCATCTTCAAGGAGCCGCCACGTCCAGATGTGACACAGGACCTGCTTCAGCTGTTACTCCCCTGAGGATGGAGCCGACGCATTACGGAGAGCAGAGCCAAACGAAGTGAGCTTCAGCCTAACCACTGTGTGCTTAGAGCCACCCTGCCTTTGGACTCACTATGACAGATAATGAGTTTCTTTGAACTTTAAGCCAGTTAAAGTTATTTGTAATCAAAAGCACTCTAATCACAGCAAAAAAGCTAACTGACCCTAGTTGGTAGAAAGCCTGCTACAGTCATACCCACCTCTGTGAATGATTTTCAAGTTTTCTTTTAAGTGGTTTAGTGCTTTCACAGTCTAGGGAGAAAAAACAGACAAAGACAGGACAAGCAATCA
Organism: Neotragus moschatus; assembly: GCA_006410615.1. Taxonomy (NCBI): domain Eukaryota; kingdom Metazoa; phylum Chordata; class Mammalia; order Artiodactyla; family Bovidae; genus Neotragus; species Neotragus moschatus. The sequence goes on along the minus strand of SJYA01002932.1, from coordinate 6,563,464 downwards.
GCTTCCTTCTACTCAAAGAGCATAGCAGTGGGTCATAAAGTTACAGCTCAGGTAGGTCTTGGCATTCTTTTAAGCTGAGTATTTCAATATCCTGTTCTATGTTAACCAAAGATGCTAAATTATGATTTTAGATGTGAAAACTTAGCTTTCTTTATATACTCTTCTCTGAAAGCTAACAAACAGGCAACTTACCAATTTTCAAATGAGTCATTAAAAAGCTGTAAAATCTTTCTCATACGATCGAGCTTTTCAAGAATATATATTAATATATTTAATACAAAAGGATCTCATAGTCATGGTTCTGGTTTAGCACATTTTTCCAAATTCTCAGTTTCTCACACTCACTCACCCTCACTGGATGTGGAGCCTGCAAAGTTATGTTTGCAGAGTCAGAATTTGTCCTACTGTTTGATCACTGCTCATGATCAGGAAACCAAAGATTTCTCAAGGATTAGAGGAAACAGACTTGAATTAAAATTTCTACAGTCTCAAACTAAAAGAGAAGTGACAAACTGATCGACCATTGGGAAGGTCAGGTCTCCACTGCCATCAAGCCATCAAGCGTTAGGAGAGCGAAACACAAGCTCAAATGCTTCACACAGCCGGGCTTGTTCAAAGGGTTTTTAATTAGCAAGGAGGGATTTAACACAAAGTAATTCTGAATGTTGTGCTTAACATAAAAGATGATCACCAGGTCTAGAAACACAGGCAAATATGTAATAAATGATTTATTAGTTATATACTACATATATTGTAATATAGGATAAAATCATTTTATGTTTTCCAGTTCCTAGATCATCCTGATTGAAATGAATCCAGCTGGATTCTAGGGTATGGCTGCCTGGACTTAAATCATTTACACTTACAAATGTATGAATTTCACAGCAAATTAAGTACTTAAACTCTTCACGCTTTAGATCTGTCATCTGCAAAAAGGGGGTTACACCATTTACCACTGAGAGTTGCTATGAACATAAGATGTCATGAGATCTTGGCCTGATATAACCATAAGCTATTATTATTCTACTGTTATTCTACTATAATAATTATGAATAGCAACAAGCTCCAAAATAAAGCTTGGTTTGGTATATTGGAGAGATGACTAAATTGAACAACATAAAACTTCATAAACCTATATGAATAATGAACAAGTTTCTAGTATAAGGTTGTTTATACTAGACAGCTTCTTTTTATAAAATTATATGAAAGGGTATGTATCTTAACATTTAGGTCATAAAACATTTAAATTAAGCATTAATTCAGATAAATAAAATATTAACATGGGATCTATGAATCTTAATATTATAATGACTAGATTAAATCTGACTTTTTAAAGCCCAATTATACACACACATCTCTTACAACTAAAAAACAGTTCAGAGGCTATCATATATTGCAACATTAACCTTTAATGATTAAGCAAATAAACTGACAATTAACAGCAGACCATACTGGATGTGGAGTAGGTAGGGAAGAAAGAGGAAATTACATGAAGCCAGAATACCTAGCTTACAATTCCCTATGAAGTTTAGTTTATACATCCACTAACCCAAGTCACCATTAATTCAGATTCTCAGAGGTTTCTAAGAAATGTTATTAATTATACCCTATTAAAAATGTGTTACTTTTTATGAAAAAATTGTGAATGACCTTTGTTAGCTAAAAGAACAAGAAAGAAAATGACTGTGAATTCACTTTCAAAACTATAAATACATAAGCAAACCAGTACTTCGTTTCTTTTTTTGAACTATGGTAAAAAAGTTATTTTATCAAATTAGTAGTAATGTTGGTTACTGAAATTGCTGGTCAACAATTTTAGTTTAGACAGAACAGCCCAAATCTTAAAGCAAAAGAAAATAAACTTGGGCTAAGAGTTTCACTTAAAGAACTTCAAGGAAACTGCTGCAATTCTAATTAATTTAAGGGGAACTGTAATAATATAACCTATTTAAAAATAGTTAAAGTAACAAGGGAAAGAGGAACAGAAAATTGCTTTTTTCTAGCCTTATTTACAGCACAATCTATTATGGCTCACTACGATGTTAATGACAAGAACACTGCAGTATTTACTATTGAAATGTATGATTTCAACATGTACTTTTCAACAATGAAAAGTATCTCTAGATTGGTACATCGAAAATTGTTCTTATGACTTATTTTGTTAATGACCCCACAGAAGACACTCTGTCTCTTTTCCTATTACAAATGATTTTCCAGGAAGGTCAATAACCTTCTGTGAAGGACATTCAGAACTCCAGCAGCATCTTTATGCATGTATATATAGCCCGAACAATTTGAAAACCAGGTACTTACTGCTAAAGTGATTTTGCCTAAAATTTCTTCTGGAATAACATCATCTAATACACTATATACATATTTGTAAAACTTATCAAACGAGGTAGACATGAGTTCCATGCAGATCCAACAGTCACCCTACAAAATAACAGACACAAGTCACTCTTATACAGCTTAACATTAAGCACAACTTTCCTTCACTTAAAACAGAAATACAATGGGAGAAGAATTTTTTTTTTAAACTTTAAATGAGTGGCAATTTTTGTTCCTTATTAAAGCCCTGGACTGAATATTCTTATGTTCAAACACAAATTTAGTTGCCCAACTTTCTCCACTCTTAATTTTAAGGACAGGCACAGTCTTACATAGAAAACCTTTGGATTTTCATGAAATTTTCAAACTTTGCCAAAATTAAATATAAAAATAGAAAATATGTGGGAAACTGTTCTAAGAAAGTAAACAGATTACAGTAATCTTGAGCTATTATATCAGCTTCTCAAATTCATAAAAAAGAAAAAAATATACATAAAGCAAACCCAATGCCTAAAGTCCTTGCTCAAAGGCTACTTTCTCAGTGGCCAATGCTGAAAATGCCCGATTCCCAGGGCAAGTCATCCTCCTCACATCCCATTACCTGCTCTATTCACAGAGTGCTCCCCATCTTCTAATATAAAATACCATTCTTCTCTGCTTATGTTTTCCACTCATCTTTCCTACTGGAACACACACTCCCCCAGGACAAGGGCTCAATAAACACTCCCTAAATGAACAAATGCTGGCTATAATCAAACCAAACATTTCAAAACCTACTGGCAGCACTGTAGGGTGTTTTAAACCAGCCTGAATGCAATTTGACAGTAAAACAAGAGAAATAAAAGTGCCTGTACTATTCGATAGGCTCACTCCCTGACTATAGAGATCTGACTTAAATAGTTCACAAATTACAGAAGGAAAAAAGAAACAAAAACAAACTAGAAACCTCTGAACGATCTCACAAAATAAAAGGGTTAGACACAATTATTTTGAAAACCGTACAGCTCACTAGGCATGCATGAGAAAACAGGACTGGGAGCAAACGCCATGTTCACAGCGCTGTCCGCTGCGTACACATGTAAACAAGGGCTACGCAGCACCCGGAGAATGGCAGGAGATATGGGTCATGACAGAAATTACCTGTGCAAAATTCTGCGTGTGGTTACCAATTTTTGGATCTAGATGTATCCTCAGAGATTTTTCTCGTACGGACCTCCCACCCCGACACTTGACCCGGATTATTTGAGAGATCAGTGCCTGCTAAAGTAAAGCGGCTTGTTCGGAATGACACTGCTAATCAGTGACAGAGCCGTAAACAGAATCCAGTTGACTTAACTCCGCTCTCCTAACAACACCTACAATGCAGAGAGCGCACGTGCGGTCATGACTGCTGAGAGGAACAATCTCACTCTGAAAACAGAACCGTCTGCTACCGTAGTCACACAGCTCCACACCTTTGCAGAAGGATGATGTGTAAAGCAGATCTGACACAGGGAACCTGCACTTACAGTTATTCTAAACTTTCCTCCTTAGGTCTCTTTCTCTTTTCAGTGCTCTTCAGCCTTCACAAGACTAACATTATTAACCTAACATACATTTGAATTTATTTTTATCTAAAGATACCATTTCAATAGATTTACTAGAATTTCTTAATTAGAGAAAAAGTACATTTAACCCATCTACTTAGAAAACCAGTGACGAGGGAGCTTAACTGCAGTAACAGAGTAAAGTGGGAAAATCACTGCTAAGAGTGTGAAGGCCTGATGTACACATTCAGGCTCTCCTACTTTCTACTTGCATCAGCTTGGGCCCTGTCAACTCCACATCTATGAAATGGGATAGCCCCATCCTCAGTGGACCCTGATGAAGCTCAAATGAGTTAACCCATGTAAAGCACAAAGTAAAGTGCCCAGCAGGGGCTAAAAACAAGAGCTAAGAAAATGAGAGGAAAGGGGGAAAGGATGGAAAACATGAAAGCAACCAAAAGACAAAGAGCAATCATGAAATGAGGGAGGAATTCTCGTAGTTTCTAAGGCACATAACTAATGGAAATGTTTTTCTTCTGGCAGTTCCTTTGAGCCATAACTCGGGATAGCAGCAGTGAGCTGCGTTTACAAGAAAAAAAGAGGAATAGTCAGAGCTGCTTCAAAAGCCACTGATAGCAACATTACTTCCATGTTCAAGCAAAACACAGGATGACCACACAATTGAGACACAAAAATAAAAATTACTGAATGTGGATTTACTGAACAGGAAGGTGGAGGTTAGTGAAATTTAGCTAGTAAGATTAAGATAAGGGTTTCAGAGACAATATCCAGACAAAATCAATAACATAATTTTTATATACCAACTGGAAGCACCTAGAAAATGAAACGTTTAAAAAGACATCACTCATTTGGAAAGGAAAAAACAGCTGGGAATACATCTAATAAATGAGGTAAAACGTCTCGCCAGGTTAATCAGGAAAAAATAAATTAGATACAAATCATATCAGGAGTGTGAGAGAGGGAGGTAACATCACTAAAGATTCCACAGGTGTTACAATGATAGTATAGAGCTGTTATGAATAACTTTATACCAACTAACTTGACAGGTTAGATAAAAGGCACAGATTTCTGAAAATATAATCAAACAACCAAGTGTCACTCAAGGAGAAATAGATAATCTGAATAGAACCCTCTGAAAGAAACTGAACTGCAAAATATTAGTAAGTATGCTGAGTGAAAGACAAAAGAGTGGCACATGCTGTATGGTTCCATTTACATAAAACCGTAGAAAATGCAAATTAATTCACACGGCAGAAAGCAGACCTGCGGGTGCCTGAGGACAGTGGAGTAGAGAGGAGTGTGTAGCACTTATGGGGCACAAGGAAGCTGAGGGGAGATGGGCACATTCGTTGTCCTGATTATGCTGATGATCCCACAGCGCAGTCAACTGTCAATTTTACTTCCGTAGTTATACTAAACACTTGTGTGTGTGTTAGGGGGAGTGGGGAGATGTGGGGAAGGAAAGGGAAAAGATAGGACAGAAGTAGGGTCAGAAAGGGTGGAGGTGACTAAATTCAGCCAACGTCACTGTCTCTTATATAAGCTTGCAACATGAGGAAAGTTCCAGATTCATCATCTTGCAAACAGAATGACAGTGTATAATACTTCAGTCCAGGGCACAGCTCTGTGTCTGTACTCTTGACTCTGTGTGCTGATGTGACTGATATAACACTGTGAAATGGGGAAGAAAGTTAAGAAATTCAATAGACCTGGCCATAAAAATGAACACTCAAGTCAAAAGTACAAGGACAGGAGTAGCATTAGCTAAGGAAGTCTAGAACTACCTAGTGGTTAACTAGTGGTTCAACAAAGGGATGGCAGTATCATGAAGGAGAATGCTACCAGTTACTATCATCATCCATCAAGAGTAGAGAAGAACACACAAAAACTTCAGGACCAGCGAAGAATTAACTGTCGAAACTCTAAGGTCCTCTCTAATTTTAAGAGTTCATATTTCTATTAGTACATACTTCTATTCAGTGTAACATTCAGTTCAGCCTTACAACATAGTATTTTTAAGTCAATAACAATAACAAAACCAAGACTATACTCTCTGTGACCCAGTCTCAAAAAGGAGAAGGGGTGGGACACATTTTTTTCTTACCAGTTCATACAAACCCGCCGGTACTGGCTCATCCTAACATTTTCAAAATGAGAATGAGTATTTTTCATCAGCTCAAGTCCCATTCCCCTCAATGAACATCACAGGCGTGTGACAACTGTCCAGGACACCACATGTGTTCACTAACAGCTCCAGCTCTGCTTCCTGACCTAACTCACTTCCTGCTTTAGGTAACGGGGTGGCCGGAAGTCAGTAAGTGTGCTGAGAGCTGGAGGTAGAAGTGATAACCTACATCAGGACACAGAATAGGCAGAAGCCAAAAGAGAAACATGATCCTGAAACCAAGAAACTGAAGCTCTAGTTTCTGTATAAAAATCTAGAAAATGGAATAAAATGAAAGGATTTCTACCGTAGCTATTATTTCCCTCTCTGATGGATTTTACTCAGGATTGTGGGTGGACACGAATAAACGCTTGTGCTAAAGGCAGATACATTTGATGATGGAAATGAATAAAGGTTTAAAAGGGGGATTGGGGGGTACTGAGGGAGCTCAAGAACAAAAGAGACAGATCTAAAAACAGCAACATATTTAGAAGCCCAGCTGATGTGCCAGGTTCTTAAAAAGCAGAAAATATTTATAAATGAAGAAGGAAACATGGCATTCACAAATGACAATAAAAAAATAACTAGCTAGCTAAAGTATGAAATTCTCCCACAAGGACCATGAGCAGCAGAAATTAAGACCAAATTACCACAGTGATATACTAAAATATTGAGAAATCAACATATTACTAATGTAAGGCATTTAACTGAAGATGAGAATCAAATGCTGCCATTCTCTTACTTATTCCAAGTAGCTGTCCACTGGCCAGCCAAGCCCACACGGCCTGCCCCTACCTCTCGGAAGAGCGCGCCATAGAACTGAACAATGTACGGGCAGTCACTGCTCCGCATCACTACATCCAAATCCATGAGGAGCTGCTTCTGCTCTTTTTCGTCCACTGTCGACCGGATTCTCTGAAAAAGGAGGACAGAAGACATCACAAAAACACAGAACGACTTTACAAACTAGAGAAAAGCCACTTCCACAAGATTGAAAATTTCCAAGCAAACTGCACAAATACTAAATAACCACACATAAAAATTATAATCTTCCTTATACTTTATAAGAACAATTTATCACTGAAAAACACAATAGCCCTTAGGAAAAAAACTTGCACAGTACGGCCCTTAGGAATGCTTTGAGGGACCCAGGCTTTTAACCACAAGTGCTCACTGATCACACTGGCAGGAATGCAACCAAGTTGTAGGGCACTGAAAACCAGCCCCACATGCAAATACAAAGAAAGTCCTGAGGAGCCAGCCTTGAGCCAGTTCTCACGGAACAATCCTCAGGAGTTCTGAGGACTCTACATGCTGTTAGTCATCATTTCAGAATGATATGCAAGCAAGGCTTTCAGTGCAAGAAGGGCTCCCTTCGCTCCCCCTGCGTCCTTATGCCCAGCCGCCTCCTTCTTTACACGTAGAAAACAGCCCAGAACAGGTAAAAGTGAGAACCAGCCCCCAGACTACAACCCGAGTCTCCCAAACCCTACACTGGCATCCCCGCTTCACCACACTTTCTGTATGTTAGAAACAAAGTTCTACCTGACCCTCCAACCCATGACTCAGACTGCAGGGCACATAAACATGTGGATGCAAACCTGACAGTGAGGAAGCAGAAGGCTGTCTGTCTGCTCCCTCTCCATCCCTATAGTGCAGACGTGGGGGACATCCCCACGCCCCCTCAGTAGCATCTCTGCACAACACCAGCAGACAGCCACAGAAGACCAGGACCCCACCTCCCGTCACCCACCCAGGATCCGTGCTGAACATGGAGATGTTCAGAGGACAGTTCCCACTATGCACAGCAAAGAAACAGGTTCAGAAAGTGTGAAATAGCAACACAGTTACAGGTTCATGTGGAGGCATGCAAACAGCTGCTGTTCCCATAAAAAAGTTTGCAATGTCACACCACACCACTTAACAATACACAGCACATACTTACAAGGCAAGTTAGTATACAAAAATACACAAGGTGGCATTTAGTCTTCCAAAAGACTTCAAGGCACGTGTCCTCGATGTTCTCGAAAGGGATGAAGGCAGTCAATTATAATTCTTGAGTGCATTTTACAGAAGAGAAGCCAGAGGCACAGAGTATACAAGATGTATTTCACATGACAAGACAATAAGCAGGTATATAAGGAAAAGAAGTCAATCTCTCATTTTCATTTTTCCACACTAAATGAGGAACTCTATATATTCTAAATACAAACAAATTTGATTTTATAACTTAAAACCTATAGCCTGCTTGCTAGCTATAGTACCTCATAACAAATAAAATTTACAAGTTAAAATTCATCTTGTATATACTGATTTTAAACTCTCACACTGAATGTCCTGCCCAGATAAATAAGAAAAAAAGAGAAAGAATGAAAAATAAAAACAAGTAACATAAAATTAAGAAACCCCTCCTTCATTTGTGTATTTTCATAGTTTGGAGAATAATCTTGTTTTTATATCAATACTGGCATAATGTCTGCTCAAGAGAGGTATTTTTCAAAAGTCAAATTAGTCCAGAAATGTAATTTATATTTGTTCAAAACACTGATAATTTTTATAAACATTTAAATTATATTAACTCCTGTTTTAAAAATATAACTTTTAAAACTGTGACTTTCCTGGTAGCTCAGCTGGTCTCCTGCAATGCGGGAAACCAGGGTTCGATCCCCGGATTGGGAAGATCCCCTGCAGAAGGAAATAGCAACTGCTCCAGTATTCTTGTCTGGAAAATCCCATGGACGGAGGAGCCTGGCAGGCTACAGTCCATGGGGTCGCAAAAAGTCGGGACACGACTGAGCAACTAACACTTTACACTTTAAAAGTGTGGCTGTGAAAATACTAATTTGGGAAGGTAATTCTTTTTAAAAGCATTTAACAATCCTATGTTTCTAAATTTAAAGGACAAAGAACTAATAATTAGAAACAAATAGGAAAGAAAAAGCAAACGACCCTCTGGTTGGGAAAGATTTTGATCTACTAAAGAACTGTCACTATTAATAGATTTAAAGATTTTTTTTTCACTTTCACTATTTTTTCAACTTTTCTATATTTACAAGTGTAAGTATACTAATACCCACACTTACAAAACACTGTTTTAAAAGATGCCCTCCTTGCTAGTTTGTTTTTTCTTTCCGTACACTGGTTAGATGGCTTTCTAAATTTACAATAAACCTTAGTAGTTATCATCAATATTTGGCTCTTGAGGACCAATTTCTAAAAATGCTGCTGCTCTTGCAGAAAGGCTCCATGTTAGGCCTACATGAACTGCAGGCCTAACTGAAGCCCCAGTATCTGACGGATACACAAGATTATTACTAACCAAACTGGAGACAGAGCTCCTGGCACAGCTGTAATTTGAGATCGTGAGGATGGCAGGAAAACCTATTCATCCGTAGAATATTCTCGAGCACTACTGCCAGTGCAGAAGAGAACCTGTGGCTGCCGCAGGGCCTGCTGCTCAAACACGAAACAGATTCTGCTCCTGGACACTTGCCATCACCTCTGCACACTTCCTGAACATCTCGGCCAAGTGACGGGCAGAGCAAGGGGAGCCACTGGTATTACATCCCAACTGTCTGAAACTGACCAAGAGCAGCTAGCTCTCAGTTATACTAAAGCTTTAGGGTCGCACTGCAACATTTGTTATATGTGGCAATTAATAAACTAATTCAAAAGGCCTAAAGGACTCAAAGAGGGGATTAATTATAAGCATACATCTCCTACAACAGCAGTAGATTCACATTAATGCCTTTAGTTCATAATTCAGTAAGTGATTCACACTGGACAACACTTAAATAATCAATGAGTCGACAGAATAAATAGTAATAAAGGTCCCTACCAGGAAAGTTTTTCTAAATGAACATCAAAGCAATGTGTATGGAAAAGATTTCTCCCATTTGAAATAAGTCAGTGGAGCATGTCAGGGAGAACTAGCTTCCCTCCCCTTATAAAGCTGTCCTTAACTAGGACACTGGAAATGCAAGCAAAGGTGAAGCCAACTATACTACCTAAACTCTCTTATAATCTGAATGTTTAGAAAACAAATGTGCAGATAAATGCCTCAAGTTAAAGAAATTTTTGTTTACTGATATCAAAAACTGAAAGTTGGATAAGGCGCAACTTCCCTGGTGGTCCAGTGGTTACGCCTCTGGGCTTCCACTGCAGGGTGTGCAGGTTCAATGCCTGGTCGGGGAACTGAGACCCCACACGGGCCCCCTGCAGTGGCTGACTTCAGACCAACCTCAGTTAGTGAGGTGGGGGCTAGGGAAGCAAGGATCACATTCAGATCCCCACGGCCCCCTGGATTCTTACAAACACTGGATCCTTACAAAGAAATACACTGCTTTCCCAGCAGCAACATTTAGAATTCACTTCAGATGCGAAGGCAAAAACCCCAGAAACCACTGCAGAGCATCAGTGGGCTACCCCCTTCCTCTGAGCTGCAGGAAATCCTAAGGATTCTTAGTTTCCTCATTTCAAAACAAAGATTCTCTGCCCCACAGAGGCAGCAAGAATCTCAGCCTTCGCTGCTAGAGTCTTCTAAACAGATCACACACAAAAATGTCCCTGATACCTCACAATACTGTCACTAGTAAGGTCAAAGCAGATGGCAACATTAGCCAAAACAAACCATTTTTAAAAAAAAAAGGAAAAAAAAAAGTTTTTGTAATGCTGATCACAAATGCAAAACTGCTTTTAATGTCAAAGAATAACAAACTGTGTGTGTTAAATCATTTGTTTTAAATTATGAAAACACACGCTTTTACTAAGGCAGGAAGAAAGAATACTAATTCTTAATTGCAAAACCATCCAAGTTCTTTCCCACCTAGGAACTGAACAGGTGTCTTACATCTCCTGCATTGCCAGGTGGGTTCTTTACCACTAGCGCCACCTGGGAAGCCCATCCAAGTCCTTAGAATCTATTTAATGAACTTTCAAATGTATCTTGATCAAACTAACAGCAGGGCCTCCCCTTCTTCTCACTGAGGATACTGAATTCCTTCTACGTATTTCTGCTGTGCATCATCAGAAAACTTGTGAGATCAGTTCCAAAAACACATGCTACGAGATCATGGGATGAGCTGCTCTGAGGACAAGCTTGATATGTCTTGACGAGTGTGGTATCATCTTCCCCTTCACTAATGACATCACCCACATTAACCTCAGCACTGAAGTATATAAGGGCCAGAAGATCATAAATGACAGATCACCACTTTGGGAGCCATGACAATACAGTGAGACAAGAGAGAATCTGATACACAGTTTCAGAGGCATGGTTGTGAGACAACAAAGAATGGCAGAAAACATGCAGAGGTGTATCAAACATCTCTTGCACTTAAGAGAGAGGTGTGGTGAGACAGGCACTTCTCCAAATAACTATTATATACAAGCTAGGATACAGTCCTATATCACAGTTCAGTTGGGTCAGTCAAGTGAAGACAAAGGCTTTCAGAAACTAGGTATCCAGAGTCCTCAGAAACACTGAATGGCTGATTAGATTCACCTAGAGCGACCATTTCCAAACCATCCCACTTGGACACCAAAGGTTCCTCAGAGCTGTCGCCCCGGGGGCTTCTGATACGGACACGCGTCACAACACACACCAACCAGAAGAGCACAAACACAGCACAACTCCGCTCCATCCCGACAACCAGGAGAGCACTAATGCTGTCTACTGTATTTGCTGGGGTTTACATGCACTTCCATCAACAGAAAGAACCCACAGTCAGCAAAACACCAGGAGCAACAGCAGAAAGAAACCACACACATGAGGAGTTGTAGCCCCACAGCACCAGGGACGGGGGCGTCGGGGCGCACAGCCCTGCCATTCCCTGGGATCCGCCCTCCCCAGAAGTGCTCCACTGACATGTTTCATTCATAACACTCAAGAAACATTAGCAACATGAAATCATATGGGGCTATCCATTTAGTCTTCCTAAGAAGCCCCCCTTGATCTAGCTAAATGAAAGCTTAAGACACTGGAATTCAGTCTCAATTCAAAAAAAGACAGCCATGGCTTTTGCATCCCACAGGTGATCTGGATAATCAATACTAGCACTGTGGGCCCTTGAGAATCAAGAAAACTACCCGAGGTGGCAGGGAAATGAAACCCAGCCCTGCTCTGCAGACCCCCACCTCCTCCCGCAGTGGCCCCGTCCACACAGGAGGCCTGCAAGTGCGCGGATCATGTGGCCCACGGAGGGCAGTGCTGTGCGTGCTAACACCACACATGGAGGCTCTGGCCCTTCCCAGCAGCCATCAGGTTAAGGCAGGTCTCAATTCTAGGTCAGGGACACTGGTGTCAAGATCCTAATACCAAGGAGAGGCAAGAATGCAGGAATCAAGATCAGGTTACCAGGTCAGGATCACGAACAATTAAACCAATGCAACAGGAAAGCTGGAAGAATAGAGAAAAACACTGAGGGCAGAAGGAACAAGTCAGGCAGATCACTGAGAAATGGAAAAGACCTGAAACCCTTCAACGTATGTATGATCACATCACTAACCCGGTGTGGCCTATGCAGCAAATTTCAAAGAGCCGGTCTGCTTTCACGATCAACCCAGGTAACGTCTCAATTAGAAGACTCAAAGCTCATCTTAACAATAACAATCCTTACACCTTCCTACCCCACCCAACGGTCAGATCAGGTCCATTCTCCACTGAGATGAAAACCCGACTCCCTTGTTAGCCCCACTGCCTTCCATCTTCACTCTCTTTTATTCCCTCTCCCTTCCATTTTCATTCTTTCCTACCCTCCCTACAAACAAGAACTGGGCAGGCTCCTTCAAGAAGTCAATCTGGACCTACCAACAGGGCAGCAGTGGTCCAGGCCTGCATGAGGTCGCTCCTCTGGCCCTTGAGTGGCAATCCTAGTTAGCCATCCCTCCCCTCTCCGGCCACAGACGGCTCTTTTTGATTCTTCCCTCCAGTGTCCCTGGATTTGCCTGGATCAGATTCTGATCATCTGGGACTAACTCCGCTAGGGGTTTCTCCCAGATCTGAATTTCTCCAACCCTGACTGCTTCCTCAGTTGTTTGGTCTGAACCCTGGGCTCCTTCCCCATGACAACCAGCCCTGCCAGAGAGCTAAGCAGATACCTACTTCCCTCCCAGAGGATGGTGACTGTGTGTCTCATGTGTTTGTCCAGTGGTTATTCCACCATCATGCAAATTGGGGCATGAAATGTTATTGCAGAGGATGCTGATCCAAGCCCGAAGGGCCAGTGTCAGAGGACGTCCTTCCTGACCTCTAAAACACCCTGTGGCAATACATTCCCAAAGTGCATCAGACGAGAGTGTGGAGTTTCTTCAAGTGGCCATCTCATTTCCCTGATATCAAGGAGGACTCACAGGAGTGCGAACTGCTCTCTCAAAAACCCCCATATCTCAGAGCTAAACCCAGCGCTTGATCAGGAATAGAGCCATCCGTGTGAAAAGTCACACCTAAATCCTTAACCACACAATGCCGCTGTGTATCTGTACTTGTCAATCTGGTCTGTGAGCCGAAATGAAGAGCAAATAGACTCTCTCGGGTGTGAGGAAAAGCTAAGTATTTACAAAGAGACCAACAACAATACATTTAAAAGCATGCAGTTATGGCATGTATCAGTCATCAAACGGGTGTCAATTCTTAACTACATGAGTGCACAAACACTTACTCTTCCATCGCTATTCGAATTCACGGATTTGGATCGTTACTCCCAGTCAATACCCTGACTGGAATGTCACACTATCCAGCTCAACGAGAGCATGGCCATGTCTCATTTTCTCCTTCTTTTTAAATTGCCCTCCCAGCAGCCCCCATGCTAACCTATCACGCTTGCTCAAGAATTCAAGGTGATAGAGAGACGGTATCACCTGCTGTATGCAGATGTGACAGGCATCTGTCTGCAGGTCCCGAGACCACCTGAGAAGCATTTCTCAGTCAGATGATGGATGGCAGACAGTTTCCCAGTTTTCTCTCTTAAATTCTTCCACAACTTGAGTAAGCATTATACACTTGCAAATGTCAGCAAATTAAAATCAAAATCTTCAACATCAAAATGAAGGAACTTCTTTGTTTACCTTTAAAACTTATTAACCCTGGCTACAGTCTATCCATATTACCAAAACAGATTATGCTGCTGATCAACAGAGTGAAGCACAGACTGAAAAAAGCGGGACATAATTATTAAAAGTACCTTCCCTGGCATCTGGGAGAAAAGTCTAGAACTTTAGTTTATAGGACAGTTTTTCCTTCAACTTCTGCCACGTAAAAGTGAGTGTCATGCACAGACAGTCCATAAGGACAATGCGATGCTTGTGCAGAGCAGTCTAAATAAAATGACTTCTTTCCACCCACACTACAGTGCACAGCATAAAGAGAAGTTATTTTACATTCCAAGGAAAACAACATTTTCGTTCAACAGATAATCCAGAGCAGAGGTTCCAGCCTGTGCATGTTGAGAGGTCTGTGGTTACATGCAAAATGTTGTATATGTAAGCATCTTCCCAAGAAAAAGTCTATAGTTCTCACCACATTGTAAAAGAAATACGGCCAAAAACAGTTTAGGCTCCATAGGGAGAATCCTACAATTTCGCCCCACCATTAATTTTTCATTAATTTTACACAACCCAGCAAAGAAAACGGCTCAACAGTGAAGGAGGCTAAAAAAGTAACACTTCATTCACAATAAACTTCAGTACAGGCAGCATTCTTATATTAATGTGACACAACTCCACTCCCAAAGGTCAAGCAGGAAACAGGCAACTCCTCTCATCAAGTCATTTTGATAACCTTTCAAATCGAGGGGCTAACAGGAAGATGATTCGCTTTGTCTGCAAATCCATTCTCAATTCTTACCAACTGGGAAAGTATTTGTTCCCGCAAGAATTATAAGTTTGATGAGAGTGTGGCCTTATCTCAAGTTTCCCTTTTTCATTTAAAATTGCCCCCAGCCATCAACAAGTTTCCTGAAACATCTTATGGAGAGGGAACATTCAGCTAAACATCTGAATCAACAGATGAACAAACTACACTGCCATGGGGAGTCGGGGGGGGGGGGGGGGGGACCCAGGGCCCCCCCCAGGAACCGGGCCCCGGCCCAGCGCCCCGCGGG
>SJYA01002932.1:6499995-6548234 GCA_006410615.1 Neotragus moschatus | reverse complement strand
GGGGGGGGGGGTACTCTGGGCTCCTGCCAGGAACCGTGCACGGGCCCAGCTGCACGCGTGGCCCCTCACGGTAGTCACGGTACTGACAGAGGCGCCAGCACTGTCGCAGAGCACGCGTGTCAGCACGCCCTGGGCGCCGGGCCCTACGGAGTGGAGATGAACTACACACAGAGCAGCCGAGCCGGTCAGGACCGAGTAAGGTTGAGGTTAGTGGCAACAGCATGTGCGTGGTTTCCGGGAAACCGTCAGTGAGCCTGCTGTTAGCCCTAGCCCCGCACCCCGCCCAACCCAGAGCGCAGCCTCCTCGTCGGGCTCCCGCCTGGCGCCCCGTAGCACCGCCCAAGTCCCCGGGGTGCGGCCGCCCGACCAGAACTCACCTTGGCAGCGGAAGGGCCTGGAGTTCAAAACACGTTAATGCATCATGCTAGGGGTGCAGGGAACATGCACAGGTCATAATTCATGTTTCCAGAGGGGAGAAAACATGCCAGCAGTTAAAAACACCGCCCGCAGAAGAACCGGGGGAAGAGCTGTGTGAGCCCCACGGGTAACCACGACAGCAGGGACAGAGCAGTGGCACTGCCACGCCCAGACACCACGCCTCACGGGTTAAAGTACCCAGAATAACCGCGGGCATCACCTACTTTAACTGCCATTATTTGCCCACTGGGTTTGTGGACCATTTTGTTGACAGAACCGTAAGCTCCTCGTCCAATCTCTCCGAGGTCTTTCAAGTCCTCTGCAGTGAAATCCCAGTGCTGCTCAGGGGAGATCTTCAGTTTTCCTGACGACTCAATGCTGTGTGTTCTCAGTCTCTCTCTGTTAAGATATTAGGAAGCAATTTTTCCACATTTTAAATAGGTTTTGACTTTATTTTTTCTTTTTTACCTAGCACTGATTAATGCGTGGGAAAATATTTTTCCTCATTAGTTACTAAAACAGTCTGAGTTTGTGGGGATTGTTTGTGCCATTTTGGTTTTTCACATACCGAGTTAAGAAAGCCCTAAACTTAGGGAGTTGACAAACACAGCTTTAATGGGACTCATAAAGCCAAACTTCCATTTGTGGAAGAAACTCCTACTGCACACCAGTTTCATTTCCAAATACAAGATCTTTCCCAGACTTTGCAAAGCTGCATTATCAAATGCAGAATCCCAGGTGCTACAAACCTCATTTTCAAAAATCTTTTATCCTGCTTGACCCAACATGGATTATTCCAGGTCCTTGGTCCTTAATACAGCTAGATGTTCACAAACTCTGCCATCTATCAGAAGCACCTAGGGATATGTATTAACTCCCAACACCCAGGCATCATCACATGGCTATCAAAGCAGAATATGTGGGCACAGAGGTCAGGGTATTTTAAGACACCCAGGTGATCCCAGCAAAGTTTGGGAACTAGCACCTCAGGGTACTGCCCTGCTCCTGTTAACGCAATGCCGTGGAGGGAGAACAGACAAACAGCGAGCCAGCTGGCTCCAAGAGGAACACTGCCACGTGAGCCTCTCAGTCCTTGATGAGCAGATAGAGCAATGGATAGGGAAAAAAAAAAAGAAGCTTCATGGACAGAAGAACTCACTTGTTACAGATTTTCATTAAATAAAAAAAAGCACCTCCAAAATGTGAGCCCGAGATCACATGTTAACTTCTAACCATACTTCGTAAAAAACCAAATCCAATGAAAAATGTTACATCAATCATGTTTTTCGGTTTCTCTCTTGCATATACACTCATGTGTAGGAATGAACTGTATCAAACCAGAGTGCAGCAGACATAAAGAAAAAGACTCCATGGAATATTATCTACAGTTTTTCCATTTCATAGTAAATGATCAGAAACTTTTAAAACTTGATCTCGTGATACAAGCAAGAACATGATCGGTTATCTATTTCTTCTTCCAAAGTTTAGGAAGTTTTCTCAGATTAGTACGACTGTTTTTTATAGTTACTTTTAAGCTTCTCATGTACTTAGAATTTTAAAATCACTCTCCCAGAATAGTCATTTATACCAGTATTAATACCATCTGAGTCAAGGTTATAGTTAAAAAGTTAATACACTTTGACTAAATAAAAACTAAGTAAACCAGCATTCCAAATGCCAGACTCTCAAACCGTTACTTTAATAAGCCATAGTACCAGCTTTCATCCATACAAGTTCTTTCCAGTTTACAAAACGCTTTCACCAGTACTACATATACGTAGCATCTTGAGTCACAGGAAACCCAGAAACCAGTGGCCTAAGTGAACATTCAGGTATGAAGCCTGAACTGCCTAAGATGGAATCACATCTAAGCAAGTGGGTCTCTAGCTACTTTTCCATTGAACTAGGTAGAGAGATTAAGCCAGGAAATATTCTAACATAAAGAAGTTCCATATATAATGACTACTGTTCTATGACCACTGACAAGAAAATCTCTATGGCTCAGTTTAATCACTGGTGAAATAGTCAGCACTGGCCTACTGCTGAGGGTCATGGCAGACAGGCTCTAAGACGGTGCTTGTGACCTCCACTTTCCCAGTATCCACATCTCTTTGAACACAGAGGGGACCTGTGGCTTGTTTCCAGCCAACAGAATACAGCAAAGGCTATCACTCATGATTACACTGTATCACATAACATTTACCATTAGCATTCCTGAGAAATGAAATGAATATTTCATTGCTACATAAAGTCACACAAAAACAAGTTATAATACTGCCACAAAGATCAAATTTTATAATTATAAATATATCAGCAAACAGTTCAGCTTACTGTAGACCTGCTGTATGGCTTCTGGATAAGCTCCTTTTTTTCTTTTTGAAAGTGAACAGATTGACAGATCAGGGATGTGGGTTATCTTCTCGGGCTAATGAAAACATTCGCAAATCGAGTAAGGTGATATACTCAAAGCGAGAGAATCATACAGCTTAAATGGGTGAGTTGTATGGTGTATGGGTGACACCTCCTCAATAAAGCTGCTGAAAGAAAAAGATGAACAGGAGAACGTGATTTTTACCCAGAGATCCACTTTCTCAGTTAGATAGGAAAAGAGCTGTAAAAATCACAGAAAAACAGCTACGGTTATGCCATCCCCAAGCTGGGGGGAGTCAGCACCATAAGTTTGTTTTCTGTGTGACTCTGTTTCTGTTTTGTAAACAGGTTCACTTGTATGATTTCTTTAGATTCCACACGTGTATATTTGCCCTTCTCTGTCTGACTTACGTTACCAAGTGTAATATTCTCTAGATTCATTCATGGCTCTGCAAATCGCGGTTGTTTATTCTTTGTCATGGGCTGAGCAAGCCAGCCATCTGTTGATGGGCACTTGGGTTGGTTCCATCTCTTGGTTACTATAAATAGTGCTGCTATGAACCTTGGGGTGCATGTATCTTCTCAAATTAGAGGCTTTTTTCCTCCAGATATACACCCAGGAGTGGGACTGATAGATCATATGGTAGCTTTTTTAGTTTTTTAAGGAATCACCATACTGTTTTCCACGGTGGTGACACCGATTGACATTCCCACCAACACTGTAGAATTCCCTTTTCTCCACACCCTCTCCAGCATTTACTACTTGTATACTTTTTGATGATGGCCATTCTGACAGGTCGGTGATACATCATTATAGTTTGAGTTTGTGTTTCTCTCATAATTAGTGATATTGAGCATCTTTTCAAGTGCCTGTTGGCCATCTGTATGGCTGAGTACTTTCTCTGATAATTGTTCTTTGGAACAGAAATGAGCAACTTGTCCATTAATACCAAATCATCACTATTGTATTTTAATTACTGTCCCTTCTTTGACCCAAACTAATCTATGAGTTTCTGAAATCCTACTGATACCCCTAAGAAGTCAAAGAACTGTGACATATTGTTCTGGAACATAATCAGACTGGGCATGGAGAAAAGTTTTATTTCTATCTCATGTGTCTAATAAAGCTGCTCACGGCTTTGTACACAGGAGGGTGCGCTTGTTTTTTTAAAGACATAGAACAGCACAGCCAAAGTGACCTGGGATGGCTCTAGCCCCACTCCCCACCACCGGCACATCTATTAAATACAGGGCTCTGCTGTGCAAATTCTGCAGCAGGAGAAGCACCTGAACCCCTTCTTCCAACCAGATTACCTAATCCTAATCTCTCCTGCAGCTACACAGGCAGAAGAGAAATTTAAGAAAGGAAATTGATCGTAATGGGAGAAAAGCACCGTGAACAATTCAGTGTGCGCCTTTCGCATTTTCCTGTACTATGATACAGCCACACTTCCTGCTTTACAGACGTCGCTGAGCACACTGTGGACATAAGTGCAACTACACGGGCCACGCGGCTGCCTCTCACTGTCTGGGGAGTCTGTCTGCGCTGATGGCGCAGGACGGGGCAGGAGCCCCCTGGGCCGGGCCCACAGCACCTTTTCTCTCAGGCCAACCTCAACAGTGACTAGATCACTCTTAAGAGGCATTTTGATCTATCACTCTTAGAGTTGGGTGTTCTTAACTATTCGGTAAACAACTGCTGCTTCTTTGGTTAACCACCTGAGATAACATCCCCTAAACCAGAGCTCTCCCACACCGGTGTTTGTTGTTGCTGCTTCTGCTATGCTGTACCAAGTCACTTCAGCAGTGTCCAACTCTTTGCAACCCCACGGAGTGTAGCCCTCCAGGGTCTTCTGTCCATGAATACTGGACAGAAGGCAAGAATACTGGAGTGGACTGCCATGCCCTCCTCCAGGGGATTTTCCCGACCCAGGATCAAACCCTCATCTCTTACATCTCCTGCACTGGCAGGTGGGTTCTTTACCACAAGCACCACCTGAGAAGTCCCCTGCTTCTGCTAAAAAATTCTTTTTCTGTTAACATCCCTATCAACCCTTTGTTCTGTACTACACATATTTCTCCAGGGTGCTGTTTACCTTCCGATTGTATTTAAGAAATTATATATGCAAAAAATGCAGTGATTGGGGCATTTTAGAATCAATCATTCCCACCACATTCTTTTGCCATCCTGCAGTATCATTTAAGTTCACTTCCACATGCAATATGGATTTCACTGCACCACTGCCTTTTCAATTTCCTAGCACTGTCTTTTTTTTTTCTCATCTATCACCCTTTTCAGTAATTCTGTTGCCTATTTATCCAAATTTGTTCTCTCCTCAATACTTTCCAATCCTTTTTAAGAAGTGCCATTTCTTCTACTTTATTACAAATGCTAATCATCCATGTGAGATATGACTTTGAATGCTGTGCAATATCATATTCAGAGATGCTCTTTCCCAAAGCATCAAAGATATGATTCCCTAATTCCATACCTCTCCTCCCATCTCACAATAAGTGTTTTATGAAACTTGTGTTCAGGGTACTATGGAGCATCAGGAAACAGACTGACAACTGAAAAATAAGACAATATATGGAAAGGTCTTGAAGACCCTGGACAGCAGGCACCAAAGGGCAGTGAACACCGAGAAGCAGGAAATACAGGAGGTGAGCCCTACAGCACCCCAACTTACTGCCTAGAGAAGACTGCACAGACTGCAGCACAGGGAGGGCGGGTTCAGGCAGACCCTCACATGAAATGTTGGGTCTGGGAGTCTGAGCAGACTGGGTTCTCAAGGCAGAGTGTTGGATAAGAGAGCTGCACAGAAGAACCCCAGAGACACACAGGAGGGGTCCCTTGATCAGCACAAGCTTATGAGGAACCTACACAAGCCTGAGGAAAGAGCTACCCAAAAGCATAAAGCTTTTGAGAAGGATACCGAAGCTCATACAACAATCCCTGCCTGCAAAGTAGAAAACTCCATATTCATGGGGAATTCGAGAAAGCACACAGAAGGATCCGGTCTTGGCTACCAAAGCTAAACAGTGAGACCCAAAAGGATCCAAGTATTCCTGAGTAACTTAACCAAAGAAGAAAGCTCAAAAGTACGTAAGATATAAAAATAACTGGCACTCCATATCTGCCACGCAATATAAAATCAAGTATGCAAAGAAGCAAGATACTAGGAACCATCTCAAAGAGAAAAAGCAATCAACTCAAAGTGACCCAGATAAGCACAACGAAACAGTGCTTATGGCTGCATTCCATGTCTTCAAGAAGCTAAAGAATGGAAAGAAGAACCAAATCAAATGTCTAGTGTGAAAACCATCAGGGGGCAGGAGGAAACTTTGGGGATGATGAACATGTCTGCCTTCTTGCCTGTGGTGATGGCTTCATGGGCGCACACAGCAAAACCGAGCAAACGTACGCTTTACATACGTGCAGATTATTCTGTCACTACCCCTTGATAAAACTGTTGAGAGGGAGAGAGACAGACTGGCTTCTCTGGACCCCACTCTGTGTGAAAGGGGTGTGCCTGTCACACGTCTACAATCGAAAGCGTGCAGACAGTCTGAGGCATCCAGGGCTCAGCACATCACCAGTCAGGACACTGGCTGCTCCCAAGACAAATGGACTGCCGCAGCCTCCTTGTCCCCCAGCACTGCGCTCTCGGCTGACAGCAGCACGGACAGACTATGCCTCTCAGCCCCTCCGCGGCTGCAACCCTTCCCTGCGCCCACCTGCAACACGCCTCAGAATGGCCACGCTGCCCGCAGAGCAGGCCAGCACCCACGTCTCCTCCTCCTCCCCGCCCTCCCCAGCTACTTTCTGGAGTTACCAAGAGGGGGCAGGACAGAAAAGGGAATGAAGATGCGCTCTGCATTTGAGACCAGAGGCTCAGGCGGGTCCCCTACCACAGGCAGTCTCTGCAGCAATGTTGGAAGAGAAACCCTGGGTACCTTTTTTCTTTACCCTGTTACTGTTATTAGTGATCAGACATAGCATTTAGCATTAAGTTGTCTTAACTGTCTTAAAATATGTTTCATATTTTCACCTTTGTCTCTTAAATGTTTTAGCAGGTGGCTGCTACTCACGTATTATTTTGTACTACAAATATGAAATTACTTTTACAAAATCAGAATTTTAGTTCCTCAAACAAATAGGAACCAAGAGTCTGAACCACTTTCATTCCTAACCTATAGCTAATGTTTGACACTATTACTATGTGAACTGTCTTTTAAACATATAATTATGAAACTATATTTTCAAGCTTTTAATATTTGGGGGGAGCATTTATCCAAATATGCCAGTGAGAAAAAAAGATTTTATAGAAATAAATTACCAGACACATTTAGCAAGTATTTTATGTATCTACTGAAACCCAGTGTATTTTTGAACCTTGGAGTGTTAAATTGTTAGCTTGTGTAAACTATGATTAACCTATGTGCGTTAAACCTTATCTCATTCTATTTCCTTATGTATACTCTAGGTGCCAATAGAAACATTAAAAGTTAAAGTCATTGTAGTGGGTTTGAATTCTTTTATAAAGCATACAATTCACCATGGGTGGCACTTAACACATAAAATATCTTGTTAAAGGAAGAAGAGAAGAGAACTCCCGTTGCTACTGCTTCCTAACTTCTCAGTTTGGTATTCAAGATCGAGTCACAGACTAACAGAATCCCATTAGAAAGACAATATGAGCTTCATCTAGTCTCATCCTTCAGGAAACTGCCTGAGAGCCCTGGAACAGGCTGAGTGTTCCTCCTCTGTACCCACATATGGTGAGACCAAGATACACCTACATAGTAGGCTGGCTTGTATTGCTTATTCTGGGTGAGCCCTAATTTGGATCCACTTCTAACCATCGTTGCTTAGTTCTGCTTAATTCTGTGATTATCTCCATCATGTCTACACCAGGGGCTTCATTTTCAGGTGCACAGTGAGGATGCAGGTACTAGGCAGGGGTCCCTGAGATCACAGAGCAAAGGGATTTTTCTCTGCAACTCCACCACTCTCACTAGAATCCCGTCTACATTTGATTCTTCACTAGAGGCAGGTGTCGCTGCTGAAACATTTCCAAATAGACCCAAACACGCTGACTGAGGGACAGAAATCCACCATCACAACCATGGCTCATGAATTTGTTCAGAAGGTAAAGGAGACATCACTGGCCTCACCTGCCCAGGCCAACAGTCTATACGCTCTCTTGACAATACAGAGGCTCTCCGACCAGAGTCAAGCCTCCAACTAATGGTTCTGTTCACTCGCTCGTGTATGAAATTTACTTATTTTAAATCATGTACAAACTTCCCATTGTCATAATCTAGTCTAATCTCTCAAAACGCGGGTTCTTTGGTTCCAACCACCTCTCAATACATTTCCAGATTCAGTCTGCTGTTTCCTAGGGGGTGGCAGTTGAGGAGAGACGGATGGTGATGTTTAACAGCAGACGATGCTCGTGGTTTCCCAGGAATGTTTTAGCACTTCTGCGAATATTCCGGCACCACCTCCGCCCAGCTGCTGCTGTCTGCATCACAGAGGCCGTGTGCTGTGAATGCAATTGCGCCTGTGTGTCCTGTCCTTGAAAAGTTAGTTTAACATCCTTTCCAGCAGGTCAACAAGTCTACTTCAGAGTATCTGCCTCATAAGTTTCCCAAGGAAACTTGCCAGGAACTGGCTTTTCTTAACGCAGCACAAGGTCCAAGAAGCCAAAGCTCAGTTCTCCAACACCATGTGCAGTGGGCTCAATCACGGCTCCAACAGAAGACACATCCCCCTGCAACCTCAGAAGGGGACCGTATCTTTACATGTGTAAGCAGGAAAATGGTCTCAAGAGAAGACTGTCCGGGAGTAGGGAGGACTCTAAATATAAGGATGAGTGTCCTTATAAGAGACAGAAAAGGAGAAAACAGAGACACATAGAGAAGCACAGGGAGGTCTGGAAGGCAGCAACTGGAGTTGTGCGACCAAAACCCGAGGGATGCCAGGAGGTCCCAGAGCTGGAAACAGGACTGGGGGCGGGGTGGGGAGTGGTGGCTCTGGAGCCTTTGGACGAGGCACAGCCTCACCAGCACCGAGACTTCAGATTTTGGCCTCCCGAACCAGAGTGGACACATTCCTGTTGCTTGAAGCCACCAAGTCTGTGGTAATTTGTTCCGGCAGCCCTAGGAATCCCACGTGCTGTCTGAATCACAAGCCACCAAACTTCTTCTGTCAAGGGACAGACAATAAATACGTCAGGCTTTGCCGTCTACACAAGTGTCTGTGGCAAATATATGACTACATGGGTACGGCTACATCTCAGTTAAACTTGATTTTCAAAAACACAGCAGCAGGCCACACCTGGCCCATGGGCTGCAGTCTGCTGACTGCGTAATATAAACGACATCTAGTCGGCTAAATACCACTCATCATTTAAATGATCTGAATCCTATCCATTCATTTCTCACATCGCTTCTCTTTCAAATTTACAATTATGCTCTGGAGGAGAAGTTTTAATTATCTACCCAGATCCTATAGTTTTATTTCCAGGAATTAATCTTGAGATACACTTCCTGCTTTTTCTGGAAAAGCCTGCCCAGATGCCCCGGGAGAGCCCTCTGTGGCTCCCCCCTTTCTCCCTGTGCAGGGCGGTGAGGGCATGAGGCCGCACATGCTACCTGGCCCAGGTGCCCTCACAGCGGCAGGGCCTCCAGCAGCAGTCAGTCGTTACCTCAGCAGCGGCCTCCTGTTTACACGGGAAAGTGTGACTCCCTGAGCCTGTCAAGGCCTGCTCATCTTCCCCTGATAAATAAGTGTCTTCTTGTGTCCACAGCTACCTCTTATAAGACCCCTTTATCATCTAATCAGCTGGAAATGTGTTTTCTCCTCTTATTTCATTATCACGTTCTTCTACTTCATTTACTGTTATCCTGACTTCCTCCGGATGCTGTCAAACATTTCTTTCTTCCCAAATTATCCCTTCCACCTCCTTCCCAGAGCTTCCTTGATTTTAGCAAGCACACACTAAAATGCCTCAAGCTGTTTCACTCACTCCTCAGCATATAAATAGATATAACGCGTAAGCGTCCTCAGACAGGAAAACAAACGGAACACGTACCCTGCACCGCACTGCCACTGTTCTTCTGTGTCCATGCTCTTAGGATCTCTAGATGAACACTGGTTTATGCATCCTTCTGCAATGCAGCTCTGCTAATTCAGGAAATTTCCACAGTAAACGCAATCTGTCAGTTGCCATGGAAACTGCCTGCTTCCTGGCACTACTAACAAAATGAGTATCTTTGCTAAGATCCAAGATGAGGCAAAAGGAAAAGCTGAAAAAGGAAAGATTTCTAGAAGAATTGCTCAAACAATCCAAAGATAAACATTCAAATTCTGATATTCATATTCAGTGAACAGAAAGTACTGACTGTACAAGTCTGCAGTATCTTGAAGTAGTAGTGATTTATGAAGTAGAAGTACTTTGTTTTTAGCCACAAAGCAAGAGAGTAAAAGCACGCAACAGATATTCACATTTACATCTTGCTGCACATCCCCTAAGAGCTGATCGTTGTCGGCTGTACTTAAGGCTTATTACTGGAAGGCTTTTCTGGGCTCTGCTCCTTACAGGAAAGGTTAGGAAGGCCTTCCTAAACCAGCAGGTTACAACTTTTCGTAAGATCCTTTCCCTATTTGGGCTCCAATCTCCACTGGCAGCTAATACCCCACCCCCCCAAGCAGGGTAAGTTAAAAGTGCACCTCAGGAGTCTTCACCAGTAGAAACAGCCTTCCCAGTACCCTCAGAACACTAGGCTCAGCGGACCCCCCACCCACACTCCCACCCCCAGAAACGATGCTCTGTTCTGAGAACATCACACTTTACAGATGTAATTCCTGCCTCTCAAGCGTCTTTCCAGTCTCAGCCTGTTGTTCCTCCTATATCCAACCTCTGAATGCCACGTTTCTTCATGGCCCAGCCCTGGACCAACAGTCTTGTCCACTGGGGACAACACTCAACTTTCTGCCCCCGACCTGCACCCTTCCCTCTCAGCACCACATTTTCAGTTTCAACACCAGAGTGTGTGTCTTGTTCACCTCCTTGGAATCTCCACTGGGAGCTTTCGCAGTCAGCTCACACTTAACACACCTCAAGCTGAACTCCTGCTTTTCTGGGCTCCCTCATCCCCGAAGCTCCAGACCCAATGGTCCCCATCTCAGTAACAGCCACTGAACCTGTCATTCAAGCCAGAATTCTGGAAGTCACCGTGAAAGCCTTCCCCTTTTCACAAACCACGTTCGAATTATTGCTAATTTCATTAATGACTGCTACCTCCCCTAACCTCTAGAATCTGTCCATTTCCCTGTACCTCCCCTGCCACCCACCTAACATCATGACCACCCATTACATCTCTGCTACACCAGTGCAGTCTTCCTGGGTCTCGCCCAGTCTGTTCTAGCCTCTCTGCAACACACTCCACACAGCAGCCAGAACCATCACTGCAGAACATGAGCCAGAGTCTGCCATTCAGCTGCTTCTAACCTGCCACAGCCTCCCACGCGGTGGGAACACCAAGAAAGTGTCAGTCACTCAGTCGCGTGCAACTCTTTGTGACCCCTTGGACTGAAGCCCGCCAGGCTCCTCCTGTCCATAGGACTTCCCAGGTAAGAATACTGGAGTGGGTTGCCATTTCGTTCTCCCAGGGAGCAAACTCAGGTCTCTTGCATTGCAGGCAGATTCTTTACCATATGAACCACCAGGGATTTAGTTTAGTTAGTGGGAACACCAAACGAAACACCAAAATGAAATTCATTTTCAGGAGACAGGCAAATCAACAGCATTTATCATATTTGTTTCTTTAAATAAACACTCCAGAATTAACATCGCATGCCTCAGCTATAAACGTCCGGCTTAAGACTACACGAGTGACATCCAGGGTGGAGGGGAACAGAGGACCCACTCAGTCACGCCCGGCAGCCCGACCCTCCAGGCACCACAACCACCGGGGAACCGTGCCGAGGCAGAGTTGGGGACTGAGGCCGCGATCAAACCCCTCTGAACTGTGAGATGTAACACAACAAATGCTATGAAAGATTACCTCACACGGTAGCGCTGTTCACCACAGTCAAAGTCAGCAACACCAAAATGCCCATCAGTGGATAATGGATAACAAAATGTTATATATATGCATACAATAAAATATCATTCAGCCCTCAGAGGGAAATTCTGACACGTATCAGAACACAGATGGAGTATAATGACATTACGTCAAGTGAAATAAGCCAGACAGAAAAGAACAAGTACTGTATAATTCCACTCAGATGAGGTATCTCCAGTGATCGGATTCATAGAGACAGAGAATAAAATTAAAACGGTAACTATCAGAGACCAGAAGAAAGAGGAATGGGGAGTTAGTGTTCAATGGACACAGAGTTACAGTTTGAGAAAATAAGAGAGTTCTGGAGATGAATGGCCGTGGTGGATACACAACAACATGAATGCAGTTAATGCCACTAAACTGCACACTAAGAAAAGGTTAGGATGGCCAATTTTATGTTATCCATATTGTGTTACTGTAAGAAAAATAAAGTTTGCTGCAGTAAATATAAGCCAGCCAAAAATAAATAGATTACCCCACAGATTTTGACACATTTGGCATTTTTTAATTGGGGGTTTTCTTGCCTGGAAAACTCCACGGACAGAGGAACCTGGCAGGCTACAGTCCATGGGGCTACAGAGCACTGGACACGACGAAGCACAGAGGGGCACGGGCTTCCCAGGTGGCGCCAGCGGTAAAGAATCCACCTGCACACTATTTACAAAAGTGAGGACATAAAAGCAACCTAGAGGTCCACTAGCAGACAAATAGATAAGAAAGTTGTGGTACATCACAGCAATGGAATATTACTCAGCTATTAAAAAAAAAAAGCACATTTGAATCAGTTCTGGTGAGGTGGATGAAACTGGAGTCTATTATACAGAGTGAATTAAGTCAGAAAGAAAAACACCAATACAGTATGTTAACACATATACATGGAATCTAGAAAGATGGTAATGATGACCCTATATGCAAGACAGCAAAAGAGACACAGATGTAAAGAACAGACTTTTGGACTCTGTGGCAGAAGGCGAGGGGGAGATGATCTGAGAGAATAGCACTGAAACACGTATATCACCATATGTGAAACAGATTGCCAGTCCAAGTTCACTGCATGAAGCAGGGCTCTCAAAGCTGGTACACTGGGACAACCCAGAGGAACGGGATTGTGCGGGAGGTTTGGGACGGAGTGGACACTTGTATACCCGTGGCTGATTCACACCAATGTATGGCAAAAAACCACCACAATACTGTAAAGTAATGAGCCTCCAATTAAAATAAATAAAAAAAAGAATCCACTTGCAATGCAGGAGATGCACGTTCAATCCCTAGGTCAGGAAGATCCCCTGGAGAAGGAAATGGTGACTCATTCTGGTATTCTGGCCTGGGAAATCCCATGGATAGAGGAGCCTGGTGGGCTACAGTTCACGGGATCACAAAGAGTCAGACACAACTTAGTGACTGAACACGCACTAACTTGTACCTATAAATATTTCTGCCATCATAGAGCAGAAAAGAGCCCCACCATAGAAATGTAGAGATTCCAGATGACTGTGATTACATGAAAAACTTCAAATGGAAAAAACCTCTTCTATGCTCATGCTGACTGATATCCTGGGACTACTCTGGGGAGCAAAGGTAGACAACACCACAGAACCCTCTCCCACTTCCACAAACAGCCTGTCAGGCTCATGCATGAGATTTTTACTTCAAGAAAGGAGCATGAAACTGGCTTGATTCCTATTCATTTTCTCCCCTCGTCCTCTGCCATTCACCATATAAAATAATGTAAGTCATTACCTTAATTCAGTGCCTGAACTGAGATCAGAGTTGAGTGACACACTCATGCCATGACGATGCTGAGGTAGAAACCAGGACTCCCACATTAATGAAAAGGGCGACCCAATAATAAGTTGAGAACATAAAGAATAAGTTGAGAAGCAGAAGACAGAGCCCCCACAATTTAACCAGGAACATAAGCCGAGTCATTTATAACTGCATCTAAGATGCAGCTCTCCTAAGCGGGCACAGCATGGCATTCACACTAGTGATTAACTGGTGACTTCAAGACTTCTTTTAAAACTACTTCCTAGATGTTCCAGGGCACAAATGAGTCTTTTTCTGTTCCAGTGTCACAAAGACAAATGAGATCCTAGAGATCCTCTTGGTCTCAACAGAAAAAGAGGCCCTTAAATTTACAACATATGGTTTCAAAATGTTTAGCTTAAACTCTCAAATGTATCTTTACTCATCATTAATTTCCAGCATTAGCTTTTGAGTTACTGTTTCTTCTTTACAATCCCGATATGCTGTGAAGATAAAAGGGCTGTGTTTTTAGAATCACAATGGTATGTGGTGCGCTCCAAATGATTCAGCACACTGAGAGCACTCGCACGTCACTCAGATGTGACGCGATAAAAGCACACGCCACGGCAGTGGAGTACCTACTTCTGCTCCTGTCACATTTTACATACAGAACATGACTTCAGCATACATCTGCCACATTCGTAAATCTACCCTTGGGGTATCAGAAGGATGTATGATGCCGAGCATGATCCAATCCTGATAGAAATGTAAAGGAAGACAGATACACATTTTTCCCTTTCATTTCTCTTTGTACTCTGTAATTTTACAGCTTAATCGTTCATTTAAAGAGCCAAAAGGGCAAAATGTTAAAGATTTGTTATATCTAGGTAGTAGGTACAAGAATCTCTACTACGTCATTTTTTTGCGTGTATGTCGGAAATATTATAATTTTAACCAATGATAATCAAAAATCTGTTTCTTGTTTGGGTGGTCTTATTATTTAAGGACACACATGAAAAGAATGACTTAAAAAAAACAAAAGGAAATAAAGAAACAGAGATTTAGGCAAATTTCTGAATACCTCAAAGCACACCAAAATATGTAGACAAAGCCAAACTAACAAATTCCAAAGGAAGGGACTCTACAGTTTCAAAAATTTACCAGCCAAAAGCAGTACAAAACCTTGTTTAGCTCCTGCTTCAAACTACTGGGGGAAAAAAAAGTGATGAAGTAATCACTTATTTGATATTAAAATGATAATATTATAATTGTGTTCTTTAAAAGGAGTTCTTATCTCTTAGAAACACATCCTGAAATATTTAAAGATGGAATAACATGTCTGAGGTTTGGTTAAAACTAGGGAGGGCAGAGGAATAATAGTACCCATATTAACTGCTAAAGCTGATTGATAAATACATAAAGATTCATCTACCACATTCCAGTTTTGGATATATTTACAGCTTTCCATAATAAGAGTTTAAAAAAAAACTGAAATATGGAAACTCGCCACCCACAACACATGTTGAGAGAGGAGCACAGAGCAGAGACAAGAGGCAGGTAGTGCTCCCAACAAGACCTCAGAAAGGAGCCACAGCTGGGCAGGAAGAAGGTCCAGAAACTCAAGAGCCAGTCAGAACTCCATCTAAAAGAAAGGCTTACCCAGCATCTCCTGTCCCCCCACACTCAACCCCAAATGAAAAGAGAACATGTCTCTAAGGAAAATAAACATACTATCTGGAAAAAACAAAGCCTACAAGGGCAAATGTTGGCCTATTCAGTACGGCATCTAGAATATTCCAGGCCTAACAACCACTATTCAAACCATTCACAGAAAAGTCAAGGCAAGCCCACCAGCTGACCGTCTATGATCAGAGCCTCCAATAAGCTTTCTAAGTTCCTCATCTTTAACTATCAACGGACAAGCAAGAATTACTAGACGTGTGGAAAAAAGCTAACACAAAAGAGAAAAACAAACAGTGTCCCTTGAGGAAACAGAGTACCTAGAGAACAGAAGAGAATTTTTAAATTTCAGATTTTACATCCATAAATTAAGAAAAAAATACCAAGAAAAAAGCCAGAATCAACTCTTAGACATAAAAGTCAACTGCCAAAACAGGACATTCTATAGAAGGGCAAGAAAATTTTTTTTTCACCTCCTAGGATATAAAGCAAGAAAACAAAGATTAAAAAATAGAAAAGTCAAACACTCGGGGAATTCAGAGATATGATTCAGAATACAAATTCAGAGAAACGAAATAACATACATTTCAGGAGAGAACAGGAGAAACATTCAAGAATCTTCAAAAGAAAAGCAGCAGTAACTCGGAAACAGGTACCATGAATCTTCAGACTGAAACCATTCATCCGGTACACAGAAGGGTGGCCCAAACCTAAGCATACTCTGTCTGACAGAACTGTGGAACACCCACAATAAGACAAAGTGTGGAAAGCCCGAGAGGAATAGGCCGTCTGTAAGAAGCATCTCCGCTACAGTGAGACGGACCTAGCACGGCTCCCTCAAAGTGATCGTGAGCGGACACGCACCGGAACGCCCTTCTCCCCCGTTTCTCCACCTGAGCTCCTCCACTGGGCCTTCAAACCCCAGCTCAAACCTTGGTCCTCAGTGACACTTCTCCAGGTTGTTTATCTGGAACTGCTCTTGCCCCTCCTGCACCATTCATTTGACATTTGATCTGTATTACCCCCTGCCTTACTTCTTGAAGGGCTGTCTTCTTGAAATTTTATTTAAACTGCTATTTCTCAGAAAGGACACTTTTTCCCCCCCCCCCCTCAATCTTCCACAGAATCCTGCACCCAAACAATGCCAAAAAGGATCTGAAACTAGTGCCTGGGATGAATCTTAATTTCATTAGTTGCTTATGTTTCATCTAATCTTGCTCTAAGTTCATTTTTAAAGTTTTATATTTATATCTACAACTAAAGTTAAAAAAAAAAAAAACACAACTGAATGCAAGGATATTTTAGGAGAAGGAAACATTGTGGCACAAAGGTGCTATGTTCCCTTGGTGGGGAAGATCTCCTGGAGGAGGAAATGGCAACCTACTCCAGTATTCTTGCCTGGAAAATTCCATGGACAGAGGAGCCCAGTGGGCCACAGTCCATGGACTCACAGAGAGTCACATACAACTGAGCACCTAAGCATCTTTTTCAAAGCCCCTACACACTGCAAGCTGTATTTTCTAATTGCAAACTTATCCTGAACAGTGATGAGCCGTGGACTTTGGTGCCTGAGATGGCACAGAAGGAGCCCCACGGAGGTGGGTGGGAGGTAACAGATACGCCAGTCTACTAAGCAGGAAAAAAGTGTCTTTGATGAGTATCAATTTTAGTAGTTGCCTATTCCCAACCCAGGTAACAGACCAGTACAATAACAAAACTCAATGGCAGGGTCTAAACTATGTACATACCAGAATCACATTCCAAAGATTCTACCACAAAGTAAAAATGTCTATTACTGTGTCCTCTCTAACTTTTAACACCTGCTAAGAAGAGACAGGAAAGAAACCTAGCTGGTCTCAGGACTACTATGAAGTAGTAGGTTTAAAAAAGAGAAAGGGCCCAGGGAAAGGAGGGACCTGACTGACTAAAATTTTGGAAGAATGTTTACTTTCATACTGTTTACTGTTTTTTTTTTTTTAATTGTCTATGAATTCCCCTAGACATGAAGAAAGTCATGAGAGAAGAGAGTACAGATATGGGAATATTTTTCTAAGTTCTAAATACAAATCAGGTTGTCTTTCTCTTTATCCAAGGGGGCTTAAAAAAAAAAAAAAACACGAAAGGAAGATTTGTTAAGTTCAGTGATTACTACGTATCTTTTCTTTCTCAGATGTCACACACGAGATTCAGTTAGCAACCAAGGTAACAGAAATGGACTTTGTTCAGGAATTAGCTTTGTACTAGCTTTCACTAGAAATTCTAGGAAAAGAGGAAGGAGACTCTTTTGAGTGTTTCCTTGCTGGTAGAGCTCAGACTAATTAGGCAATACTAAGAATTTCCTTCCTCAGTATGTTTCAAAGAAGGTAAAAAGGTTGAGCTCTGACAAGAAACCTCATTGGGAACAGCAGTCTAATAAAGTAGTCTAATAAAGCTGACAGACACCATGCCCAGCCAAATAAACTGCTACTCAGTTTTCATTTAAAATACCTTTCATTTCCCTTAAGGTAACAGGTGTAAGCCTAAGAGCATACACACACATATATTCCTTCCTTCTAGACACTGATGCTTTAAAAATGTTTTCAGCATCCCTACTGCAAGACACTCTTCTACCAACGTGTAACTGTGTGCAAATACTGTGCATGCCAGATTTCAAAAGAATACAGCAATAAATGCGCCTCTTTGGGAAGAATAAATGTACCTGTAGTCTAATAAAGTCTGAATGCAAACTATTGAGGAAGTATTACAAAGCTATAAAATAATGGATCTGACAGTTTTTTAACTGTGTCTTCCACCACTTGCTTTATACTTCTCAGTACTAGAAATGGGTGAAATTTTTTTTTTCTTTCTGGACATGAGTAGAAATGTAAATCTGCTGGCTCTGACCCTTCACGTTCCTGCCAGGTTTGAGGAGAAGACACTATTATTTAACACATCACTTCACTTTGATTCAAAGGTTTCTGTAAAATATTACTGTAATAAGATTGTTTTAAATTAACCAATATATTTTTAATACTTTTCAGTGAAGTGCTATTAATATAATATCATGTCTGTTTTTCAGTTTTTAAAGAATCACTAACACCTGCACACTGACACGCACATGCTCTTTCCACTTACTGTGACATAGAAACCCGACGGGCACTAGGTATGTTCAGAACGGGAGCCAGCTTTGTCACCTCGTGAGTGGGGCTGATTTGTGCACATCTCCAGAGGAGCGTTAAGCCTTCTGAATACTACTCACAACTCAATTGGAAATCCAGGAGGAGGGGTATTAACAATACTCTCAGTGTTCAATGCGGAGAAGGCAGTGGCACCCCACTCCAGTGCTCTTGCCTGGAAAGTCCCATGGACGGAGGAGCCTGGAAGGCTGCAGTCCATGGGGTCGCTGAGAGTCAGACACAACTGAGAGACTTCACTGTCACTTTTCACTTTCACGCACTGGAGAAGGAAATGGCAACCCGCTCCAGTGTTCTTGCCTGGAGAATCCCAGGGACGGGGGAGCCTGGTGGGCTGCCATCTATGGAGTCGCACAGAGTCGGACACGACTGAAGCGACTTAGCAGCAGCAGCAGCAGCAGTGTTCAATGAGAGAAATTAAAACACTATGAAAGTATCTGAATCTTCAGCTCTTTTCTTCAAGTAAAACTTTAGAAAGGAAAATTGTGTTTGCCTACTTCAGACTACAGAATCAACAGCTTTTCTAAGTCCAAATAGCAATTTTCAAATGGCCCATAAAATAAGAGAAATAACAACCTCTCAACTTGCAAAAATTGATAAAATAACAATAAGTTTAAAACCTTTGCTTGAGTTGAGCCTTTTATTTGATTACCAGGAATACTCACATGTGTGGGTTTTGAACTCCTGCAGGATTGGGATTCAGAGTAAACCTTGCTGTAGATTTGAAAGGTGGATTTGCAAAATTCAACTTCAGTGCTTTGCGTTTACCTAAGAAATAACAAATAAAAAGTAAAAGTTTCAAGTACTATAAAACAGGTAGGATTCTGAGGGCATAAGAAATTCACACCAAGACGTAGGAAATTTTGCTTTAACATATAGTTAATGTAATATTTTGAGAGGTGGCAAAGAATTTCTCAGAATTAAGAAAAAGTAAATAAAAATGATCCAACGCTGTTACTAACCACAAATCACTGTCTCCAAAAGAACAGAAAATAGCGCTCAGTACTTTCAGTTTATATTGTTCAGAGGTGCTAAGGCTTTTGCATGTAAAAATATCACTATAAAAATCATTCTCCTCGGCAGATATATTGAAAAATACTAAAATATCAGCACCTTTCCAGTGTTACAGTTTAATTCTTTAGTTTAATAAAATCATTTCCCCTCAAATGTAATACGAACAACTGAGTGAAGAATATAAAGCATTTCACAACCATGATGCTAAAAACATCATGAACAGTCAATTTCAAGTTAATAACATAGGCAAGCCAAACCGTCATTTCTCTGGGGCAATTTATTTGGCTTGGGAAGGGAGAAATTATCAATATTTTATGTTATATTATTTTCTTAAAGTCCTTTACAGAAAAGCCAGAAAATTCAGAAAAGATAAACAAAAATATATACTATATATACACCTATAAGTATATAGGGTTTTAAAAACTTGTATATACACTTAAAAGTCCAATTATCCCAAAATAATCATTGTCTACTGCAGACTATTTTCTACATAGAGATTTTTTTTCCCTCTACAATCAAAATCAGACCACAGTACTGATTTGCAACACGCTTTAGTCACAGATCCTATCTTTGTCTATGTCAATAAATCTTACAAAATCATTAGTGTAGGGGTTTACTATATGGAAATTTTGTAACAGAGTTGGGTTTTTCCTCATTTTTAGTACATCTTGGTTGCATGTACATATTAAGGATACATTTTACAACACTCATTTTTCACAATGTATCATACACATATCTACCTATTCCAACAACATCTCTCCCATCCAAACCCCTTCCCGCCTCAGTGGATTCAGAAGAGGGGTTAGAGGGCTCAACCCACTCGGCTCAGGGCTTTGAGGAGACTGGAAGGCTGAGAGCACCACGCTGGCGGGACAGGACCACAGGGCAGGAGCACGGGGCTCCTATGGGGCTCTAGCAGTGGCTCTCAGGGACGTGCCTGGCTACAGGATAACAGTGGTTCCTAAGGAGCCCATTGTCAGAAATAAGCAGAGTACAATGTGAATTTTCCACAGAAGCTGTCCTATTGGGTGCCTTTTAAAATAATAATAATAATAATTTTTAATTTGACTGCAAGTAGAGAAGGGATATTCAAACTATATATGCAGAAGGGACTTAAAAAGAAAAAAAAACTTTAAAAAATTAAATAAAGACTTGGAAGATTCTTGCAATATAAAATCAAAAACGAACTATATAAGGACATCACACAAATCAAGAAAAAAATACAAAAAATAGCAAGGGTACGAAAAGTTACACAAAACTGAGAAAAAATTATGAAAGGTACTTAGTGACACCAAAACAGTTAAAATTTTTGTTCATGTGAAACTGGAAAAGTTTAGAGGTTTTATTTTTGTACACATATATTTATCCTTTTAATGATAATATGGTGATCAGATGACCAGGTAAAAGCATCACTAGCAAAATACACTTGTTGGTAGAAGAAAAACCTTTGGGAAGAGGTTCAGCAGCAAACAAGAAGCAGCTTTAAATGAGTAAGTTCTTTCATGTCCTGCAAACCTGTCTTTAAGGAAAGTTTAAAGGTGGAGGACCATTCGCAGGCCCTGCTAGATTCTGAGATTGTTTGGGACTGTTTGCTCACTCCTTTCTGCCTTCAGTTTCCTCCCTTTTTGAATGGAAATCTCCCTAACGGTTATCCACTGCCTAACCTACCACCGTACATTTTTTGGAAGCAGATAATTCATCATCTAGTTACTAGGTTCACAGATGGAGAAGAAACTGGTGTCACAATGGATCATACTCAAGAGTCTCACCCATACCTGGCTGAGATGCTTCCAATGATGAGATCTGGGGCTGGTGAGCTGACGATGTCTAAACAAGGTCTGGACTTGAGCTGATTTTGTAATGAGCCAAGACTTCTGGGAAATGTTGAAGAGGGTGAATGTATTTTGCATGTGGGACAGATGTAATTACATAGGGACCAGAGGCAGATGGTAGTGAGCAGAAAAGGTGGCCCCCAAAATACCGGAATCTATGAATGCTACTTTATATGGCAAATTGAGAACTTGTGTGATCATAAATTTGAATTAGCTCAATGCTTACAAGCTCCCCAAATCAAAGGCTGAACACCACCTGTCATGTGTGTGTTTGAAACTAACTGGTACATCACCCATATTCTCTGCAGGGTGAAAAACTGATAAAAGATTAAGTGCAAAGGACAATAACAGAACATACAATCACTGTGAAAACTATCCAAAGAAAGACACTAAACCTGGCCCTCTCTGCAAAAGCCCAATTTGACAGGACAGTAGCTAACCTTTGTAGGCAAATAAAATGTTACTATAATTAAAACGTACTCAAACTGTACTTTTGAAAATAAGTATTTCTATATAATACGCACACACACACACACAGATACACATACAGATTCCTTTTCACACTGTGTTCACATTAAACAAAAATAAATTAGGGTCCTTAAAGGACATTTACTATATAAATGAACACACACACACGGAACAGAATGTGACTTAACTTACATAAATGAGATTTAAACACACTCTACTTCAGAAACATCTGCAGCTATCTTAAAAACAGTCCAAGTATATATTTTGATCTTTTACCCACAAAATACACTAAAGAGTTCTATAAAAGCTCAAAGTATCTATAAGCAACAATGACTCAGACTCTGAGAATGAGTTACATGACCCGTTCTCAGCAGTGCACCCCATATTTAAGAGGACAATGAACACCCCAGAAAGGCAATCAAAGGTGAGGTGGGTGGTAAGGTAGAAAGAGGCAGCTTCTGTAATACTTTGAGGGCTATTTCTGAATCTCTGTAGGCATGAGCCTTTTTGTTTGCTTGTTTAAGCATCTCTTCCTCTGTATTCATTCTCTAAGTAAGAAGCTTTCTTAGTTCTGATATCTTTTTTGTCTTTACCTCTCTTTCTCAAGGGCCCCAAGAAACTAAACTCTAAAGGCAACCTGTCACCATGTATTCAGATATTTTGACAAAACTACAAACAAACAGGATATTGGATCAATATGGGTTTTTTTTTTTTCCTACTGCCTGTAACAGGCAGAAAAGAGTATAAGGATACTATACTATAGATGGCTAGTGGAGATTTTTAGAAGCTAACAGGGATTAAAATAGCTTTACAAGTAATTTAAAGTCACATTCAAGAAAGACTAAATTTGTGATTATAATCCTCCCTTTGGTAAGACTGTCACCAAATAATAAATTCCTAACCAATCAACAGAAATAAACAGACCCTCCCCTTTATCTGCAGTAGGACAGAAACAAGGCACGTCAAACATCTTATTTATATGGAAGGAGTTTCCCATAGAGAAGACTGTCTTTGTATACCTGAAACCCAAGTTCAGTGCCTGATATAGAAAACAGGTTCATATGTTTACTGATCTGGGAATAAATCCAACACGGACAGACCCAGACAATGAAAAGTGTGGGTTAAATCAGCTGGAATCAGTTTCTGCTGTTTGTACCCAGGAATCCTGACTGATAAGGAAAACAGTATGTGTCCTCAGCCAGCCATATTCCCAGCGCGCTGCTGTGTCCTTTAGGGCAAGGCTGTCTGACTTTTTTCACGCCATAATTTATATGACAATGAGGACATCTGTTCAATGCAGGGAGAAAATGAGAACCACAGCTGGCCCCGAAGCTGGCCGAGGTGGTTCAGCAGCCTCAAGCCCTACTCAAGCCGCTCCAAGGACAGAGGGGTCAACCTTTCTGCATCAGCCTTGAAATTCTGGTTTCAAAGTTCTGCCTTAAGAGGATGCCAGTGACATTTACACAACCTTTCCGGTATCATCACTCTACAATTTCTTCCTCACAGTTCTCATGGGAAGAGCATTTCCAAGCATGGGATCTTCAAGAATAATCAGAACGGCGATTCTGAAGCAGGAGGACCTGTCCAAGCATGTCCATACTCACTATGGCCCAGGAGTATCTTTTGCTCTAATTCTGACCACAGAACAACTCAGAATATTGAGGCTGAAAGGAAGACATCTTTCAGCTTTCAGATCTCTGTGGTTTCTGCAGTAGACTGTTACAGAAATAGCCACCAATGAACCACAGCTCCGTGGCCCTGCCGCTCTGCAACGTGACTCTGCTGCTCCTGCCATCACAGGTGGAATCTGTGTCCCCCCTCCTGAATCCAGGCAGGCCTGGGACGTGCCCTTGCCAGTTCCACTCTCACCCTCTTGCAGAGTTCCTGAGTCTAAACGGAAAGCGGGTCAGTCAAGCTTCCTGGACGATGAAGGAGCACATGGAGCGGGAGGCCTGAAGGCCTCGCCAGTCCAGCTGAGCTGAAGCAGCCCCAGCAGACCAATGAGCTGAATGCAGACATGTGAGTAACAGAATCATGAAGAATTCAACAGTTGCTGTTTTAAGCCACTACTCACGTGCCAGAGGAGTTGGCAGAAATGATGGAAAGGTGATCAGACCAGTCTCACTGGAGGAAGGACCCTGCCCCCACAGGGGACTCCCCAGAACCAAGGCCAGGAGTGGGCAGGAACCTTAACTACAACAGACAGAGCCCTCCTATCATACTCCAGGAATACTAGCAGCTGACCCACAGTGTTCAGAGCACCCCACCAAAGGTGGGGGAAAGAACCGCCTTACATTCTCATTTCTCCCTTGGCTCTGAGTAACCTCATTTGCAAAACAGAAAGAATATCCAGAGTAATTTTTCAAGCTATCTGTAATCACCAGAAAAGAGGAAGACAATTCCAACTAGGCAACCTCAAACAACTTCAGAAATGAGGAAACAAAGTGGCAGACAAGAGTTTACTTCATCCCCTTTTCTGCCTCCATTACTACCGTGACAAGTGCTCTCTCTTATATCATGAACCCAAGAGTAAGAGAGGAAGGACACTGACTTGGAATCAAGAGAAATCGGCAACGTTGTCCATTCTAGGCTCGCAGTCCCAGGCATTCCAATAATTAAATGAGCTACTATCAGCTAACATTATATTGCTTCCTCCTCCTCCAGAATTTGGTACATAAGGGTAAGCAACATCCAAAAATTAATAAGATCTCACTTAGAACTCTGAGCTCTCATCAATAAAACAAAACACTGTCACTCACCCATGCACATAAGCATTCTGGAAACCACACTGTGCGGAGTTTAAGAAACCAACAGCCCCTTCATCACATTTTAACCCTTGTGTGTGCAAGATGGATTCGGGGGAAGTCCAATGAAAGAAGTTATGGAGCCAGAGGTGCAGAAATGCCACACTTATATGCAAGCCAGCCTGCCAGGCAGAGGGGACAAAAGGACAAAGCAGTGACCTACCCACAGAGACTACTGTCTCTGGCATCCTGCCAAAATTAAAAGGGACTGTGGCAGGAGGAAGTTCAAGGGTAGGAATAAATAGGGAAGAAAAGCACTTTTGCTAGATATTAAGTGAGCACCAATGAAAAACTGGTGAAAATAAAAAGAGAGATATTTCTGTGGTCCAGTAATCCACACATCTGTAAAACCAAGATTACAAACTGTCCCTTACATGTCAGAACTGCTGTGGCAAGGACTAACACAGGCCGGATGTCAATAACCAGCAAACAAATGTAACTCCTCCAACTAAACTGGCCAAATCCTGATCAGTTCCAAACTCCTCAAAAATACCCAGGAAGCCAGCCAGTTCAGGAAGACCCTCCCGGGATCACCAGTACAGCACAAATGTCCAGGCTCTACTAAAATTTACAGGCTTTGAGAAGCCTGTCCACACCACCACGCAGACAGAATCTTGGCTTTGGACCGCCAGAGACCCAAGTTCTGCTGTGAGGACCCCAGGGTCACTGAGAGGCAAATAGGGAAGCCCTCTGTCTGAACTGCAGAGCCTCAGTTAAAGCCACTACCTTCTGCAATGACACACCAGGAGGGAGTATAGTATAAGGGCCTTACCAATCAATGACAGCAAACATCCCCATTAGAAAATACACAAACGGCACGAACAAGTAACTAACAAAAGAAAGAATACAAATAGAATAGAAATAAGCCATTAACAAGAAAAAAAATTTCAAATTCTTCTAGTCATCCAAAAAAATAAAATTCAATTTTTGCCTTAAATACCACACATAAATACAGAGCCCTAATATCAAAGTTCACGAAGGTATGATACCCAGCAGNGTAACTAACAAAAGAAAGAATACAAATAGAATAGAAATAAGCCATTAACAAGAAAAAAAATTTCAAATTCTTCTAGTCATCCAAAAAAATAAAATTCAATTTTTGCCTTAAATACCACACATAAATACAGAGCCCTAATATCAAAGTTCACGAAGGTATGATACCCAGCAGTCCCCAAGGGACTCTACCACAGCTGTACTGTCACAGCTGCGTGTAGTCACATGGTGTCCCATACCCACCTCAGTTCAGTTCAGTTCAGTCGCTCAGTCGTGTCCGACTCTTTGCGACCCCATGAATCACAGCACGNGCATATCTGAGGTTATTGATATTTCTCCCAGCAATCTTGATTCCAGCTTGTGTTTCTTCCAGTCCAGCATTTCTCATGATGTATTCTGCATATAAGTTAAATAAGCAGGGTGACAATATACAGCCTTGACGTACTCCTTTTCCTATCTGGAACCAGTCTATTGTTCCATCAGCTCTAGCAATGCAGAAACGACTTCTCGTGTGCCTCAGTGGCCTAAGAATTACACCAGACACATAAATCCTCAACACCTCTTCAGTCAACAGACGAACACAGACAAGCAAAAGGATAAACAACGCACTGCTGTGAATGAATATTAGCTGGCCCAGTTTCCAGAGGGCGATACCTGGGGAACACCTCAAAACGTACTGATGGCTAAGCCAGTAACTCCATCCCTGAGCACCAGTCCTTTAGGAA
Organism: Neotragus moschatus; assembly: GCA_006410615.1. Lineage (NCBI taxonomy): Eukaryota > Metazoa > Chordata > Mammalia > Artiodactyla > Bovidae > Neotragus > Neotragus moschatus. The sequence goes on along the minus strand of SJYA01002932.1, from coordinate 6,521,877 downwards.
GTTAAAGATGACACAAAGCAAGTTATCCAAAGAAAGATATTTGTGTTAGATGAGTTATAAAAATTATGGCACACCCATACTGGGAATACCATACGACCACCAAGAACACACACCATAAAAGACTACTAACATTAGAACGACCACTAATAGTTTAAGGGCTTTGTCTAATAAACTATCATTTTAGTAAAGCACATGTGGATATAATTTATAATACACACTCTACAGAACATCATTGGTAATTAATTCATAGTGGTAAAATCATCAGTGCTTTTTATTTTTTCTGCTTTTCTGTTTCAGTTTTTCTACACTAAGGGTTTGTTTTTTTTCTTTTCTTTTCTATTTTAATTATAACCTCCTTGCTCCTGACACCAGAACTTTCTAAAAGCGACCAATCTATTCTCTAAACCTAACCTTGCTGAGGCCGAGAGAACAAGTTTAAAAAAAAAAAGCCTTAAAAATACAAGTATGCAGACTTCCCTGGCGGTCCAATGATTGGGAATCAGCTAAATTAACAATATTGTAATCTCCAAGAAAACAGGAAACACTATCCGAGGCAATCCCCTCCCTCCACAATGCTGTGCTCCCACGGCCATCTCCAACAGTGAGAATTCCAGCTGCCCACCTGCCTTGAGAAGGTTCCAAATGGATGCAGAGAGTGGTAGCCATGGCCGTCAGCACACCTCTGCCCCAGTGTGGGGGGAGAGGCAGACGCGCTGAGAACTCCGAGTCCCTCATGTGTCTCCAGCTTACTGGGCCTCTCCTTTATGCCTTCGTCCTTCACGGTCCCCGTACAAAAGGTCTAGCCCACGACATACCTACACTACTTCCCTCCACAGAGAAGCTCGGTGGCCACATGCGCCGTGAACCCCGGTCAGGGAGGGGAATGTTCATGGCACACCAGGCAGTCACAGTTCCCAGCACCTTGTCCAGGCAGCAGAACACTTTAAGCCCACGTAATCCCCCAAACGCAGCCAAATCCACAGGGTGTTTTTGCTCTCAAGCCTCAAACGTGTGAACATAATAACAGGGGCACCATGGAGACAAGTGAGACATAAACGCCGCGTTCATCAACTCCAGCAAAACTTTCTACGCTGACGGTCAGAGAGCTCCCTTCTGCTGAGATGGGCAGGCCTCCCCATCAGACCCCTCAGGTTTCCCAAAGTCTGAAGTTACTGTCTCAGCATGCACCAACAGCAGTCTGTTAGGATTTCTGGAAAACCATTGACAGTGGCCCTCCTTCTAGTGGGACAAGGCACATAATATGCAAACTTAGGAAAACTGTGCCAAAAAGAGCCACAGGGCTTGTTTCAGTTTCCAACACCTTGAGGCCAGGCAGAAGCTTCCACCAGCCTCAGCGTGGAGGCAGAGGTGCAGGCGTTCTCACAACGGCATGCTTGAGCTCTAGCAGGGAACAAAGTGCCCTCTGGTCTTATATCACATTTACTTTTTTTGCGTGGCAAACCCACAACATCCTACCATCATCATTTTAACTTCCTACCACCTATAAATGAAACAAGTACATTGACCGTATTTTCTAATAATACAGTCAGTATTTTTCCAATCAGTGCTTCACACCTTTCTTTACATGCACCACAGTGCTAAGAAAAGAACATGTGCGTGACACAATGAAGGCACAGCAAGTGCCACTGACCTAGAGCTCCAGTGAGCGGTTCCAGGCCACCTTAGCTTCCAGGCAGGACCTCAGCAGGGCAGCTCCTAAAAAACCAGATCTGACTTCTTACAGCGTTTACTTAGAATAATCCCAATATCAGTTCAGTTCAGTTGCTCAGCTGTGTCTGCCTCTTTGCGACCCCATGGACTGCAGCACACCAGGCTTCCCTGTCCATCACCAACTCCTGGAGCTTGCTCAAACTCATGTCCATCGAGTTGGTGATGCCATCCAACCATCTTATCCTCTGTCATCCCCTCCTCCTCCTGCCTTCAGTCTTTTCCAGCATCAGGGTCTTTTCCAATGAGTCATTTCTTTGCATCAGGTGGCCAAAGTATTGGAGCTTCTGTATCAGTCCTGATGAATATTCGGAACTGATTTCCTTTAGGATTGACTGGTTTGATTTCCTTGCAGTTCAAGGACTCTCATGCAACATAGCCAGATTTTTGTCAAATGTTAATTTCTTCCTTTATCTAATTTCTTTCCTTATCAGCCTAAAATACTAATACGGATTCCCACACAGTCATAAATAATTAACTCTTCTAAACTAATCCTATAAATTAGCAAGTAGATTAGGATAAAGGAAGCTGTTTCTTTTACAGACAATTTAGCATCACACTGGAGGTACCACTCAGTCCTCAGACAGGACATCTTGATCCTTTTCACAATAGAAAATCCAACTACTCACTAGCCAAAGAGACAGTGGGTACCCACTCTTCCTTCCAGGTAACTCTATATTAGCCTGTCTAGAAACTGTATTGATTCAAAGCTATATGTCTGCTGTATGCACGCGGTTTTGCTACAGACACTATCTGACGTATCAAAAATTAAAAAAAAAATGCATGTGATATTTGTCTGAGGCTCCTAGGACAGAGCTCCTACAACCCTTGGAATTTCCTAAGTAATAAACATCTTTTATTATTCATGACAAGCCTCCTTCCACTACCTCAGGGTTTATGCTAATTAGGTGGAGGGTGGGGAAGGTGTACAGAACTTCAGGATGCAGGCGCTGGTGTCCAGAAAAACCAGTCAAGTGATCAGAGGGTGATAACTTTCAGCCCCACCCACCAACCACCACAGAAGGGAGAGGGTGTGGAGACTGAGCTCAATCTCCAAAGGTCAACGATTTAATCAGTCATACCTTTGCAATGAAAGCTTCATAAACCCCCCCCAAAATTAGCTCTGAGCTTCCTGGTTGGCAAACACACAGAAGAGAGACAAAGATGATGCACCCAGAGAAGGCAGGGAAGCTATGCCCTCCTCTCTCTCCATCCCTTGCCCTATGCCTCTGCTATTTGGCTCTTCCTGAGTTACACGTTTATAACAAGTTGGTGAACATACGTAAAGTGTTTTCCTGAGTTCTGTGAGCTGTTCTAGCAAGCAAGTGAACCCTGGAGGGGGGTGGGGGTGGGGGTGTGATAAGGGAACCCTGTAACATGCAGTCAGCCAGGGAGAAGTGTGAGCAGCCTGGGCACCCCATTTGCAGCTGGATCTGAAGTCAGGGCCACTTTATGGGGCTGAACCCTTTAACCTGGGAGATGTGATGCTAACCCAAGGCAGACAGTGTCAGAACTGAGTTGCACAGTTGATGTTGGAAGACTGTGTAGGGTCAGAAAATATCTCAGTGTCAAAATGTGAAACAGTGAAAAGTGAGGAATATTAAGATTTTTCTAAAGGCAAAAGAAGTTAACATCAAGGAATAAATCTTTCCTTATTTTCATCAATATTTATAAACTGATATTTTTGTTACCCAAACCTGTGAGCAAGCCTGCAGCCTGTGCCACCTAAAGCAGAAGGGACACTACAGCTCAAGTATACTTTCTCTAATTCTAAAATATCATCCATCGTTAGAGGGGGCGCCAAACCTACAACATATAATGTTAAACTAGTCTTCAAGAGCATACCTCAGGTATTATATAACAACCCCCTGCTTCTTCGGGGACCCGGTCAACATCTGAACAAAAGCATTCTCACGCTCAGAACCTACATACTGATATGGATGTCTTCTGACCACTGGAAACTAGATTTAGCAATCCGGTGACTTTTCATAATAGCACCTGCATATCACAGGAACTCAAATATGTCTTGAATAAATGAATAATCCGAGCTCAAGTTTTGATTTAACACCCTTAGGGACAAATAGCTTCACTCAGACGTCTCAATTGGGGGTTTTATCCGTACTTCCTGATAGATCTAATTTGTTGCTTCTTTGGTTCACATTAATCAAACGAAGCATAGCTAGAAGTTAGGTAGGTTCTCTGAAAAAGTTAGCCAGCAAACTTTAACTAAAGAAATGCACCTAACCAATAGAACTTCATGACACAAGCATTAGTCACAATGCTTTAAAAAAACAACTGGCATTTTTAAGTGCCTTCAGTTGCAAGACTTGTGATCATCTTTTATACACTCAACCAACTTTTTCCATTTCGGTGCTGCATTACCCTAGACATCTGATGAAGGTTTCTCGGGTTTGTCATTCACAACTGTGCAAGGTCAAAGCCATATCAGAACACCACCATAGGGAGACATTCATCCTGTAGTTACAAGATGGGTGACTGAACAGGGACAGTGACAGGTAAAAGCTGCTTAAGAAACTATCATTAATGAAAGGTGAATAACGACACGTGCTGGACAAGCATAAACCAGTCACCGAGAAGGTGACTGCCAACTGGAACACAGGGTGTTCATGGCTTTTGTGGGCTTTTTTTTTTTTTTAATATTTTGGATGAGAACTCCTATTTCCTTCTAGTCTCACCAAACTGACTTTCGATGACTAAACCTGGTTCCCGAGTCCTGGGAAGGGAATGCCTGGAGGAGCTGAGCAGTCTAAGTGCTAAATATCCATTAATGAGCACAGCTGCCATCAGCTCGGGACCGATCTTCATTTGGCAGAACTGCTCTCACATGCCCTCTGGTTCCTCAACTTCACCAAAAAAAAAAAGACAAGAATTATTATTTGACATGGTTTTGTATTACCCGTAGAGATTGAGAGGTCTTTAAAAAGTTGACAAGAATCCTGGTCAGGGAGCAGATTAACTCATGTTCCAGGGTAAGAGGAAGAGGCAGATGTTCAGTTCTAATTCTCTTCGAGCACAGAGAAGTGCAGTGAGGGCTTGTGTACGCGCGTGTGCACATATACGCAGGCACCTCACATCCAGCAGCACTGGGCAGTTAAGTCACACACGGTCAGTGCCATAACACGCATTCACAGTACGCCCCAAACACAAACTATCTGTTGGATGAAGACAGCAACTATTTGCAGAAAACCACAAACGTTTAGAAACGAAAGTTAACCAGTCCCAAATGGAAGAATTAGTCTAAACGAAAACCATTGACGGCGGCCAGAAGCATCAGCTGAAAGGCTGACGGGGAAGTTTACTCCACACAAATCACACTGACAGCACCGAAACCCGCTGATCCGTCTAAGGAGAGTTGTAACCAGAAATCACGTGCCTCCTGGAGTGATGCAACAAAAACACGCGGCACCACCTATCAAGTGTTCCTGTCCAAAACCTGAAGCTCTACATGATCAAAGCTTCTGCAGCTAACTATCAAGTAACAGGAAATGCAGGGCAACGAGGAACATGCGAAACCCTAACTACTAAAGGGATGTAATCAGTCAAGTCCAAAGTGTACAAAATGCTACAAAATACATGACCCAAGTTTTTCAATCAATCAGTGGTGAGAAAAAAGAGAATATGGAGCTGCTTTAAGGAAATTTAAGAGACATATCAACCAAATGCAGTGTGGACCTTGTTGAGAGCTCAGCTTTCCTCTGGAACAGATCAACTGTGAATGAGGCACCTGTAGGACATTTGAGGAAATCTGAGTGGCTGATAATACTGTTTTGTTTACTTAACAGTGTGATAAGGCACTGAAGTTATAGTTATAACCCTTATCACTTAGAAGATGTGTGACTGACACATCTGTGGATGAACTAACGATAATCAGAACTTGCCTGACAGTGTTTTAGTAGAGGGAAGTACAACAAAGGCAGTAAAGTTGGCCTTAAGTTTGTAATCAGTGATGCTATGTAATGGGTACATGGGGTTTATTATGCTGTTCTAAGCTGGAAAACGTCTATCATCAAAAGTTTTTAAAAAATTAATGTTCTTTCTCCCACCTCTCATTACGAGAATGTAGGAGGGACATAAATCTTTTGCTAAAAGCATCAACTGGTTTTGGAGAGCCTGTACGCAAGTCTGTCTTCAAGCAGCGCACGGCTGCACCGCCACCGTGGTGGAATAGGTCCAGTCTCCTACTCATCTCTGTCAGCCGTTCTCCAAACAAGTCGCCTCACAATCCCACCCGAAGCACTCCATTCTCCGCATCTGTCTAGGTCAGAATTTAGAGTTTTCATTGACCATTTCTTCCCTAGTGGTAGATCCCTTCTGTCCCTTCATTTAGAGCCACGAGAAGGAATCTCTCCATTTAATGTTTAGTCAGACTTGATCATTTTCAACTGAAGACCTCTCAAAAGCCATCTGATTTAAAGCATCATTCCTATGAATGCACACTGCTTCCTTTCAAGAATCAATAAAATGTTATGGTTTACAGCATGTAACCTGTGACCAGGCCAGCATCACACAGTCAGCCACTCGGCAGCTGCATGACTTTGGAAAATGCCCTTCACTTTTCTGGGCTTCAGTCTCATCTATGTACCTACTTCATAAGACTGTTGGAAGAAACGGTGTTAGTAATGTAGACAATTTAAAGCGACAGAGAAGAGGAGGTAAGAGTAATAAAAGGCTTGGAGCAGGGATTTGCAAGCACTGAGTGAGTTACCTATTGCTGTTATTTGGTTCTACCTCATGGTCTGCCTCTACAAGTGCAACTTCTCAAAGAACATAAGCTTCTTCAGGGTAGGCTCAAGATTTAATCCATCTTTAAAGACAGTGGAGCCTCTCACCACTAGTGGCATGTACATATTTATTAAATGTTATCCCGTGCTTCTGTTTATTTAACCCTTTTAAGAGGTTCTCTAAAGAGCAGTAAATATGTATACACTTCATTTTCATTTCTGAGTTATATTCACTGCATTCTACCTAGTGAAAGATGAACACCAACATGGCCCCTGCAAATTTCCTCTGGAACATCGTTTCATCTAGACACTTGTGTCTGGATTTTCAAAGCACTCAAAGTCACGCAGTAAGAATTCAAGTATTTACTGAACCTGGTTTAAAAACCACCACCCTAAATTTATAAGCTAAATTGAAAGTCATTTTGATTAACTGGAGAATCAGTTGGGAAATCTTTCTGGAAACTTCTCATAAAAGTCTTCTCGAATATCCTCTCATTGCTCAGAGTAAAGCTGGACTGGAAGATGAAGGGAGCCTTCCTGTAGTGTGAAAGAACCACCCATTTTTTTCTCATTCAAAAACACACATTTCTCCAAATGATCTTTAAAGTGCAATAGGTATTTGAAACCTTTCTTCTAGCAACAAAACCATTTTCAGGAAGAATTAATGTTCCCATCACTCCCAAGACCAGAGATAATTATGTAACAGTCCCCTTGGAATGGTAATTGGTTTAAAGGGAACATGTGAAGTTGACTCTGCCAAGACTACAATTCATGGGATTCAATTAGTATAAAAATAGTTTCTAAGCACAAGGGCTTTCCATTGACAGTTTATCAGGGTCCACAAAGATAGTGATGAATAGAATCGACGTTTAGTCCTAAGGACTTGTGGCAAATCCTACAAAAGTCTCATTTTTCAACTAACTTCAGCATATATGTAAATTTAAATAACCCATGTTAACCTCCAATCGAAGCAAATGTGGTCATTCTGTTTCTTAGGGTGGCTGAGTTTAATAAATTTCAAGCAATAAAATTTTAGTCATTGGGTATAGATTTTTGCTACATAAAGTGGGAAATTAGAAGTTTAATCATCAAGTGTTCTAAGCTCTTAGTTCTAAATGCAGGAGGGCTTGATCCTCTCTGCACTGCGTGCTCACCTGTTTTCTACACCCCACCTCCAACAAAGTCAAATACCCTCCCGAGGGAAACATCATCTCTCACAGAACCTACCAAGTCAGTAAACTTATAAACAACTTCCTCAAACTTCTGGGAAGACTCACAAAACATCCTTTCTCCTCTTCATTGGCTCATTCTTATTATTACCAATTTAAAAACAATCCAGGGTACTTATTCAAAAGAATCGTTTCACAACGAAAGGAAAATCTGTCATTAGGATATCGCCATTTCCCCCCAGAATACTGAGCTGTGCAGTGTTATCCAAAGCAGTCGATGCCGGTAATCTAATTTCTGCTATTGATTTCAAGGACAACAGTCAGCTCTGGAACATGACAATCTCTAAATAAACATCTTGTTGCTATGCAAACATTCTCAAGGAAAACAATTTTTTAAAGCCACTAAATCTTTTCAGGGCTACACCAAGTACAAAAGGCAAAGAAGCTCAGCATCCAGAAGTTGTCTTCAGCCGTCAAGAATTCTCCAGACGTGGGCTGAAAATACACTGCAGCACATGGTGGGGAAAAAGAGCTAAAATGCTCTTGTGTGAAATTATTTTCCAGATTCCCAACTGCTCTCATTTTGACTGGCATGGGATTCTATTAGGTGTTTTATGAGGAAAATCCCTATGCCCTCAGGTCTTAAAATTCTCATAGAAATAAAAAAAATCTAAAATGCGGACCCATAGAGGTAAATTTAACACTCACAAAACTATATCTCAAAAACTGTTTCGAGCAAATCTCCTGCTCCTGCCCATCCAAAGAAAAGCTGGTTTTATAAAGCAAAGCAAATCATATTTTAAAGAACTATGTTTACAAGTTAGCTCATTACAGTCACTGAGATATCAAAGTTGCTCACAAATCACATAAACATATTTACAAGTACAAAATCATTATCGCTAAATGATAAATGATGACCTAATCAACCTTCTAAATGTAGGAGATCTACATCGGAAAGAAGTATTTTCCCCTGATGTAGTCTTACATTCAGACTTTAGAAAAATTCAATAATCCAACAGTGTTAAAAAGAAATATTAACACTGTTGTCTCAAATAATAACTTTATTTATCTCAAGATAAATAAGATAATATATATTCTTATATATATTTAAAAAAACAAATAAGGGCAGAAACTATAATTGATCAAAGAGCATGAGGTATAATGTGGATTTTTATTGAATTTCTATAAAAATCTGGTTCCAAAATTAAATATGCAATCTCACACATGTGTGTGTGTTATAAACCTACACACACATCACCAATAAAACTCCACTAACTTTTAACAGGCAATTGTAATAAACTACTGGAATAGTGATATAGCAATATAAAAACAAAAACTATGTATAAGTCAAACAATGGGGAAAAATTAATCCTTCAGAGCTTCCATTAGTCATCAGAACCATCTTACAATAAGTCTTTCTGATTTGTGATGGAGAATTGAACACTGAAGCCGCATTCACACTTGGTGGACTTTAACAAAATGTACTTGTGTTCTCTGCACTCCATTCCCTCCTTCGACTACTGTCTGCTATATAATTATTTTTAATGAATTAAATTATAGCTTTTCTAATCATCTGAGACACCTTCAGAATGAAACTGGAGATTCTGGCACTAGAGTATACCCTAATAAGTAAGAAAATGCTGCTTTGGTGGTTTCAAGCCCTTCATTTGCAAAGAAATGAGTGGCTATGTTCCACAGCAAACTGGAAGACTGATTTTCTGCAAGCATTGCCAAACTGCACTTATAAATTTCAAGCTACGCAGATCACAGGACCAGTCTTGAGTAAAAGTGTTAATAGATGTCAACAGCTGAAAACTTTACACAGGTTCCAACTGTACAAAAACAAGAGCCGTCAACTTAGAGCTGGCCTCCGCACCACCGTCCCTGCTCCCACCCTCCCTTTCCTCGAGATATCCTCTGAGGTCCGAGCCCACAGAGACCGCTCTGCCTGACACCACGGCAGGACAGGCCACCGTAGGCCCTCTGAGCCGTGGTCTCCCACCAGGAAGGCAGCTACCAGGGGACACCACAGAAGCCCTCATGCTGCTTCTCTCTCCTGACAGAACAGTGGAAGCAAAGGTACCCAGGACACACTGCACTAAGAAGAGCCCGCCAGGGGCAGGGACCTGTTCTATTCACTGAAGTGAAGTGAAGTTGCTCAGTCGTGTCCGACTCTTTGAGACCCCGTGGACTGTAGCCTGCCAGGCTCCTCTACCATGAGATTCTCTAGGCAAGAATACTGGAGTGGGTTACCATTTCCTTCTCCAGGGGATCTTCCCGACCCAGGGATCGACCCGGGTATCCCGCATTGGAGGCAGACGCTTTAACCTCTGAGCCATTCACTGCTGCCCCATTAATCTCCATTGCTGGATGGAGCCTCAGTGTCCAACATGTGCTCTGTGAATGAATGCACAAAACTGCTTGCGCGCGTGCCAATGTCATTTCAGCCGTGTCTGACTCTTTGTGACCCCATGGACTATATAGCCCACCATGCTCCTCTGTCCATGGCATTTCTCAGGCAGAATACTGCAGGAGGTTGCCACTTCCTTCTCCAGGGGATCTTCCTGATCCAAGGATTGAACCTGAGTTTCCTATGGCTCCTGCACTGCAAGGTGGATTGTTTACCACTCAGCCACTGGGGAATTTCAAAAGCCGGAAAACTGAAAGGAGACCTCCCAAGCAGAGATGGAGAAATAAAAAGGGAGAGCACAGTCAGCATGAAGAAGTGGTGAAAGCAACCAAAGGTGGGCAGAGACACACTTCCCAGTTGGGTTCTGTCGCTACAGTAAAGCATGCAACACCTCAAACCTTGTATTTCCATAGCAAATAGAAAGAGATAGCACCGCACCATCTAGACAGTCTGAAGGCATTTTACCTAAAGAGCTTTATAGTCACTGTATACACAATTAATACAATCAATATTTCTCATATTGTGGACTATTCTCTATAGTCCTCAAAAGGACTAAGAGAAAAAAGCAACAGTGTAAATGCAATTCTAAATTTTTTAAATGGCAACACTTTTCTTAAATTAGGTTTAATGTCCATACATAAATAAAAATTTTTAAATTACATTAAATATCAGAACAATGTTTTATGCTAAAATATAAATGAAAGCTACAAACTGTCGCAGAAAATGCGTCATATACATGTAAAACATAGTATAAATTAGAAGCTGTACCTTCATTACATGGAGGTATGTATCGTATGTGTAGGCTCCCTATAAGCAGGAAATCGTGTACCATTTTTAGTTTAAGGTAAGACACGGATGACAATATGGACCAATTGAAAAACTTTTATCCTAGGTCTACCATACTCTATTACTAATTATAGACTGATATTACGGGGAAACCATTCAAGAAATAAATTTTTGTTAGCTATTTTTCCAAGGAAGTCATAATGTTTATCCAATGGAAATTAAGCATGTTGCTTCCATTGACTTCCCTGATAGCTCAGTTGGTAAAGAATTCACCTGCAATGCAGGAGAACCCAGTTCAATTCCTGGGTTGGGAAGATCCACTGGAGAAGGGTTAGGTTACCCACTCCAGTATTCTTGGGCTTCTCTTGTGACTCAGCTAGTAAAAGAACATGCCCGCAATTTGGGAGACCTGGGTTCAATCCCAGGGTTGGGAAGATCCCCTGGAAAAGGGAAAGGCTACCCACTCCAGTATTCTGGCCTGGAGAATTCCATGAACGGTATGGTCCATGGGGTCACAAGGATTTGGACATGACTGAGTGACTTTCACTCACTCACTTCCATCAGAAAGTTTTAAAACAGCAGAAATGTTTTTTCCAGGTTAAACTGTTTCGTTTGAACTAACTTAAAAATGATACATACCAGAGGATCTAAAATGTACAGCATGGTGACTATAGCTAAAACAGAGTATTATATACTTGAAAGCTGTTAAGAGAGTAAATCTTAAAGGTTCTCACTCTTAGTTATGTGAGGTGATGGAGGTGTTAACTAACCCTACTGTGGTAATCATTTCACAATATGTAAGTGCATCAGACCATCATGCATGTACCTTAAACTCACACAGTGAAATGTATCAATTACATCTCATAAAGCTGGAGGAAAGAGAATAGTGTATATAAAAAAGAGGTCGTGGAGTTCCCTGGTTGCCCAGTGGTTAAGGACTCCACACTTTCACTGCCAGGTCCTGGGTTCAATCCGGGAACTGATTCAATTAGGGAACTGATATCCTGGCAAATGGCATAGTCAAACAGTAAAAAAACGCACGACTGTTATTCTTCTCCACTCTATGAAACAACAAGCAGAAGATGAGCACATTTTATCTTGGGATATATTTGTGGTAACTAAAGAATAGTCTTCTTGAACTGGGACTTTTTTATATTGCATTTTATACAAATGACATTTAAGTTTAAATTTTATTTGTTTTAGCTTTAGAAATTTTGCTTTCCTATAGAAAACCTATTCTATAGTCTATGAAGACTGGTGCTCTAATATACAACCCTGATCTATTTTGAGGGGAGTGGAAAGGAAAAAGAAAAAAAGCTTTGTTTTTAAAGAAAAAAATTTAAAATTCATTAAATGCATGCTTTAAAATAAGTCAACTTTAAAGCATAAAGTCTCAGAGTACAGTTATACTATATACTTTTTTGCACTCCAATCGTTAAAAGTGAACTTTCTTCAACTTGTGATTTAAATTGGCTAAGTCCAAATATCTATATACATCTTTCTATACAACTATATACTATGAACGTACATCTTTCTAAATCTAGTATATCTGTCTATGTCTATATCTATATATCTCTTTCTACACGTATATACATTTGAATACCTACATATGTTTCTCCCAGGTCAATCCAAGTAAAAGCAAGAACAATTTACAATCAAGAATATAACACAGATTTTTTTTTTTTTTTTAATTTGGGAAACTAATGAAAAATGGAAGCTCTTTCAAAGTAAAACTGCTATGGTTTGTTAGTTGAAACAATAGTGGACACATTCCCAATACCAAGATGGATATGAAAAAAGTAAGTAGCATAATATCATAAAACTTGTAGCTTACTTTGTGCCTTTTCACAGAAGTTTATCTGAAAGCCTAAAGTAAAAGAGATAAGTTCCAGTTCATTTACTGTAAATCAAACAAACCAAAATTAGAACATGACATTGCATTTTTATATTACATTCAAGAACAGTTCAAAGCACATAACCTCCACTATCACAGAGATAACTATAACGCATGGGCTTTCTTTAAAAACTCAGCTCTTTCTGATGTAGATGTACTTTTATAATTATATGGAACCGAAACCAAGTTCAAATTATAAGAGTTACATTGTCTCTACCCTTACTTTTCACATCTATTCAGTAAGAAGAATAGCTATTAGCCCTTATAAGTTAATAGTAACTTTTAAGACAGTTTTGTTGATATTTTCAATCTACAAGTTCAGAACATATCACATTTTATTAACTCAAATTACAAACTGGAAACTATTTGATTACTACCCCTGATTCAAAAGCTTTGGTACTTGATAAATTGTAAAAGCTAAACACTAAACACGCGTAGCGACATTCTGCCAATGAGCTAACTTCAAATGATAAGACAGTGAGCTACTAAAGAGGTGCTGAAATTCTCTAAAGTAGGCCTGAAAAAAGACCACGTCCCTAGGACTATAGGAGCTATAGGAAGAAAACCTGTGAATTCTCCGCAGATACATGAACATATTTCCAAATTCAGTTAGGTCTGGGTATACCTTCCACATACATTAATTTAGATGTAATTCTGTAAAATGCACCCAGTCAAATAAGCTGTTCAAAACAAAAGCCTTCCAAAATACAAATGAATACGTATCCATTGGCCCTCACAGTCTATTGGGTGAATTTCTAGTTTTCTTAGTGGTCTGCCTATACCTCTGTTTTTTATTGCTTTGGGAAACAAAATGGAGAAATCAAATTTAGAATGAGTTTTGCTCAAATGTACTTACACAAATTCAATCAAAATTTGCAGGAAAAAGAACCAGGACAAAAAAGGATTATCTCTCCCATCCAGCTATCAACATTCGTAGGATTTTAAGTTATAGGGCTTCCCTGAGAGCACAGTGGATAGGAGACGGCCTGCCAATGCAGGAGACATGGGTTTGATCCCTGGTCCAGGAAGACCCCACATGCTCTAGAGCAACTAAGCCCATGCACCATAATTACTGAGCCCCGTGTACTTTGGGCCGCATGCCATAACTACTGAAGCCCACACATCTTAAAAGTCTAGAAACACTCTTCAAGAAGGGGGAGGGGGCGGGAAGGATTCTGTGGGTCTTTGAACCTAAGCAACTAAAAGCCAGCCAGCATCCCACCGGGCACAAGTCAGGAGGAATGGGAGCTGGCAGCAGGCGTTCTGGAAGCAATCATGGAAAAGGAACAGGGAGGAGCTCACAGGCCCATCTCCCACCCTCACCACTGGAAGAGGGAGGGGGAAGTTCACCTGCAGACTGGAGAGGAAGCTGGTAAAACACTGAAACAATCTGATGGTTACTATTCTCTTGTTAACAGTCAGCAGTTGCTACTAGGTAGCAAAAATAAAAGGGGAGAGAAGAGGTGAACTGAACAGCAATAGGAATGGGCAAAGGAGCAGGAAAAATAAACCTGAAAGGTATATGAAGAATGAGAAGGATCTGTATGGTTGTATTAAAAAAAATAAGTCACAGGGTAAAAGTATAATGAATAGGAGGAAATTTAAGGCATATGTTACTGGGAATGTTAGAAATGTCACCAATTACTCCCCGAACACATTGGAAGTTAAGCCTTTTAAATGCTCAAAAGTTCTCAGAACTTGGAAGTTCTGTAATCAGTACAGAATCCATGCATGTAACTAAAAACAGAGAGGGTAGACTTCTTGACATAAAACTACAGACTAACCTAGTTATGCATGAAGTGACCAAGTGAACAGACTCTAAGGACTCTACTTCCCTCTCTGCATTATTCTTCATTCAGAAAAGATCTGCTAACTGATCTGGGGTTCAGGGGCAAGCATGGGCTAAATAAACTGCAACAGTTGCCTTTTCCTTGAAATTCCATGTCATCTGACTCATGAACTCAGATAAAAAGTTATTAGCTACATCTTTCTAGACCTCTAAGACTACACATATATAACATACATGTTTACATATACAACACATATACACACACACATATGTAGAGAGAATCTATATAGAGAGACATTATAAAAACATGGAGAAGAACCGCCAAGGTCAGAGAACTGGTGCTTACAGTACAGTACAGATGAGGGAAAGTTTATGATGTTCAACGGGCAAGGCGGGGCCAAGGGAGCCACCACCAACTTTGTAAGAGAGAAAGATGGTGAGAAAGAAATGGGCAGGAAAACTTCCAATATCCACAACTTAAGCGAATTTGTGACTGTTGTAATTATCCTGTTAATATTCATTCACATATATTCAATTTTTGAGGTCTCACTTGTCTCACAAATTACGTCTAAATTCTGTCTTTCCATGCACATACTCTGAGCCCTGCATCTCCGAGAGTAGCAGCTGAATCCACTGCTAGTAACAGGTTAAATTTTCAAATCTTAGGTGCTGCACTCTTTAACTTAGTATCTGTACCCGGGGCCTTAATTTTACTTGA
This sequence comes from Neotragus moschatus, assembly GCA_006410615.1. Classification (NCBI taxonomy): domain Eukaryota; kingdom Metazoa; phylum Chordata; class Mammalia; order Artiodactyla; family Bovidae; genus Neotragus; species Neotragus moschatus. The sequence goes on along the minus strand of SJYA01002932.1, from coordinate 6,506,641 downwards.
TCTCCTGCTTCAAATTTGAGTCCTTTTCATTTTATCTGGCCCCAATCAAGTTTCTTTTCACCAAATCTCAGACATCCAAGAATAAAACACAGAGATACACAGGGCAGGGTGCTATAAGCCCACAAAAGGAATAAAGGTGGGGGCGGGGGGAGGTTTCCTCTCTGTTTTCTCACCAGGCTTCTCCTGCTTGTTCCCCTCATTCTCACCCTCTAGCCTCAATCCTGAGAGCCCTTAACTGGCCGTAACTGGAAACCTACAATTTACTGTACTTACCAGATAAAGTGAGCTTGTCTGCAACACTTTAGAAGGCTGTTTAGGATGTGTGTAAGTGTACAGTAAAACCAAAGGCATAACAGCATTTGAGAAAGAAAACAAAATGAAGAATGCCAGACCCAGGTCCTAGTTCCAACTGTGAAACTCAGACAAGTCACCTCACTTGAGCCCCAGTTTCCTCATTTATATATATGATTAACAATAACATCAAGAGACCTCAGAGTTTGAAACAGCATGCCCACATGTAAAACTGCTTGTCGAATGGCCCTCGTGGGGCACAGCAACCATCCCCCATGGTCTTCATCTGGCCGAGGGTACAATGGGTGGCTGGGGGGGTGGGTAGGGCAGGGTCTAAGTAGTTGCCCACCTCCTCAGGAGCACCTTATGGTTTCCATACACCCTGGATTCTAGAAATGCTGAAAAGGGATGATGACTACAGTATGAAGCCAACCTGACATCAAGAAAATCACAGCTGCCTGCTTCCTGGGTCAGGCCACAGACCAAGCGCCCAAACCCTCCTTCTACACAGCCGAAGACGCCAGCAGTGGGTCTCCTTGCAACGCCAACCTCAGAATTCTGGCACATGCCTTCAACAGTAAAGTCACTCACGGTACACCATGGCGGCTCTAACATCTAAGCACCTATCTAAGCCTATCCAGACCTTGTATTTTCAGTGTACTCAGACAGAGTTCCACAGACTTCCTGCTCGGTTACTTCCTTGAGTTTTCCTGACCACCTTTCTCAAACTGCAAAGGAACCCGCCTTAATAGAGTAACTCCAGGTTATCCGCACCATTCAGAATTAGTCACTCACAATTAACATTCAGGATCTTGTCAGTCCCCATATACCCAGTTCCCTTCCTCCCTGTGGCTGGTGACTACCTTATTGACTCCAGTTTTATAACTAAGCACTGAAATACCATCTCACCTCATGTTAGGAAGCCTAGGAAAGAAGAACAAAGGCTGCCTGTCACCAGGTGGATTAAAACCCACTTTCACCAGGGCAAATCCCTCAGTTTAAATGTCTGTTCCCTTATCTAAGAAAGGGGGCCATGCCCACCTACCCTTAAAGAGAGCTTATGACCATCAGCTTAAAGTAAAGACTGTGGAAAAAGAGCTGTGATAACTTTTAGTTTCCCTTCCTGACTTTAAATCTGAATTATACTTCCTCAGATTGTATCACGTCAGCTGTCCAGATCTCCAAGTGATACAAGATCCATCTGAATTATGTGCAATGGAGTTGATCTGATTTCCAGACCCCTAAAAATGAGAAAAACTCTATGGGCTCAAGTCAATTCAAGCTTCTCAAGTCAGGTAACAGAAACAGAACAGGAAAAGAGAAATTTACCAAAAAAGAAATATACCTTAAAACACAGGGTTCTCTAATTACACCACTTTAAACAAGTGTCAATATACACTCTGAAAAGGGACATGAAGGAAAACATGAGAAAATAAGTATCTTGAGAGCATTATGTTTTTCTACTTTCTTAAATTTAATACTAGGGTTACTCTCCTTTTTAAGGAACATAGAGAAACACATCACGTGCTTTGAGGGGGCACCAACTTCCTGAGCTGAGTTTTATTTTTCAGGTGAGAGAAAGTGTGTTCCAACACACTAGGAAAGGCAAGCCACTCCAAAGTTTGGAACCTTATCCTTGTGCACGATTCAGTTTTTTAAAATTAGGATTAAGACACACTCCTCTGGTAAATGGTAAAGACAGAAAGCCAAACAGAATCACAATTCAGGCATTTCATACTAATTTTGTATTTGCAAATATTACTGGGAGAAAAAAGTATACTGACTCAAATTTTCACTTTTCCTTAACAGATATGTTTCATTATGCTTGTAAGTTTTGTGTGTTTGTGTTTTCTTTCTGTAAAATTTTTAATGAGGTAAAATTGACATAACGTTCTATTAGTTTCACGTATACAACTTGATTCAATGTTTGTATAAATTGAGAAATGATCACCACACAGTAAGTCAAATTAACATTCATCATCGTACATAAAAAACTTTCCTGTGATGAGAACTTTTAAGATCTACTCTGTTAGCAACTTTCAAATATGCAATACAATATTATTAACTATGGTTGCTATGCTGTGAGTTATTTTGTATATTTTTTAAAAGAAGAATCAATTTATCTTTTTACTTAAATTAACATTTGTAAAATGTTCAGCTGAGGGTAAATGGGTAAGGAATGGGCTAGTCTATAAGTTTTCTATTATACAAACACACATGTTATACATGTTGTACATGTTATAAGAGACTCAAAAAAAGAAAAACTGCCTAGATAAGCACATTAACAGAATCAGAGGCACCTCTAACATATAATTTATAACCATTTCCTATTAAAAAGTACTTTACAGATGTCTCTGTTTCTCACACACACTTACAGATTCTAACCATTTTTTAAAAACTGACATACCCAAGTAAAGTTTAAGATGTTTTATTTTTCCCTGCTTTAAATTTTCCATAATACATTTCTCATTTTTTAAAATCTATTAATTTTTAAGGGACAACTAACTAAAGGATTTAACAAACCAGTTTAATAGCAGTCCTTATATACGTATGTGTGGGTGCATGCTAAGTCGCTTCAGTCGTGTCCAACTCTTTGCGATCCTACGGGCTGCCAGGCTCCTCTGTCCACGGGATTCTCCAGGCAAGAATACTGCAGTGGGTTGTTATGCCCTTTTCCAGGGGATCTTCCCGACCCAGGGATAGAACCTGTGTCTCTAAGCCTCCTACAATGGCAGATGCGTTCTTTACCACTAGCACCACGTGGGAAGGCCCTTTATATACATGTAGAGATTTTATAATTTTCAAAGCACGTTCATAAGCATTAACCTAATAATGTGACTCGCACAATGTGTAAGTATTATCCCTACTTTAACAAATGAGAAACAGATGAGTTCAGAAAAGATCAGTAATTTTGCCAAGGTCGCAGAGCTTGTACGTGGCAGAGCGGTTACCTGAACTCAGGAAGAATACTCATCAAGAACATTCTGAACAGAAATGCTCAATAATGAAAAATGAAAATAAACAGTTCGCAGAAAAGGGTAGAACCCAATGATAATGAAGCTAAAGAAACTCCATGATGAGGGGTCAGGAACTCATCTGCTAATAATGAAAGAGACAATTAATTAGACCATGATAAGAGCATTGTTGCATTAAAAATGATAATGCCTAATATGTATTGATCACATACTTAACTGTACGTCAGGCCCACGCTGTATCTGCATTCTAGAAGTTCCTGTAAGTGAAGTGAAGTGAAGTCGCTCAGTCGTGTCCGACTCTTTGCGACCCCATGGACTGTAGCCTATCAGGCTCCTCCGTCCATGGGATTTTCCAGGCAAGAGTGCTGGAGTGGGGTGCCATTTCCTTCTCCAGGGGACCTTCGTGACCCAGGAAACGAACCCGGGTCTCCTGCATTGCGGGCAGACGCTTTATCTACTGTGAGAGCCATCAGGGAAGCCTGCTTTCCAATGAAGAAACCGACACTTGGAAAGGTGAAGTATCTAGCCCAAGATCACAGAATTCATAAATCCTGATGAAGAGATTCAAATCCAGGACTCCAGAGCTCTGGATTAACTCAAGCATTATATTCTCAAAGAATAATTCTCAATATATTCTCAAAGAATAATAAAAAAAAAAAAAAAGAATAATTCTCAACTGAGACCACTCCTGGGTCACAAACCTCAGACCATAAAAAAGTGTGCAGAGTGATCCAGTGTCCAGCACTATGCTTATCACACAGATTGACCACGATGTCTGTTAGATGATGTGTATTTCACGTGGCCCCTCAACTGAACCCCATTACTGGAATGAGCACAGTCATTAACAACTCCAGAGAGACAGAGAGGCAACTGACNCTCAGACCATAAAAAAGTGTGCAGAGTGATCCAGTGTCCAGCACTATGCTTATCACACAGATTGACCACGATGTCTGTTAGATGATGTGTATTTCACGTGGCCCCTCAACTGAACCCCATTACTGGAATGAGCACAGTCATTAACAACTCCAGAGAGACAGAGAGGCAACTGACCATGTTCCGGGGTGGGAGGGGGAGGGAGTGGCATTTACCAAACAACCAAGGATCACAAGTTTGACCTAAAGCCAAAGATCTGGTAGGTGAAGAAGGGGAGGTGAGGCTCTAACATCACAAGACAAATGAAGATCCTACCCAGCTGCTTAAGTCCATGGTTTGTAACCTGGGTTGTACCAGAGAACATCCTGAGAACTTCAAGTACTTCTCTTCACTCTGAGTAATCCAGATCGGTTCAAGAAGACATAAGCAACAGGTTCCTGAATCAATCAAGGCTACACACAGCACTGACAAAAGAAAATTCATCAGAAGTTCAAAGAGAAGTCTTAAAGTCCTCCCTCTCTCTTTTAAACTGGGTTCTGCTTACTAGGGGCTTCCCTAGTGGCTCAGCAGTAAAGAATAGGAGACTCGGGTTCAATCCCTAGGTTGGGAAGATCCCCTGGAGAAGGAAAATGGCAACCCACTCCAAGATCTTGCCTGGGAAATACCAGGGACAGAGAAGCCTGGCCGGCTACAGTTCATGGGGTTGCAAAGAGTCAGACACGACTGAATGACTAAACAACAAAACTGCATATTAGAAAGGTCTGCTGACTGGGTATAAAAACCCAGGGATTGGAAGGAGGAGAATGGAGAGCATCAGAGTAACCCCTAACCATAACACCTTTCTCTGAGTTTCTAGACTACTTCAGGTTCTTTTCCACTTTTTGGAATCTTCACATGTATGGGTTCCCTTTGCCTAGAACCCTCTTCTTTATCACAAGAGTCATCTTATCAGACAGGTCCTCTAAGACGACCTTATCAAAGCAGACTGCCCAGCCTGTTACTTTCATTACACTTGTCTCAATTAGCAATTTTTCTTATTTATCTGCAAACTGTCTTCTGTCCTCAATCCTACCTGAAGAATAAGCCCCATCAAGAATGAGGCTTTCTGATTCACTCTTTCCTATAAAGAGCACTATGAGCTGGAGCACCATGCCTGGCACTAAACAGATGCTCAATAAATATTTTTTGGAAAATAAATGTCCACAGCTTTTTCAAACTATCAGCCTCCCTACTCTCAGCCCCCCAAAACTTGCATATTTATAAGCTCTATAAGTCACTCATTTTGGATATGCAATACAATCTGAAGTTATCATTTTACGGTTTCATTTCACCACCACTAACCAGACTGCCCAATGGAAAAATCAGGAAATGCATCCTGTATTCATCTGTATACTGTGCAACACAGTGGTATCTAGGAACTAATTCAATTCCAATTAATCATCTGAGGGCCTGCACACAAAGTGTCCTCTCTGTTCCTTACCTATATCCCAGGAGGAGGGGGACAGGGAGGCAAAGATGACAAAAATCCCCGTCTCTGCTTCCTGAATCACACTCGCATAAATCCAAAAGACTCAATAAATGTCAAACCTAACAACACACGGCGTAAGACAGATCTCCGAGCCCTTTAGGTAAATGTTCATCAGAGAGTAGCCATGGCCACACTGATCATGAACGGTAACCCCACTGATTCTGTTAGCTATTGAAGAAGGCAAGTAGTTTGCGAAAGTTGTCACATTTCCGAGATTCCCTGTTTTCGAAAATATGACTGCTCAAAATTCCCCACTAAACTCAAGGAAACGGTCCCTGATGGGCTGGGGCCTAGTATTTTTTAACAACACCGCCAGTCAAGAGCTACAGAGAGCTCACAGGCGTTCCCGGTGGGGCAAGTCACTGATCAGGAGGGCAGCTCCAGGTGGGCAGCCTCCACGCAGACCCACTCTTGACCCCAGCCTTTCGAGGTGCCGGATCGCTCCCTTTAAACCCAATTTCCAGTTTTATTTATTTGGTCCGCATGCAACGCTAGCACAGAAACCCCCGGGCCGAAACAAATCGCCGCTCCCGGGCCAAGGGCTGTCTCGTTACCTCTCACAGGTGGCACAGGCCGGAGTCACCCCCCGCCCCGTCCGGCGCGCGGAAACCCTGCAAAAGTTTGCAAACCAAGGGTCCAGAGAGCGCGCGCGAAGCGCAGAGGTCAGCGCGGCAGCCGGACTCGGCGGCGCCCGCGGGACCAAGATGGCCCTGCGCGGGCCCCACGGCGGCTGGGAGAGGGCCGGGGCGCCGCCGAGGGGCGCGGGGCCCGGACGCCGCCGCCGCCCTCAGCGGCCAGGACCGCAGGCCAGGCCCGGGCGCCTCCAGCCGCCGCCCGGCCGCGCGTTCCCGGAAAGGCGGGCGGGGCGCGCCAGGTAAGCGGGGCCGCGGCGGGGCGGCCGCGGGGGCGGGTCGGACTCTAGGTGGGCCCAGCGGCCGGCGGCGGGGGGGGCCCCGGGCCGCGCGGAGGCCGGGGCCCG
>SJYA01002932.1:6461953-6499924 GCA_006410615.1 Neotragus moschatus | reverse complement strand
AAAAAAAAAAAAAGTCCCTTGTGAGACTAGAGGCTTGTGGACCAACAGAAATGTAATTGTAATGGCAAGGTATGGGTCTCTGGGCAGAGGTATGTCTCACCTATACATAGAACATACCAGGTAATCCAAACCATGGAGCCAGATGATTCCTGCCCTTTGGAAGTATTGAGCAATCTGTAGCAGGACATCCTTCCAACAGACCTTATCTGTGCTGGAACTTCCTCCTAGCATATTGGTAATCCATCCTCCATCAACAGAAACCTGCCTTCTTGCTCTGAAAACCATCCTCAGCCATCATCTTGATTGCTCACAGTGGGTACAGGGCTTGTGATTTAGTTATCCAGTCGTCTCCAACTCTTTTGAGACATCATGGACAATAGCCTGCCAGGCTTCCCTATCAATAGCATTCCCCAGGCAAGAATACCGGAGGGGGTTGCTATTTTCTCCTCCAGGGGATCTTCCTGACTCAGGGATCGAACCTGCATCTCTTGCACTGTCAGGCAGATTCTTTACCACCAAGCCACCTGGGAAACCCCAGAGATAGGGCTTAGGGAAAGTTGCTGCTGCTGCTGCTGCTGCTGCTAAGTCGCTTCAGTCATGGCCAACTCTGTGTGACCCCATAGACGGAAGCCCACCAGGCTCCCCTGTCCCTGGGATTCTCCAGGCAAGAACACTGGAGTGGGTTGCCATTTCCTTCTTCAGTGCATGAAAGTGAAAAGTGAAAGTGAAGTTGTGTCCAACTCTTAGCGACCCCAGGGACTGCAGCCTACCAGGCTCCGTCCATGGGATTTTCCAGGCAAGAGTACTAGAGTGGGGTGCCATTGCCTTCTCCATAGGGAAAGTTGCTGCTGCTACTGCTGCTAAGTTGCTTCAGTCATGTCTGACTCTGTGTGACCCCATAGAGAGCAGCCCACCAGGCTCCCCTGTCCCTGGGATTCTCCAGGCAAGGACATTGGAGTGGGTTGCCATTTCCTTCTCCAACGCATGAAAGTGAAAAGTGAAAGTGAAGTCGCTCAGTCGTGTCTGACTGTTAGGACCCCATGGACTTCAGCCCACCAAGCTCTTGGTCCATGGGATTTTCCAGGCAAGAGTACTGGAGTGGGGTGCCATTGCCTTCTCCGGTAGGGAAAATTAAGTGAAGGCAAATAGAAGTTGAGAGCAGGTGGGTGTGCTTAAGTGGAGAGCCTCGCATTTCTAGCCCTCCAGAACTATCCTTCAAGGGCCTGGCAGACGGAGCAGTATCTCCAAATCCAGGTCATTATAAACACTGCCAAATTCCCATCTGGGAATCAGTATACTAGCTTGCTCTTGTTAGTCCTGGGAAATCCTAATCAGAAGCTAGATGGAAAGTCCCCCATCCAGGCTGTTTAGCCCAGAGTAAATTCTCTACTGGCATCCTTGGCATGGTGCTGATGGGAAGAGAAGCAGCAAAGCGCAAAGAAAAGGACACGCTGAGGCTCCCTAAACTCTCTTCTTTGGGGTACAGATTCGAAGATGGCTTTATTTTCTTTAAGGTTTATATTTTAGTACCCAAAGAGGTTAGTATCAAAAATCAGGTGAAATTAATCTCTCAAAACATCAACAAAACTTGCCAACAATTAGCAAAAAATGCTAATTAAAAAAAAAAATAGGGATCCCATCCCATCTCCACCCTTGTGCTAATTTTGCATTTCCATTGACTTGGTCTCTTTAACATCCAGGGGAAAGGCATCAACAGCCTCCTAGTTTTCTGGCAAACAATCCAAATGTCATCATCAGACTCCAGATGAAGGGTTACTGACACCAAGCTGTTCTATTTGAGCAGTTTTCTAACACTTTATTCCTGTACCTGCCCGTAGGTTTCACAATCAGTTCCTGTGGTCTAAATGTCACTGTTGTGGATGTTATCTCATTTTTTCACTTGCAATTCCTTGGGTCTTAGAATGGTACCAAGAAATGGCTTGGAGGACTTCTCATCTACCACAAGCATCTCTCCCCTATTCTTTGCTGTGCACCACTGATAATACTTACAGTCGTATGTAAAGTGTTACTAGCCCCCTTTTCCGATTATACATATTTTTCTAATAGAAACTTAAGAAAAACATTGACCTCATACAGTTTAATGAACTTGAATAAGAAAAATATATGTAACAAATAAACCTAGAGGAAAACATTCAAACTAGGAAATTCATTCAAGAAAGTTGAATTAAAAGAGTAAATATATTGTGGAATATAAACGGATAAAAATGAACTTATTTACAAGACAGAAATAGACTCACAGACATAAACATTTATGGTTACCGAAGTGGAAAGGGAGTAGGGGGGCGATCAATTAGCAGATGCAAACTAGTATATACAGAATGGACAAACAAAAAGGCCCTATGTGCATATAGCGGGGAAGGCAACGGCACCCCACTCCAGTACTCTTGCCTGGAAAATCCCATGGATGGAGGAGCCTTGTAGGCTGCAGGCCATGGGATCACTGAGACTTGGACACGACTTCCTTTCACTTTCACTTTTCACTTTCATGCATTGGAGAAGGAAATGGCAACCCACTCCAGTGTTCTTGCCTGGAGAATCCCAGGGACGGAGAAGCCTGGTGGGCTGCTACCTATGGGGTCGCACAGAGTCGGACACGACTGAAGCGACTTAGCAGCAGCAGCAGCAGCATGTACATGTAGACACAAGCTCCCATCAGTTAGAAGAAAGGTTGCCTTTACCTGAACTCAGTTCATTATTTCAAAATCATTCTCTCCCTGATCTTGTCTTAGCTCTTATGATAGCTCGTAAAACATAGGTACATTTTGAGTTGTAAGACTTTCACATAATACTGCATCAAAANGCAGCATGTACATGTAGACACAAGCTCCCATCAGTTAGAAGAAAGGTTGCCTTTACCTGAACTCAGTTCATTATTTCAAAATCATTCTCTCCCTGATCTTGTCTTAGCTCTTATGATAGCTCGTAAAACATAGGTACATTTTGAGTTGTAAGACTTTCACATAATACTGCATCAAAATGTGTTATAAAGAGCTAAAATTTCATAAAGAACTAGAATTTTACCCCTACTTATCTGTTTTATTCATCTTTCCTTTCTCCACGTAAGTTGCTGGGCAACAGGATTTGGAGAAAGTCTATTGATAATAAACCTTTGGTAGCTTATGAATTGTGAATATTATGAATGTAATATCTAAATGAGAAGTATTTAATATGTAGCTAAATTCAGAATGATAGCTGTCCTTTTGTTGTTGTAATAAGCATTCTTTTATAAGTAACAAAATATTACTGTATGTCTATATTCTTGTAAGCAGCTTCATTTAAAAATTAATCAGAAACAAATTATGTCTGAAAAGTCGGTCTTATAAAGAGACATGTCTTTTTCCTTACATGTTCTATTTTACTTACACAGAATGTTTCTTTTTTTCATCCTGTTGAACAGAAAACAAATGTACCAAGTTTCTGTTCTCTGCTCAGATGCTACTTGAATAGCAATGAATTTCAAAGTATATAGATGATAAATCCTATAAGAATTTATTCAGCAAACATTTCTTACTAGATCAATAGAGTAAAATTTTTGATAGAACATCTCTACTTAACAGTCTTTATTGGTTCACTTCAAGTCTGAAAAAAAGTTTTTGTTAAGCTACCCTCCCATTTCTCTCTGGTGATTGTAACTATTTCTTGACAGGTACTACTCTAGAGCGCTCACCCTGTTTTTGGTCTTTTATGCCTTATTAAATCCAAGCCACAAGTGCAGTCAAAGAAAAGGGAATATTCTTTCAATCATTTCAATTCTAAAGGGAATCAACCCCGAATGTTCATTGGAAGGACTGACGCTGAAGCTAGAGCTCCAAAACTTTGGCTTCCTGATGCGAAGAGCTGACTCACTGAAAAGACCCTGATGCTGGGAAAGAAAGATTGCAGGCAAAAGGAGAAGGGGACAACAGAGGATGAGATGGTTAGATGCTAAGCATCACCAACTTAATGGACATGAATTTGAGCAAACTCCAGGAAACAGCGGAGGATAAAAGAACCTGGCGTGCTGCAGTCCACAGGGTCTCAAAGAGCTGGCCACACCGAGTGAACAACTAACTACTCTCTCCTGATGTTACATATATAAATCATATTTTAGCAAATTGTTTTTCCCTACTCATCTCATGAGTCTGTGTGTTATTCAGGAATCTATTTTTAGACAGTTTGGTATAGTTCAGTGGTTTTCAGGAAGGAACATTAAAGGATTTCTTGTTTCTTTCCCTCTCAGACATGCTAGATCAAGGAGACATGATCTTAGAAGCTCAGGATTGTATGACGACACTGAGATGGGTAGCATCTGGTAATGGACAGGATGCTCCAGGGACCTAGGTGGGGACCCACATCATTGCTTCATCAGCTCCAAATGATGCCACTTAGAGTAAAAAAGAATGTAAAAGGCATTTGTATTCAAAATGAGAATTTCAAAACTTGTGCTGGCCAAATGAAATACATGCTTCCAGCTCCTGGTTTGGAGGATCCATAGCAGCATAAGAGGCAAGAAGGGATCATAGGTAAAATCCTGCAAGCTTTAATGAATACACTCTACGCCTGGTTCTTGGTGACCACGCTTCATCCAAGATGAGGTTATGCTCTATGCCTTTGGTTATGTGCTGATTCTTTTGCACCTCTCCATGGGCAGCCTGAATCTCTCTTCAATGGCCCTCCAAGTCTTCCTAAAACAGACTACTGCTGCCAATTAATTTTCTCTGTGTTCTGCTAACACCACATCATGAATAGACTGTACTCTGGAAAGTAGCTTTTTGTGTGTTTTCTTTTAAACCCCCATGTCTGGTTCATCCCAACTCTTTTCTCTCCATGTGTTCCCTGACATTCAGACCTCTCGTTCTAATTAGCAGTGACAGATGACTCACCCATCTTGCTGGCTCCCTAGAGGAAGAAACGCTTGCTTCTTTTATTGATCTCGAGCCCTTCAAGAGTCACCACATGCTCCTGGAAGCTTCCGTCAGAGAGGAAAGTTCATTCTGAAAACCCCAGTGCAGACAGAAGCTCGGCCTGGGCAGTGGTCCAGCCTCCCTCGCATCCAACAGCAGGGACAGATGGGCCTCCCACTGCTCCATGATGGTGGGTTTTCAGGAACGCTGGCCATCAAGAAGAGTGAAATGTCACAGATTCAACAAGGGCAGGGACTGGCTGTCCAAAGCCGGCAGGGTCATTAGCTCAGCAAGGGATCAAGCAACCTGAACTGAAGGAGGTCCATTGGGGTCAGAAGTGACCATGTGGAAAGCGGAAGTCAGTAACGAGGATTAAGGTGAAGCACCCCAAAGAAGGAGAGTTCTGGATGGTAGAATGTTTGAGGGAGTCTGAGGCCTCATGGTCAATCTCTCTAAAATTGTTAACCAGGTAGAACCCTCCAAGTTTTAAAGGGCCCCTGGTCAGTTAATGGGATAAGGAATCATCTATGCATCATACAAGCAAACTAAGTCAGAAAGAGAACAACTACCTCATGATATCACTAACATGTGGAATCTAAAATACAGCACAAGTCAACACATCTATGAAACAGAAACAGACTCCCAGACATAGAGAATAAACCTGTGGTTGCCAAGCGGGAGGAAGTTTGGGGAGGGATGGATTGGGAGTCTGGGATTAGCAGATGCCAACTAGTATATATCGGATGGATAAATGAAGTCCTACTGTTACAGCACAAGGCACTATGTCCAACATCCTGTGATACACCAGAAGGGAAAAGAATATGAGAAAGAATGTATGTGTATGTATAACAATCACTTTGCTGTACAGCAGAAATTAACACAATGTTGTAAATCAACTATATTTCAATCAAAGTGAAAAAACCCACAAAAAATAATCTATATAGTTCAGGAGCTTTCCAGATCTGTACCTAAAGGCAAGAGTTATTTTCCTGGCATCAACAAAAGATAGACTGACGTTACAGAGACTCTTGACGACACTGAGGCCCTGGCATTCAGCAAAATTTAGGCTGTGTGGTTGAAACCCTATCCTGAACATGAAGATAATTTTCAGTGATGTGTAACATCATACTAAGTATCCCACCAGGTACTTTACAGAGTTGCTTAGTAGCCACATTTCATCAAAAATTGCTTAATTAGCAGATGGCATTGAAAAATGAATATGTTCTGCCAATGATGTACTTTTTCTATTTGGAAGGTTTGTAACATTTCTTTATTTCATTTATGAAAACCATTAAAACTAAGTGCTGGGGAAAAAAAGAACAAACTAACTAAAGTTAGAACCAGACCTGAAAAAAAACTCTGTGTAACTAGAGTATTAAACCAAGATTTACTCACATAATGAGGCCTATCAAATCTCATTTTAAATGAGAACTTTATTCAATAAGTAAATATTTTGAAATGTTACTTCTTCATTCTTATATCTGTCTTTCTTAACTGTTATATTCATGTTTTATATATAGAATATGTAGGCAAAATAATACATGTATGTTACTTATTAATAAATACACATACAACTAGTGGCTCTCTAACCTCAAAATAGTTTTACTGGTGAAGAGTGCCTCATCTAAAAAGTGTAGTGACCACCATTGTAAACCAGGGTTTCTGAGATGTGGCTACACATCAGATTCATAAAGAGGGCACGTTAAGCCTGATTTCTTGCCTTCTCTGATCAGATGCTCTTGAGAAGTGGGGCCTGGAAATACAATTTTTTAACAAACTGCCAAAACGATGCTTTTGGCAGTGGTCTAAGGAGAAGCATTACAATACACAATTAAAAATCAATAATTTAAAGCATGATAGTAAATAATTGTTTCTTAACTCATACTTCAAGAAACTAACTGACCTAGTAGGAGTGAGTGAGTGAAGTTGCTCAGTCGTGTCTGACTCTTTGCGACCCCATGGACTGTAGCCTACCAGGCTTNCCTGTCTCCTGCCTCCCCAAGAAGGCTGGAAGTGAGCCTCGGGAAGAGGGAACCCGTGTGGGCTAATGCCCGCAGCCTGGCTCCTGGGTGCGGTCGGCGTCGTGGGCAGAGGGTGGGGCGCTCAGTGGGCAGCGCTGCCCGGCGCCCGCCCGCTCCCCGCTCCCCCCCTCCCCGCCCCCGCCTCAAGTCACCAAAGGTTTGCCGCTCTCCTCCCAAAGGCACAGGCGGTTAGAACTTCCTGGGTTTGAATTTGGCCGCCTCGGTGAGCCTCAGAGATTTCAGACCTGTACACTGTAATACTCGCCTTGCTGGTTATTTGTGAGGGTTGTGATTAATCGCTAAGCCGTGTCCGACTCTTCGTGACCCCATGGGCTGCAGCCTGCCAGGCCTCCCTGTCCATGGAATTTTCCAGGCAAAAATACTTGGGGTGTATTGCCATTTCCTTCTCCAGGGGGTCTCCCCCCACCAGTGATGGAACCTGCGTTGTCCGTTATTGGCAGACATGTATGTTCTTTACTGCTGAGCCTCCAGGGAAGCCCATTTCTGAGGATCTGCTTGAACAGTGCCTAACATGGAACTTGATAGAGAAAAAAGTTACTCAGACACTCCTTAAAAACAATAAGGTGGGCGGTATTCAGGGGGACTCCCGTGGGGTTTTGAGGTGTGGGAGGGACAGATTGAATACAGCAAGGACAAGTCTTTATAGCCAAGGGGTAGGGTGGGGTCAGTGGATGGAAAGTTACTAAGAGGAAACGTCTGCCTTAAGGGGGTCATTCTGGCTGAAGGCAGGTCAGGGCTAAAGGGAATTTGGTCAAATTTCAAAAGTAGAGAATTTTCCCTAAAGTGGAGTCAGAATGATTCTTGCTAAACTAAACTAGAATGGCCAAAGACAGAGTCCAAGGGCCAGCCCTACTCAAAAAGATGACTGAAGTTTAAGGAGACCATCTTTGTGCTCTGCGAATGGCTGCTCATATGTGAATGATGTTCATTTAAAAGTGCATTCTAATTTGTTATAGCTTTAATAAGTATAACAACTGTACATTTGGAAGAACTTTCCTTTTTTTTTTTTTTTTTCAAAACTAACAGGAGTAGAGTCTCATGAAGTATTTGCAGTACCAACCTATGAACCATTTATGTGTGTGCTGTGCTTAACTTGCTTAGTTGTATCTAATTCTTTGTGACCCCATGGACTGTAACTGGCCAGGCTCCTCTGTCCATGGGGATTCTCCAGGCAAGAATACTGAAGTGGGTTGCCATGCCCTCCTCCAGGGAATCTTCCCAACCTAGGAATTGAACCCATGTCTCCCACATTGCAGGCGGATTCTTTACCATGTGAAACACAAGGGAAGTCCATAAAGTAATTTAATTATGAATACTTGAGGCATTTTCCCTACCATTATGTGAAAGTATAATAGCTGAAATCAGAGTTAAGTAATTTATGAGACAGTTTTTCCTGAAAGTCGCTTTCCCTAGGTGTTATCTAAACTGCTATTTTAATTCAGGAACTAAGTATGAATAAGTCCACAGATCAGTCTCTTGCTATCTAAAATCTTGCTACTTGTTATTTGAAATTCAGGAGCCATATCTAGATAATGAAGGATGCATATATATTTAAAAGTTTTAACATGTTTATTTTCAATAGAGTTAATTTTTCTCAGCATTTGAATTAAGTTGTAAAATTCACTCAGCAGTTGTTTAATTTTGAGACAAAGTACTTCCACTAATAATAATTTGTTTATAAAAGACATTCCTGGAAAAGTGAACTCTAATCCTTTGTGTAAAAGTATCTCCTCCTCTGGCTTTGCATTAAGCCCTGCAGATTAAGCCTTTTGCAATTCACTTAGTTCCCAACTTAACATATTTACTTAAAGCTGTTTAATTCTCTCTAAGCAGCCTTTAGCCATTTCCTACAAATTTTAATACGTTGTGTTTTCATTATCGGTCAATATGAAGAAAATGTTTTAATTTCCTATCTGGGTTTTTTCTTTGACAGTAGGTTATTTAATATTTCCACATATTAGGATATTCTAGGTATCTTATTGTTTTCTTTTACTTTCGTAATTTTCAGAGATCAATTACTCTATGATCAGAGAATCTACAAGTTAAGATTTTAGTGTTTTGAAACATAACTATATTGGTTTCATGAGTGCTTCCTGTGCATTTGAAATGAATGTGTACTTTGCAGTTGTGATTTTAAATGATGGTTGTATCAACTTGGGTCACAGTGTTGTTTAGATTTTCTATTTCCTTCAGTTCAGTTCAGTTCAGTCGCTCTTTGTGACCCCATGGACTGCAGCACACCAGGCCTCCCTGTCCATCACCAACTCCCCGAGCTTACTCAAACTCATGTCCATTGAATCGGTGATGCCATCCATCCAACCATCTCATCCTCTGTCGTCCCCTTCTCCTGCCTTCAATTTTTCCCAGCATCAGGGTCTTTTCAAATGAGTCAGTTCTTTGCATCAGGTGACCAAAGTATTGGAGTTTCAACTTCAACATCAGTCCTTCCAATGAATATTTAGGACTAATTTCCTTTAGGATGGACTGGTTGGATCTCCTTGCAGTCCAAGAGAATGTCAAGAGTCTTCTCCAGCACCACAGTTCAGAAGCATCAAATTCTTTGGTGCTTAGCTTTCTTTCTAGTCTAACTCACATCCATAGATGACTACTGGAAAACCCATAGCTTTCACTAGACGGACTTTTGTTGGCAAAATTATGTCTCTGCTTTTTACTATGCTTTCTAGGTTGGTCATAACTGTTCTTCCAAGAAACAAGCGTCTTTTAATTTCATGCCTGCAGTCACTGTCTACAGTAAATTTGGAGCCCCCCCCCCAAAGTAAAGTCTGTCACTGTTTCCATTGTTTCCCCATCTATTTGCCATGAAGTGATGGGACCAGATGCCATGATCTTAGTTTTCCGAATGTTGAGCTTTAAGTCAATTTTTTCACTCTCCTCTTTCACTTTCATCAAGAGGCTCTTTAGTTCTTTGCTTTCTCCCACAAGTGTGGTGTCATCTGCATATCTGAGGTTATTGATATTTCTCCCGGCAATCTTGATTCCAGCTTGTGTTTCTTCCAGTCCAGCCTTTCTCATGATGTATTCTGCATATAAGTTAAATAAGCAGGATGGCAATATACAGCCTTGACGTACTCCTTTTCCTATTTGGAACCAGTCTGTTGTTCCATGTTCAGGTCTAACTGTTGCTTCCTGACCTGCATAAGATTTCTCAGGAGACAGGTCAGGTGGTCTGGTATTCCCATCTTAGAATTTTCCAGTTTGTTGTATGTAATCCACACAGTCAAAGGCTTTGGCATAATAAATAAAGCAGAAGTAGGTGTTTTTCTGAAACTCTCGTGCTTTTTCGATGATCCAATGGATGTTGGCAATTGGATCTCTAGTTCCTCTGCCTTTTCTAAATCCAGCTTGAACATTTGGAAGTTCATGGTTTATATACTGTTGAAGCCTGGCTTGGAGAATTTTGAGTGTTACTTTGCCAGCGTTTGAGATGAGTGCAATTGTGTGGTAGTTTGAGCATTCTTTGGCATTGCCTTTCTATTGGATTGGAATGAAAACTGACCTTTTCCAGTCCTGTGGCCATCACTGAGTTTTCCAAATTTGCTGGCATATTGAGTGCAGCACTTTCACAGCATCATCTTTCAGGATTTGGAATAGCTCAACTGGAATTCCATCACCTCCACTAGCTTTGTTCGTAGTGATGATTCCTAAGGCCCACTTGACTTCACATTCCAGGATGTCTGGCTCTAGGTGAGTGATCACACCATCGTGATTATCTTGGTCGTGAAGATCTTTTTTGTATAGTTCTTCTGTGTATTCTTGCCACCTCTTCTTAATATCTTCTCCTTCTATTAGGTCCATACCATTTCTGTCCTTTATCGAGCCTATCTTTGCATGAAATGTTCCCTTGGTATCTCTAATTTTCTTGAAGAGATGTCTAGTCTTTCCTATTCTGTTGTTTTCCTCTGTTTCTTTGCACTGATCACTGAGGAAGGCTTTCTTATCTCTCCGTGATATTCTTTGGAACTCTACATTCAAATAGATGTATCTTTCCTTTTCTCCTTTGCCTTTTGCTTCTCTTCTTTTCACAGCTATTTGTAAGGCCTCCCCAGACAACCATTTTGCCCTTTTGCATTTCTTTTTCTTGGGGG
This sequence comes from Neotragus moschatus, assembly GCA_006410615.1. Lineage (NCBI taxonomy): Eukaryota > Metazoa > Chordata > Mammalia > Artiodactyla > Bovidae > Neotragus > Neotragus moschatus. The sequence goes on along the minus strand of SJYA01002932.1, from coordinate 6,488,872 downwards.
TGGTCTTGATCACTGCTTCCTGTACAATGTCATGAACCTCCATCCATAGTTCTTCAGGCACTCTATCAGATCTAATCCCTTGAATCTATTTGTCACTTCTACTGTATATTTGTAAGGGATTTGATTTAGGTCATACCTGAATGGTTTAGTAGTTTTCCCTGTTTTCTTCAATTTGAGTCTGAATGTGGCAATAAGGAGTTCATGATCTGAGCCACAGTCAGCTCCGGGTCTTGATTTTGCTGACTGCGTAGAACTTCTCCATCTTTGGCTACAAAGAATATAATCAGTCTGATTTTGGTATTGACCATCTGGTGATGTCCATGTGTAGAGTCTTCTCTTGTGTTCTTTGAAGAGGGTGTTTGCTATGACCAGTGCGTTCTCTTGGCAAAACTCTATTAGCCGTTTCCCTGCTTCATACAGTACTCCAAAGCCAAATTTGCCTGTTACCCCAGGTATCTCTTCGGAGAAGGCAATGGCACCTTGCCATTAGTACTGCAGTACTCTTGCCTGGAAACTCCCATGGATGGAGGAGCCTGGTAGGCTGCAGTCCATGGGATCGCTGAGAGTTGGACACGACTCAGTGACTTCACTTTCACTTTTCACTTTCATGCATTGGAGAAGGAAATGGCAACCCACTCCAGTGTTCTTGCCTGGAGAATCCCAGGGACGGCGGAGCCTGGTGGGCTGCTGTCTATGGGTTCGCACAGAGTCAGACACGACTGAAGCGACTTAGCAGCAGCCGGGTAACTCTTGCCTTCCTACTTTAGCATTCAAGTCCCCTATAATGAAAAGGACATCTTTTTTGGGTGTTAATTCTAGATGGTCTTGTAGGTCTTCATGGAACTGTTCATCTTCAGCTTCTTCCGCATTACAGGTTGGGGCATAGACTTGGAGTACTGTAATACTGAATGATTTGCCTTGGAAACGAACAGAGATTGTTCTGTTGTTTTTGAGATTGCGTCCAAGTACTGCATTTCGGACTCTTTTTGACTGTGATGGCTACTCCATTTGTTCTAAAGGATTCTTGCCCACAATAGTAGATATCTATTTCCTTACTCATATATATATATTTTTTGGGGGGGGGGGCGTCTATTTTTCTACCAGTTACTGAGAGGACAGTGTTAAAATCTCCAGTGATGATTGAGGAGTTTTCCCTTTAGACCTGATATTAGGTGCCTACACTTTTAGGGTGCTTTGTGTTCTAGGTGATTTAACCTAATTATCATAATAAAATGTCCCTCCTTTTCTCTTTGTCATGAAGTTTCTTGGTTAGATACTAATGCAACTATACCAGCTTTCACGTGCTTGCTGTTTGGAATGTCTTTTCTCCTCCATTTTATTTCCAAACTATCTGTGTCTTTATATATAAAATGTCTCTTGTAGATTGCATATAGTTAGTTGGGTCTTGGTTTTTTTAAATCTGACAATCTGTACCTTATAATTATAGTGTTTAGTCCATTTACATTTAATGTAAGTATTGATTGGTTGGGTGTTAGTCTGTCATAATGTCTTTTTTTCTACTTGACCTTTCTGCTTTTTATTCTTCTCTTGATTCTTTCCTGTATATTATTGACTGCTTTTCATTGTTTGTCTCTTGGTTTCTTAGCTGTGCCGCTTTGTATAATACTTTTACAGCTGGCATTATGCATCCTTAAATTATTAAAGGTTAACTTAGCAGAGTGTGCTTTAATATTGTTCCACTTTATAACTCACAGTTCTCGTTTCCTACCCCTCACTTAACATCTATGTTTCCCATCTGTCACCTCACCTGACATTACTTATTCCTTTCAAATTTCTGTTTCTGCATTAGCACCTCATAAATGTAATAACCTAATAACAGATTAATTCCATTTACCCCCTTCTTTGTGCGGTATTTATATATTTCACTTCTGCTTATCTTATGTTCTGCTTATGCCAGTGCTATTTTTGCCTTAACAGTCAGTTGCTTCTTTTAAGGAAGTTAGAAGAAATAGAAGGATAGTATCCTACATTTATTCACCATGTGCTTACCATTTTTGGAGATTTTCATTCCTCTCTGTGGCTCAGATGGTAAAGCGTCTGTCTACAGTGCGGGAGACCCGGGTTCAAGACCTGGGTTGGGAGGATACCCTGGAGAAGGAAATGGCAATCCACTCCAGTACTATTGCCTGGACAATCCCATGGACAGAGGAGCCTGGTAGGCTGCAGTCTATGGGGTTGCAAGGAATCGGACACGACTGAGCGACTTCACTTCATTCCTCTCTGTAGATATGAGTTTTCCTTCAACTGGAAGAATGTCCTTTAGCATTTCTTGCAGTACATATCATTCAGGGAAAATTCTCATGGCTTTTTTTTAATCTGAAATATGTCTTTATTTTAATTCTTTCTTTGAAAGGTGTTTTTGTTGGATGTGGAATTCTGGGTTGACAGTTCATTTCCTAGAATTTGCATTTGTTTCTCTTTATGATTTCTAGTTCTCTGTGGAAAGTCACTATCTCTTCTGTCATTAAAATTATATTGTCTTGAAGTCCTGAGGCCATCAGGGCCTTGATTCTCTTGACTTCTTTCCCCTTGATTTTGGATTGCATCATGGATATTGTGGATGGTACATTGTAGACACTAAGGATTCTGTTATCTTCTTCTGAAGAGTGTTGATTTTTCTTCTAGCAGGCAGTTCAATTACTGACTGATCACTTTTGAGTTGTGTTAGTTTGGTTTTTATCTTCTTGCAATCCAAGGGACTCTTAAGAGTCTTCTCCAGCACCACAATACAAAAGCATCAGTTCTTCAGTGCTCAACTTTCCTTATGGTCCAACTCTCACATCCATACATGACTACTGGAAAACCATAGCTTTGACTATATAGACCTTTTTTGGCAAAGTGATGTCTTTGATTTTGAATACTCTGTCTAGGTTTGTCATACCTTTCCAAGGAGATCAAACCAGTCAGTCCTAAAGAAAATCAACCCTAAATATTCATTAGAAGGATTAATGCTGAAGCTCCAATACTTTGGCCTCTGATGTGAAGAGCTGTCTTATTGAAAAAGACTCTGATGCTGGGAAAGATTAAAGGCAAAAGGAGAAGGGGGCAGCAGAGGATGAGGTGGCTAGATAACATCACCAACTCAATGGACATGAATTTGAGAAAATTTCAGGAGATAGTGAAGGACAGGGAAGCCTGGCATGCTATAGTCTGTGGGATCGTGAAGAGTTGGACACGACTTAGTGACTGAACAATAACCAGCTTGGTTTTTGGGTAGATCTTTGGAAAACCCAAGGTGTTTCCCAAATTCTTTTCTTCTTTGGCTGTTTTGCATCGCTTGTGGGATCTTAGTTCTCTGATCAGGAATTGAACCTGGGCTGTTGACAGTGAAATCACGGAGCCCTAACTACTGGACTGCCAAGGAATTCCCTCAGATTCTTCTAACTGGATCAGAATAGACCAACAGTCTGGGCTTCCTTGGTGGATATTGTTGAAGCGTGTTTTTAGGTTTGGGGGGGCATGTTTAGAGTAGGTAGGTCTTACTCTCAAGCATGGTCCTTACTCCTAACATGACCTTTCAGATAACTCAGGATGCATTGAGTTATGCATCTACTTTTGGGGTCAGAAATGTAAATGTCTGTCATCATTGGTTGGCCTTCTGTATCCCTCATTTGCTCTTTTAACATGATAGCAACTGCTTCCTGTTGAACCTTGGATAGTTCCACCATGCTGAGTGCAGTCCAACCCTTGGCCAAGATTCATCACAAGGAAACCACCCCCTCCCTCCACGACTGTCTGCTTCCATCGCCACAGCTTCCTCTTCCCCACTGCCTTGCTGTTTACAATTCTAGCCACTTCAGTAGCCTCTGGTCTCTACTTGAGCTCCAGCGTCCTGCACCGGGCTTGGGAAATCATTCCTTTGCAGACAGCTATGATGACCATGGGACCCTCCTCATGAGCTTCTCTTCCCTCAGGGATTCCTTTCTTGCCTACCTGTTGTCCAGTGCCTGAAAACAGTGGCCTCTCAGGCTTTCTCCAGTATTGTTGTTTACAGTGGGTAGGCTGCCATGAAAAGAAATAGAATTCCTGAATTATTGAGCACATGTTGCTGTAGCCCTCTGGGTGCTGGATGAATATATGAATGAAATATCAGGTAGGCCAAAAAGTTTGTTCAAGTTTTTCTGTAAGATGTTATGGAAAAACCCAAATGAATTCTTTGACTAGCCCAATACATGGGTCTCTTTGTAAGCACAAAGGACAGTTAGTGGGGTCCACACAAGAAAGATGATCTTCTTACCTTTCTGTTTTATCCCCTCAAAAAAATTTTGTTTTCTTTTTCTGGTTTAGTTCTTCTGAATCTTTGTTAAACCTTTTTATGTCATCGTAATCTGTGCCTCCATTCCTTTTTTTTTTTTGAGATCCTGGATCATCTTCACTATCATTATTCTGAATTCTTTTCTGGTAGGTTGTCTATCTCCATTTAGTTGTTTTTCTGGGGTTTTTATCTTGTTCCTTCATCTGTGACATAATCCTCTGCCTTCTTATTTTGATTAACTTTCTGTGATTGTGCTTTTTGTTCTGGAGGCTGCAGGAATGTACTTGTTCTTGCTTCTACTCTCTGCCCTCTGGTAGACGAGGCTAAGAGGCTTCTTTAAGCTTCCAGATGGGAGGAACTGGGGAAAAACTGGGTTTTGCTCTGACAGGGCCTTGCTCAGTAAAACTATAATCCAATTATCTGCTAATGGGTGGGACTGTGCTCCCTCCTTGTTAGTTGTTTGGCCTGAGGTGACCCAGCCCTGGAATCTATAGGCTGTATGATAGACCAGCCTAGACAACATATTAAAAAGCAGAGACATAACTTTGCCAACAAAGGTCCATTTAGTGAAAGCTATGGTTTTTCCAGTAATCATGTATGGATGTGAGAGTTGGACTAGAAAGAAAGCTAAGCGCCAAAGAATTGATGCTTTTGAACTGTGGTGCTGGAGAAAACTCTTGAGAGTTCCTTGGAGAGCAAGAGATCCAACTAGTCCATCCTAAAGGAAATCAGTCCTGAATACTCGTTGGAAGGACTGATGTTGAAACTGGAACTCCAGTACTTTGGCCGCCTGATGGGAACTGACTCATTTGAAAAGACCCTGATGCTGGGAAAGATTGAAGGCAGGAGGAGAAGGGGATGACAAAGGATGAGATGGTTGGATGGCATCACTGACTCAGTGGTCATGAGTTTGAGTAAGCTCTGAGAGTTGGTGATGGACAAGGAAGCCTGGTGTGTGCTGCAGTCCATGGGATTGCAAAGAGTCAGACATGACTGAGCAAACACCAAGAGGGTTCACACCGAGGTGCCCTTCCCAGGACTGCTGCTGCCAGTGTCCCCGTCCTTATGGTAAGCCCCTGCTGACCTGAACCTCTGCAAGGGACCCTCCAGCACTAGCAGGCAGGTCTGGTTTGGTCTCCTGTGGGGTCAGTGTTTCCCCTAGGTCTTGGTACACATAAGATTTTGTGCCATCCAATAGTGGAGTCTTCATTTCCCCCAGTCCTATGGAAGTCCTGCAGTTGAATCCTGCTGGTCTTCAACATCAGATTCCCCGGGGATTCCTAGTCCCTTTGCCAAATTCCCAGATTGCGAAGCCTGATTTGGGGTTCAGAACCTTCCCAACAGTGGGAGAATCTCTGTGGTATAATTATTTTCCAGTTTGTGGGTTGCCCATCCAGCAAGTATGAGATTTGATTTTTTCTTGATTGCGTCCCTTCTGCCGTCTCGTTGTGGCTTCTCCTTTGTCTTTGGACATGGGGTACCTTTTTTTCCAGTGTCCTCCTGTCAATGATTGTTCAACAGTTAGCTATGATTTGGGCACTCTCACATGAGGAGATGAGCATGTGGCCTTCTCCTCCACCATCTTGAAGCAATCTGCTGCTTGTTTTATTTTTAAATGATGTTGTGATATAGAGTGAACTATTTGGGTGAAGCCATGGGGATAAAGACATTGCTCTTAGACCTTAAGGACAAAAGTGAAAAAATTGAAAGTGAAAGTTGGTCAGTCGTGTCCAACTCTTTGTGACCCCATAGACTATACAGTCCATTCTCCAGGTCAGAATGCTGTAGTGGGTAGCCTTTCCCTTTTCCAGGGAATCTTCCCAACCCAGGGATCAAACCCAGGTCTCCTGCATTGCAGGCGGATTCTTTACCAACTGAGCCACAAGTAAAGCCCAGGAATACTGGAGTGGGTAGCCTATCCCTTCTCCAGGGGGTCTTCCTACCCAGGGATCTTCTGCACTGCAGGCAGATTCTTTACCAACTGAGCTATCAGGGAAGCCCCCTCAAGGACAAAGCAGCCATCAAAAGCTAGAGTGTGGTACTGATCTCTGATTAACCCTGGCACCCAAGTGACTGGGTGTTTTTTTGGTTGTTGTGGTTCATGTTGTGGAGAAATGATGATCTCCAGCTCCTTTATAATATTTTAAGATAGACCCAATAATCCAATATTAGGATTACATGCAAGAAAGCTAGCTAGAAATATTACATGCTCCTTTTAAAATATCTTAATATTAACCTTGTTATTTCCTAGTTCTCTTTTGTCTTAGTTCCTGCCTTCTGAATTTTGATACCACTCACCATAAAACTTGCTTCATGTCTGTAGGAATGTTTCTGCGGTAGTCAGTGTTTATTCTAAGACTTTTTCCTGTTTAGGATTGAAAATTTTAGTATGACAGATTTCTCATAAATTCCAAGTTATCAACATGACACTCAAAAGAGGTCACTTAGAACTTTCATTGCACCTTTTGAGGAAAAAGTTCTCTTCAACTTCATATTTATTTTGGAAGCATCTAGTCATTTCAACCTTGGGCTTCCAGGTAGCACAGTGGTAAAGAATCTACCTGCCAATGCAGGAGACATGGGTTTGATCCTTGGGTCAGAAAGATCCCCTGAAGAAGGAAATGGCAACCCACTCCAGTATTCTTGCCTGAAAAATTCCATGGACAGAGGACCCTTGTTGGCTACAGTTCATGGGGTTGCAAAGAGTCAGACACAACTCAGCATGCATGCACACACGCAGTCATTTCAACCTTAGTCTTTACTCCTAGGGCATCAGTGTTTCTGTTCAGCTCTCGGTTTTAGTCTGCAGACCTATGGGTGCAGATATCGAAGTGTCGTAGAGAAGAGCTGCTTCCCTGGAAACCTAGTGAACATGCTTCACGTGGCGCATTTCATTCTTCTTCTTGGTCTGGCCATTTGAAGACCAAGAGGGAACACTGTAAAAATGGTCAGGGTTGTGGTGATAGTCTAGCTATGGTTCTAGTAGTTTGCTTTGCAGCTTCAAGTTTACCATATTTCAAAGTAAAATAGTGCATCCGTTGATTGCAAAAGACCCACGAGTCCCTCCTTCCCTCCAAGGCTTCTCAGGCAGGGCAGGTGATTCTGTTCTTTGTGAAAGTGCATCCCTTTAACCCATGTGATGTCACTCTTGCTGCCCCTCCAGGGTCCCTGTGAGAGGCTCTGAGACTTGGCTCTCCTGGGGACAGCTCCATCCCAGAAGCACGTCCCCTAGAAGGACTCGCCACACCAGACAATGCCCGTGGAGTTGGGGCAGGCTCCTGTCCTGCTGCCACCACCGGCCAAGGCCGAGGAGCTCCTGTTCCCTGGCCCAGATGCCACGCCCCGAGGGGAGCCCTGCAGCCCCGAGACCGCACGCCAGCTCTTCAGGCAGTTTCCTTACCAGGTGATGTCCGGGCCCCATGAAACCCTCCAACAGCTTCGGAAGCTCTGTTTCCAGTGGCTGCAGCCAGAGGTTCACACCAAGGAGCAGATCCTGGAGATGCTGATGCTGGAGCAGTTCCTGAGCATTCTGCCTGGGGAGATCCAGACGTGGGTGCGGAAGCAGTGTCCAGGCAGCGGGGAGGAGGCCGTGACCCTCGTGGAGAGCTTGAAGGGAGACCCCCAGAGGCTGTGGCAGTGGGTGAGCAGAGAGTGCTGTGGTCTGTGAGGGAAGCACCAGGCCCTCTGGGGTCTTAGCAGGGGCGTTGTCTTTTTTTTTTAATTAATCGATTTATTTACTTTTGGTTGCACTGGGTCTCTGTCGCTGCGTGCAGGCCTTCTCTAGGTGCGGGAGCTGCTGCCTAGTTGTGGAGTGACTGGCTGTTACTCGAGTGGCGGGGGCTACTCTAGTCGCGGTGCGGGGGCTTCCCGTCGCAGTGGTTGCTCTTGTTGCAGAGGAGCATCGGCTCTAGGGCATGTGGGCTCAGTAGTTGTGATGCGCAGGCTTTGCTGCCCCACAGCATGTGGGATCTTTCTGGACCAGGGGTCGAACCTGTGTCCCCTGCCTTGGCGCCACCAGGGAAGTGGTTAACCATAGAGCCACCAGGGAAGTCCCAGGGGTTCTATCTTTTTTTCCGGCCCTGAATACTTGGGGTTTTCACACCAACAGCCAATTCTCCGAGTCTCTGATCTCAACTAGGTGTCCCCCTGTTCAGTTCAGTTGTGACAGCAGCGGTCTGCTTGTCTCAACCCAGAGGATAAGGGCTGGTCCCGTAAGACTTCCCCCATTTCAGCCACCGGTCACAAGCTGCAGGGGTCACTCAGACTTCCGGCCAGCTGGCCACAGATTGGGAGGTTCCCAAGGCCCCTTCCTCAGCTTTGATAACTTGCTAGGATGACTCAGATCTCAGGGAAACATGTTTCTTCCATTTTCCAGTTTGTTCTAAAGGATATGATTGAGGAGCAGCCAAATAGAAGAGATGGGGGATACACAGAGCTTCCATGCCCTCCTCCGGGCACTCCATCCTCCTGACCCTCGTATGTGTTCACCGGGTTGGAAGCTCCCTGAACCCCACAGTTTAAGAGTTACTATGGCGTTCTCATTACTCAGGCATGATAGATTGATCATTGGCTGTTAGTGGTGGAAGAGCCCCAGCCCCTCTCTGTCCCCTAGAGGTTGAGGGGCGGGGCTGAATGTTCTGGCCCTCCAGTCACCAGGTTAGTTCCCCCGACAACGGGCCTGCATCCTGAAACTATCGGGGGCACCAAGAGTTATCCTATCATGATCAACTCAGGGATGGTTGGGAGGGGCTTGTTCTGAACCACAAAAGTGGCTCCTGGCACTCCTGTCCTTCAGGACATTCCAGGGGTTTCCGAACTCCTTGCCAGGAGCCTGGGACAAAGATTCATTATATCTCCTCAGTGTGGTTTTCATTATACTTCCTCTGTGTACCCTCACGCCACACCCGATCCTAGGTCTCCCTGTGACACTACACTTTTTGGCCATTAGGGATTAAAGATAAAGTCTCCCCTCCCATCCCATCCTTAGAGCGTTTGGGGAGTTGTCACAAAGACGCCTGCATCTTAGTTGGTGGAGGCTGTCCAGTAGAAACACAGCCCCAGCGGCCTGTCTGAAGGGCTGCCGGGTCTCCCTCTGGCCTCATCCTCCAGCTGCTCTCAGGACGCTTCCCTGCCCGGTTCCTGCTGGACCAGAGGTAAATGCTGGCCTTTTCTTTCCCTGCGCCGTGTCCCTGAGGCCTGCCTTAGGATGCGTTCTGGAAGGGTAGCCCTGTGCTTTTCAGAAACCCTCGCTCTGGGTCTTTCAGCATCAGCAGTGTGTTATCTCTAGATCAGCACCCAAGTTCTGGGACAGGAAGTCTTCGCAGAGAAGGCGGAGCCCGCGAGCTGCCCAGCAGGGGACGCAGGGTCTCCTGTTGAAGAACCTCAGAAGCTTGGGCTCCAGAACACAGCCCCCGGGCCTGGGGAGCCACTAGGCTGTGTGGTGAAAGAGGAGTCCGACACGGAGCAAGGTCTAGGTGAGGGGCGATTCCTGGTGGTGGTGTGTGTGCTGCCTCCTGGAGAAACCAGGGGACTGTGACCAGTAGGCCAAGAGGGAACTGGCACCACAGGCTGCACCAGTTGGGGTGTGTCTGGACATGTGGGACGCAGGGTGCACCTACAGGAATCCACTGCAGTTGGGGATTCAAAGTCTGCAATGTAAGCCACTTGATGACAGGGCCAGGCCTTTCGGATCTGGGGTCTGAGGAAGGTGGGAGGAGATGTGGGGGCAGCTGTCGGGAAGGTTGGAGGAGCCGGAGTTGGTTAGGGAGGTAAACGTGGGTCTGAGCTTGCGGACGGTGGGACAGGTGCGGGTTCTCGGGGGGAGGTTTGTCCCTGTGCCCTCTGTGAGCAGTTGAGAAGGACATCACGATGCTTAGTCTTCTGTCTCTGCCTTCAGCAGCGGCCGCCACTCAGCTGCCTGCCCAGCTGCCTGCCCGGCCCGAGCAAATGCCTGTCGGGAACCAGGAGTTCGGAGCCTCCCTTCCCCACACAGCATCTCAGGTGAGTGGGGTCCACTGCTTCTCGACCCCAGAACCTTGCCCACAGGGTTTCAGTAGGAAGGTAAACCCAGCCCCTCTCACTCCATCCTGGCCACAAACAGAAGTCTCAGAAACAGATCTATTTTGATTATGTGGTGAGTGACTCTGAAAAGTTGCATTTGATAAAAGTGAAGTTTTTCAAGCATCTGTAGACTTTAGTCAAAGCATTGTTCCAAACCTCTAGAGAATGCCTCCTTCTCAGGACTCTCCTTGTGGGGTCCTTTAGAGTGAAGGTGAGGAAGGCTATGTGTGTTGAACGTGGTTTGAAGCCAGGTCTGAACTTCAGCTTTCCAGGCCCAGAGATCTAGAAACCCGAGTCCCAGCTTCGCATTATACTTGGGGTAGGGGTGGGGAGTGGCAGGGGGATATACCTTTTTCAGTGACTCAAGAGTACCCTTCTTCCTGCTTTCAGGGTACTCAGGAACCAGACTGTTAGGGAGGAGGCTGCTTAGGAGAAAAGAACTGGGTATTGTGCCAAGGATCTCAAGCAGACTTGGAGGCCTCTTGTTGCTTCTACAGTAAATACAGGGTATCCCTGTGAAAGGTGTATATATCAACATACTTCACCTAGTGGGGTTAGCTGTTAACTCTGTGGTACTTATATACGGACATTAGCCATGACCTGTTCTGGATAGCCTGAGGTCCAGAGATGCTTAATGTTCACCAGCAACACCATATACGTGTGTGTGTGTGTGTGTGTGTGTGTGTGTGTGTGTGTATGTATATATATAAATATGTGGTGTGTTCTCAGTCATGTCCGACTCTGCAACCCCATACACTGTAGCCTGCGAGGCTCCTCTGTCCGTGGGACTCTCCAGGCAAGAATTCTGGAGTGGGTTGCCATGTCCTCCTCCAGGGAATCTTCCCTACCCAGGGATCAAACTTGTGTCTCCTGCATCCGCAGGTGGATTCTTTACTGCGGTGCACTACCTGGGAAGCCCTATATCAATATATAGAATGGATAAATAAATTTCCTATATATAGCTGATGCCTGACAGACTGTCCTGACCCAGTCCCAGTGCCCCTCCCTAACTAACAACACCTGTTTGTATCAGAAGGCCCTCAGTGTTCAACGAAGTCTTTTATACCTGAAGGGAATGTTTAAATGTAAGGAATCATGTCCTCTAATCTCTTCCCTTGTTTGGGAACCTCAAGAACAGTGGCAAGGTGTGAGGTCCACGTGGCAGACGTGGACCTGAGTCAGAGACAGAGCCTCCCAGACTCGGGGATGTGTGGCGCCCCTTCCTCTGTGCTCAGACCTCCAGAAGGGAACTCAGTCCACAGGGCTCTGCGAGTCAGTTGTGGCAATGCCCCACAAACCCACAAGGTGGTGCTGTTTCCACATGAAATCCAGATTATTTCCCCATCAAATCTCATACTTCTGTCCTCCCAGAGTAGGAAGTTAGATTTTTTCTGCTCTTGTGAAGATGAGAGGGAGGGAGAGGGCTGTAGTTGGCATCATTTCTCTTAAGTCAAGGGTTTCATTCAAGCACCGCTGGCTTCTGGCAGTTCCTCGAGTAAGTCTGTGGCTTTAAGGTTGGAGGTACGCTGTTCAGAGACTCTTTTCTGGGCTTTGAAAGGGTCGATTGTTGCCCCGGAGGGTTTTGGTGGATGTCTTCAGCATCTTGGTGGCTACTCTTTTGATGCCCATGTGCCTGGGGGGCCAGGCCACCTCGCGGGTATTACTGCCAGTGCAGAAGAGGGGGTCTGTGTGTTCTGACCCGAAGGACCAAGGACTCCTGCATTCAGCAGCGTTTGCTCAAGCTGGTTATTTCCAGACGGTTGTTAAGGAAACTTCACTCACAGAAGATCAACAAAGTAGAAAATTGCTACTTTAGAAAATTTTAGATTAAAATCCATATTTAAAATGTTCTGATCAGTAGTTAAACTTATAGAGGTCACTTTTCACCTTTGCAGTTTCTTCCACCCCCAAATTTAACTCCTCCTTTTCTTCTCTCTTTTTAAGCTTAATACCTGCTAATCAGAAATACTTTTAAAACTTCTTTCCTTTCCCTTCTGAATTTCCAGACATCAGTGACATCTTGGGAATATCAGGCTCCTTCTTCTGCCCAAAGATCTCTCCGATGAGCACGGAGAGTTAAACACAAGCCGAGTGGAGAAAGGGCTTCCCCAAACGGGCCACTTAAGAGAGCACGGGACCTAAAGCCTACACGCTTCCTCTCCATGGCAAGAAGTGCAGAGGCCGGGCCTGTCAGCTCTGTCGGGATCCACCTCCCGTGGTTTCTCAGACCTTCTGATGGCCAGGACCCTAAGGCCATTCCTTTCTCCTCAGCCCTGCACAGGCAGGGAGGGATGGTTCGGGACCCTCGCCTGGACTCAGGCCTTGTGTTCTTCTCTAGGAGCAGTGGAGACACCTGGACTCCACCCAGAAGGAGCAGTACTGGGATCTCATGCTGGAGACCTACGGGAAGATGGTCTCAGGAGGTGCAGGTGGGCCAGCCTGGCGGAAGGGGCACCCCCCCCCATGTGCTCTAGGGGCGACCAGCCCTGCCAGGTGGTCTGACCCCTCCCACCCAGAGCCTTCTTTTTGTGGCCTTTGCCATCATCTGGCCATCCCGGGGGTGCTGGTGTCTTCGAGGCTCCCCATGTCCCTCCAAGATGGGCTCCTCAGTGGTGTCCAGAGCCTCTCAGTTTTCTCTCCACTCATGGCCCTCCTTTGAACAGCACAGCCTGGTCCCCAGTCCTCCCCATTCATCCAGGCCCACAGATCCCCTCTCTGTTCCAGGCATTTCCAGTGCCAGGCCTGACCTGACTAATCCAGCTGGGTATGGGGTAGAACTGGCAGGGCCACACCTGCATGCCAGTGAGAAGATCCCAAGACCCACCTGCATAGGTGAGTGACCTGTCCCCAGCCATTTCTGATCCCCAGTCATTAAATTGGAGGTAATGGGGGGAGAGGTTAGGACTTGGTTTCTGTTACATCGGTAATAACTAGCCATGACCTTGTCAGTCCAGGTTGGGCTCCTTGTGTCTGGCTCTCAGGTTGTTGACAGATGTTTAATTGTGGAAGAAGGACCCTGAATCTGATATGCTGCCTCACTCCAGCCTGTTGTGATGGCTTCCTTTCTCAGAGAGAATTAAGATTGTCCAGGCTGAGAGCAAATCAGATATGGATTGAGTTCTATTATTAACAACAACAAAAAAAGATCACCTAACAGACTACTGCTATTCTTCCTAAGGAGAAGGTCCAGAGTGACTGGACCTTTTTTTTTTTTTTTTTTTTTTAACTCTGGTTATGGTAAATGGTAACCCACCAACTCCCAACAAAATAAACAAGACCCCAAGCAGAAAAACATGTTTCAGCTACTTTCTATGCACCCCAGGTTTCATTAAATAGCAGAAACAACAAATACTTTGTATCAATCACATATTTTAAGGTTGGTACAAAGAAATATGAACTTGGTCTGTTGTAAAGCAGCAATCACCCTTTGCCTTCTGAATTCTTTTAAAAACATTGCAGTTACGTAAAATCAACTGTCAAACCTACCTACCTACGTACACACACACACCTACCCACACACACCCTTTCATCTCATTTTCTAACAACAGTCCTGTTAGATCTTACCTTGAACCAATCTGTGGAGAGGGTATAAAGCTAGCCTGCCTTGATAAGGCAAAGAAATGCCATCATAGGTTCTTGAGAGAGGATCTGTGGGGAGGGAGACTTCAGAAGCAGCCACCTGCAGGACAGGCTGGGAGGGTACCCACCAAGGAGGAGAGTCCTGGGGGCCACTGACATGGGAGTCCAGGTGTGCAGGGACGAGACAGTAATAACAAGACAGGAAAGGAGTGCTCTGGTCCCAAAGGTACCAGAATTACCAGCCTGCCAGACCTGGATTCAGTAGTTGTTGTTGTTTAGTCTCTAAGCTGTATCTGACTCTGCAACCCCATGGGCTGCAGCCTGCCAGGCTCCTCTCCATGGGATTCTCCAGGTAAGGATACTGGAGCGGGTTGCCATTTCCTTCTCCAGGGGATCTTCCCAACCCAGGGATGGAACCCAGGGATGGATTCTTTACCACTGAGCCACCAGGGAAGCCTAACCTGGCTCAGAGCAGGGGGCACATGCTCCAGGAGAGAGTGGATATGCTCTTCTGTTTGACCACATGGAAGAACAGCTCATAGGAAAAGCAGGTCAGCAGGGAAGTGACCTTCAAAAAGAAGCTGACACTCATACCTCTAATCACAATTTCAAAGGATGAAAATTATACAGTTGGCCCTTGAATAGTAAGGGTTTGGACTGTGCGAGAATGCTTATTCTCAAGAATTTCTTCAATAAATTTGTACACAGTCCACGTTTGGTTGAAGTCAGGTGCAGAACCTGGATACAGAGGTCAGACTGTAAAGTTACACTTGGATTTTGACTGCACTGGGGTGGGCGCTCCAACCCCCACGTTGTTTGAGAGTCAACTATATTTGGAAAAATGATTCTTAAGCACTTACTGGGAAGAATACTGCAAGAATCGTAAAATGGTTTGAAAGAAGAGTGTTTCATCAGTGTTGGGTTTGTAAATATTCAGAGTATGTCATTTCTGAAAGTTAAACTCATTCTCATAGTGCAATACTGATAGAATACAAGCCAGTGGAACTGGAAAGGGAGCTGGGGACCAGAGGCTGGTCTGTAAAGGACTGATGAAGGAAAAAACAACACAAGTCCACGGGATGAGTCACTCTTCTCTGAGCAGAATCAGGAGAAAACACTCTGGGAAGAGTAATGTGCTTCAACTTTGTGTGTGTTGTCTACCAAAATAAGTTGGAAGCAGATGGAAAAGACATAAAATATGAAAACAAAATAATAGTAATAGGGAAGAAAATGGGTAAATATTTGACTCATGTCAAGCTGGGGATGATTTTTATAAGTATAAAAGTGACAGAAAAAAATCACTAGGTAAATGATTAACAGACTGGACTATATTTAAAAAGAAAGACACCGCAACTTCTGCACATAAAAATAACTCCAGACAAGGGGCTTCTCCCAACTCCGATAGCTCAGCAGTAGAGAATCCGCCTTCACTGAAGGAGACACCAGGAGACTCGGGTTCAATCTCTGGGTCAGGGAGATCCCCTGGAGGAGGAAATTCCAACCTGCTGCAGTATCCTTGCCTGGAAAATCCCATGAACAGAGGAGCCTGTCAGGCTGTAGTCCATGGCGTCGCAGAGTCAGACCGGACTGAGCCACGGAGCACACAACCCCAAACAAAATAATAATGACTAAACTGGTGAACAACTTCATAAACATGACAGGTAGTGACTGTTTCTCCTAAAATAGAGAGAGTGCAAGTTGATAAGAGAAAAGCGACTTTCCAAGTTTAAAAATAATGGACAGCAGTCTTGGAGTATAAAAAGTAACTCATAAATGTGAAAAAAAAATTGATCCTTTAATAACTAAAGAATTAATGCTTACACCCACAAGAAGCCATTTCCCACCAGTCTGAGCAGCAGAGTCTTGAGACGGTCAGTAGGCAGGCATTGAACCCTTGCCTCCTCTCGGCTCGCGTCTTGGACCTGAGGATGGCACCATCGTTCTGGAAGTTGATCTGCCAGTTGGCGTCAGCAGCCTTGATCACACCATTCATGCCTGCTGACACAGTAACTGTACTGTGAGGAACCTTTAAAGTACTGATCAGAAACGTGGGCAGAATTTGTGAAGAAAATAGCTTATCACGTCATTATTTACAATAGCCAAATATAACAACTTAGATTCCCACAGTAGGAGAAGCCTTAAATAAATTCCCTTGTTCTAGTCTACTGTGTTTATTATCATATCTCCACGGTAAGCCATTAGTCAGCTCTTTAAAATGATACCTATAAAGGCTTCTTCAAAGACAAGAGAGAGTACCTTGGCCTTCCAAGAGGAACAAGTTCTAAGGCTCTGAATTAACAAGCTCCAGTCTGGTGCTCCAGCAGATTCCTGGGTCTCTAGCTGATAATGTGAGAGACACCAACATAGGAGAGAGAAAGGCAAACAGCTCCCAGAGACACTGACATAGCAGAGAAGGGCAGACAGCTCTTTCAGATCTACAGGAATAAAGTCATTTAGAAAAGTCGAAGATAAATTCTAGCACCCACATAAAGATCTTTACCACATGGGTCACCGAGGAGTAATAACCGAAACCCCAAGTTATGAGAAAAACAAAATGTAACTGTTTTATGAGTTAATGAAGTTAGTGAAGCAGCAATGAAGCTAGATTCCTGCACAGACCAAGGGTGCAGACTTTCACACGGCAGCTTCGCTGGGCATCACAGCCCCAGGGACATGACACGGACTTTAGGGTGACTTGTGGAAGGGAGGACCCGTGTGAAATTACCACCACCTTTTACCATTGAAAGGCTACAGAGCCAGGCAGAAAACTGTTTATACAGTATGGCACTGGTCTTGTCAGTGAAAAACATACACGTGTACGTGCGTGCGTGTGTGCTAGGTCCCTTCAGTTGTGTCTGACTCTGTGCAACCCCATGGACTGTAGCCCTCCAGTCTCCTCTGTCCATGGGGGTTCTCCAGGCAAGAATACTGGAGCGAGTTGCCATGCCCTCAACAGGATATCTTCCTGACATACGTGTGTAAATGAAAGACTGGAAGGAAATGTACACTCACAGTAGTTGCCTCTGGGTGCTATGATTAAGGCTGATTTTGTTTTCTTTCGTATGTTTTTCAAATTATTTTTCATGATCATATTTATCCTTTTTATATATCAGATAAAAACCAGTACTCATTAGCGTAGTGCTCTCCTATATTAGACTTGTTCCTCCTGGGCTTCGGAAGCCGGCTGCTGCTTTTCCAAGGTGGCCGCCACGGCCGCTGGGAGCCGTCCTCCGCTGTCGCTCGTTCTCCTTTCCAGAGCTGTCACGGCCGGATGCACGCGAAGCGAGTGCGGGTGCTCAGGTCCGGCAGCATTTTCCTTCTTGGTAAAGAGAAGTCATTATGTTTCGTGCTGACCCTTTCTCTGACACACAGGTTGGCAAGCAGGGCGGACAGCTGACTGAGCTATTCTTATTCTGCATCTTCTTTCTCCTTCTAGGGGACAGAGGGGAGAATGACAAAGAGAACCTGAACTTGGAGAACTACAGGGCCCAGGACCCTCCAGCATCGGGGGAGCCTCCCCCTCAGGCTCCCTTGAGCGGCCTCTTCAGTGAGGACGAGCCAAGACCCTCTGGAGAAGGAGAGGACCTCTCAGAGGCCCAGGGGAACCTGCGGGGCGAGGAGACAGGGGGTCAGCTCTGCCCCCGGGAGAGGAATTCCAGGAAGCAGCCAGGCCCGCACCTGCTGCCCCCGCTTCCTGGGGATTCGCCCGCACCATGGCTTGAGGAGAAGAGAGAGGCTGCCCCGCGGGGGCAGCCAAGGGCCCCCATGGCCCAGAGACTCCCCACCTGCAGGGAGTGTGGCAAGACCTTCTACCGGAACTCGCAGCTGGTTTTCCACCAAAGAACTCACAGCCGGGAGACGTACTTCCAGTGCCCCACCTGCCAGAAGGCCTTCCTGCGGAGCTCCAGCTTCGTGAAGCACCAGCGGATCCACACAGGGGAGAAGCCCTGCAAGTGCGACTACTGCGGGAAGGGCTTCAGTGACTTCTCGGGGCTGCGCTACCACAAGAAAATCCACACGGGTGAGAAGCCCTACAAGTGCCCCGTGTGCGAGAAGAGCTTCATCCAGAGGTCCAACTTCAACCGGCACCAGAGGGTGCACACGGGCGAGAAGCCCTACAAGTGCACCTGCTGTGGCAAGAGCTTCAGCTGGAGCTCGAGCCTCGACAAGCATCAGAGATCCCACCTGGGGAAGAAGCCCCGCCCGTAGCCGGGCTCTCTGAGCCCCGTTCTGTCCCCCATCTGTTCAAGAAGACTTGACTCCATCCCAAGGAACTGCGTCCCTTAGAAAGCATCCCTGTCCTCTCAGTCTTCCATGGACTGCAGAGCAGAGACCAGAACACGGCTTTGACGAGGAGGAGAGCTCAGCCTCTGAGTTGGCTCTCACGCGGGCTGACTTTCTTGCTTCTGCATCGGGAGAAAGAGAAGTCTTCCTTTTTCCACTCATCTGTCCTTCGGACCCCTCGGGAACAACGTGTCACTTGGAGGTCCCATTTTAGGAGTGTTCTTTGGAAAGAGTTTCACTGGATCTGCCCTCAGGACTGTGGTCCAAGAGCAGGTCTTCTGTTCCAGAATGGGAAGCAAAGAGGCCAGTGGGCTCACGTGTGGTCTCTGTAGTACGGGTGCAAAGCTAACTTTCAATAAACTTGGTGGTCATTCCCCATCTCGTCTGTGTGTGCAGCGTCCACTGTCTGCTGACTGGAACTCACAAACCCTCAGTGGTGCTCGAGCTCCCAGATTAGCTCGAACAAATCGGAGGGACAGTGACAGGAACATGGCAGCCTGGTGCCCGGGTAAGAGCCCGACCACTGCCAGGCATCCCGGTGTCCTCTTCCCAGGCCTGCCTCCCACCTGCTCTGCAGCTTCCAATTTCCCCTCTTTCTCCCAGTGTCTCCCTGAGGCTGTCCATCATTTTTGCCAAAGTGTCCTGGGCTGTAAAATTATCTTCCTTATCTCATTTACTCTGTTAGGAAGAAATCAATAGCATCAATTCATTTTATAGAGTGTCTAGATCCCTGGTGGCTCAGCAAAAAAGAACCCGCCTGCCAATGCCGGAGACTGGGTTCAATCCCTGGGTGGAGAGAATCCTCTGGAGGAGGAAATGGCAACCTACTCCAGTATTCTTGGCTGGAAAATCCCTTGGACAGAGGAGCCTGGTAGGCTATAGTCCATGGGGTCGCAAAGAGTCAGGTGTGACTTAGCGACTCAACAACTCAGGTTTGTTAACACATACATCTAACCTGTCCACTTGTCCTTGTCCTTGAAAGTGATGTGACCCAGGGTGTCCTGCTCTGGTTCAGCAAGATCACTCCCCTTCCATCTTGGTCCTCTGTCCACTCTTACTGTGCTGTTCCCAGTGAGGGGCAGGCAGGATGACGCTAATGAGGACAGAGCTGACTCCCTGGAAACAAAAACTCTAGGCAAGAAACTGTAAACTGTAGGCAAAGAGCAGAAAGTGCTTTTCTGGTTGACGCACAAGAGATGACTCTTAAGTTGGAATCCCTGGATTCCGGAGGAATGTATCACCTCCCTTTTGGCACAAAGATGAGGAGGGAGGGCCCTCTTTTGAGGGTGTGGGGACCACAAGGCATAAAGCAGGGAGATCACGGTGGAGTCGGTGTTAGATTTTGTCCTCATAGCAGAGGTTTGCAGAAGGGTGGGATTTTACATTTGGAGTAAGCAGTTCTCAAAATGCGGTCCCAGGACCTGCAGCATCAGCAGTTTCTTAGACTTACCAAGTCAAACGCTGAAGGATGGCCACAAAACTTTAATGAGTCCTCCAGGGAATTCTGATAACCTGCTCAAGACTAAGAACCACTTTGCTAAGTAGCGATTAATTAAAAAATGTTTCTCCAAGGATACGTGGGAATAAAGATCCTAGAAGGAACAGGGAGCCTGCCCAGACAGCAAACAAGCCCCACAAAGAGAGCTTTACAACTCATGGAAACCATAGATTTTGTTGGGCATCCAGCGAGAATGTGTTCCACAGGAAAATCGAGGAACATGGTACGTGAGAAAGCTGTAGGTGAAGGGTTTCTCCTTGGGCCCCTCTTAAATGATCTGAAAGATGACAGACAAAGAGGCAACCTACCTTGTTTGTGGCTTTGTCCTCAGCAAGAACTAGCTGTTAGATAAACACTTGATAGATGCGTGTGGGGACTAACTGAAGATAGGCGTTGCATATTTGTTGTTCAGTCACTAAGTCATATCTGACTCTTCGCTACCCCATGGACTGTAGCCCGCCAGGCTCCTCTGTCCCTGTGATTTTCCAGGTAAGAATACTGGAGTGGATTGCCATTTCGTTCTCCAGGGGATCTTCC
Organism: Neotragus moschatus; assembly: GCA_006410615.1. NCBI lineage: Eukaryota > Metazoa > Chordata > Mammalia > Artiodactyla > Bovidae > Neotragus > Neotragus moschatus. Next base: position 6,468,638 of record SJYA01002932.1, on the reverse strand, counting down.
CAACCTAAGGATTGAACCTGTGTCTCCTGCATTGACCGGGGGATTCTTTACCTCTGAGCCACCAGGGAAGCCCAAATATTGCACGCATACCTCCCTTATCCTCCAGAGCAATGATCAGCAAAATGCGGCTGACTGCCCGTTTTTGTAAATAAAGTTTTAATGAAATGTGGCCACATCCACATATGTATGTATGTCCGTGGCTCCTTTGGAGTTACAGTGGCAGAGCTAAGCAGTTGTGCAGAAACAATATGCCCTGCAAAGCCTAAAATATTTGCTCTCTGATCCTTAACAGAAAAAGTCTGGTGACCCCCTGATCCAGAGTAACATGCATATAGATCACCTGGGGTGCTTGTTAAACTGCAGATTCTGCCTCACAGGTGAGTCTGGGGCTGCTGGCGCACAGATTAGCCAGAAACCAGGGCACTGGATGTGGGGTCATGTAACAGTGTCAGGGCTCAGGGATCTGTGGCTTCTTTCTCTCGGGCTTGTCACGATAACTTCTGACCGTGCAATACTCAGAGCCTGGGCCAAACACAGTTGAAGAGCAAATCACTTTATTGGGAAAGGGCCAGTGTTAGGAAACTCTTATGCCCTAGTTCCTAGGTCCAGACTCCTCCTCCAGCTCACCCTCACTTTAGGCACTTCTCTTGAGTTCCTCAAAGGAGCTCTTCAGAACTGTGAGTACTGTCCATTTCTTATCTTTCTCTATGGCTATGGTCTTAGCCCTCACCCACTGGTCCCTCCAGGCAGCCTCCAGCCCAACTTTGCTTCCTCAGGGGTTCTGCAGGAAGCTAAACCTGCAGAAGCAAGGCGACTCCGGCCAGAACCCACTTGGATGGCTTCTCCTTAGTCTTCAGCTGGAAAGTCCACACGTAGGTGGGTCCCCGCTGACGGGTCTTGTACACAGGACAGGGGTAGACGCTGCGGCAGTCCCGCTTCTCTGCAGGGACGGCCCTGATGAACATCACGGGCAGGGGGGGCGTCAGCTCCTTCAGTTTCCCCTCGGCGATGATCCCAGCCTGAGGACAAGGATTCAAGAGAGCACCTCTCAGGTCAGGCCCTGAGCCCGGACAGGCAGCCTCGCTCCTGTCGGGAGATCCAGGAGAGAGAGACTGGGATGGCCAGGCTGACCCCGGGCTCATCCCCTTGCAAGGTTCTCTCAACAACCCAAGGTGGCGTGCACTGGTGTGTGTAAAGTCACTTCAGTTGTCAAACTCTGTGTGACACTGTGGACTGCAGCCCACCAGGCTCCTCTGTCCATGTGATTCTCCAGGCAAGCATATGTTTCTGTTGCGCAGAAACGATATGCCCTGCAAAGCCTAAAATATTTGCTCTCTGATCCTTAACAGAAAAAGTCTGGTGACCCACTGATCCAGAGTAACATGCATATAGATCACCCGGGGTGCTTGTTAAAATGTAGATTCTGCCTCAGGTGAATCTGGGGCTGCTGGCCCAAGGACTAGCCGGAAACCAGGGCACTGGATGTGGGGTCATGTAACAACGTCAGGGCTCAGGGATCTGCTCAGGGAGTGCATTGCCGTGCCCTCCTCCAGGGGATCTTCCCAACCCAGGGATCCTTCCTTGTCTCCTATGTTTGCTGCATTAGCAGGCGGGTTCTTTACCACTGAGCCACCAGGGAAACCCATGCACTGGAGGGGATGCACAACATATTCATACTGGTTTTCAGCCTGAATATCTGCTCGAAGCAGAGTTCCAAAAGCGGTCGTATATCATATGTAAATGAATCTCTTTAGGGCTTGAATCTGTTTTATCGCTCGTTTCGTAAGCATGCTGAATGCAGCTATTTGCCAGATGTCCTGCTAGGTGCTAGGGACTTCAGGTTAGCAAGACACAGAGCCTCCCGGTATTAGCATACTCTGTACTTGAAGCTTTATCATGCACACTGAAGGCAAGAAGACCTGGCGGTAAAGAAAAAAGGTCCACTTTATTTATCCCAGTGTTCCCCAAGCTCACTTTGACCACAGGACGCTTCTCTTGCAGCCTATCCGTCTCGCACATCACTAGTGTCTTCCGAACACACTTGGGGGGGGATGATCTTCCAGAGAGATTCGCAGCTGCCTTGCCTCTGTCTAGGTGACCCTGAGCCCTTTATGCTGATGACAGAACTTGGTTTATCTAATAGATACGTTTTTTTTTTTCTTTTTGCCAATGCCCTTGTTTTGTGGAGGAGGGGAATTTTGGACATCCTTCACCTTCTCCTTTGGCTCAACACTTTCTGGGATATAGACTTTAAGGTGTTATTTTTGGTTTCATTATTATTTGGAAACAAGGTAATGAAAAAAATGGGAGGTAGTCTGTTGGACTGGAAAAGGTCAGGATTCGTTCCAATCCCAAAGAAGGGCAATGCCAAAGAACGTTCTAACTACCACACAGTTATGCTCATTTCACACACTAGCAAGGTAATGCTTAAAATCCTTCAAGCGAGGCTTCAATAGTACGTGAACTGAGAAATTCCAGGTGTACAAGCTGGATTTAGAAAAGGCAGAGGAGCCAAAGATCAAATGGCTAACACCGATTGGATCATAGAAAAGGCAAAGGAATTCCAGAAAAACATCCACCTCTGCTTCACTGACTACACTAAAGCCTTTGACTATATGGAGTCGCTCAGTCGTGTCCAGCTCTTTGCGATCCCATGGACTGTAGCCTACCAGGCTCCTCCATCCATCGGGTTTTCCAGGCAATAGTACTGGAGTGGGCTGCCGTTTCCTTCTCCAGGGGATCTTCCCGACCCAGAGATTGAACCTGGGTCTCCCACATTGTAGACAGACGCTTTACCATCTGAGCCAACAAGGAAGTCCTTCGGATCACAACAAACTGTGGAAAATTCTTAAAGAGATGGCAATATCAGAAGATCACCTTACTTGCCTCCTGCAAAAACTGTATGCAGGTCAAGAAGCAACAATTAGAACTGGACATGGAACAACAGTCTAGTTCAGAATTGGGAAAGGAGTATGTCAGAGCTCTATATTGTCACCCTCTTATTTAACTTATACACAGATTACATCATGCAAAATGCCACTGAATGAAGCATAAGCTGGAGTCAAGACTGCTGAGAGAAATATCAATAATAACCTCAGATATGCAGATGACACCTAATGGCAGAAAGCAATGAGGAACTAAAGAGTCTCTTGATGAAGGTGAAAGAAGAGAGTGAAAAAGCTGACTTAAAACTCAACATTCGAAAAACTAAGATCATGGCATCCGGTCCCATCACTTCATGGCAAACAGATGGGGGAATAATGGAAACAATGATACACTTTATTTTCTTGGACTCCAAAATCACTGCAGATGGTGACTGCAGCCATGAAATTAAAAGATGTTTCTTCCTTGGAAGAAAAGCTATGACAAACCTTGACAGTGCATTAAAAAATAGACATTACTTTGCCAACAAAGGTCCATACAGTCAAAGCTATGGTTCCTCCAGCAGTCACACATGGATGTGAGAGTTGGACCAGAAAGAAGGCTGAGTGCTGAAGAATTGATGCTTTCAAGCTGTGGCTGCAGGGAACTGAGCTGACAGCCTCAAGGAGAGGTTATCCAGGACAGAAATCTCCAGGGCACCCTTTTTAGCAACTGGACTTTACGGGAGGGGGCGATGTGTGTGTAATCAGCCTACAGGTGATGCCCTTTGCCCCTCCACTCCCAACCCGGGGTCTACCTGGATGTCCCAGCGAGCGCCTTCCATGAAGAGGCCATGCACATAGGCCCCTTCCCGGGGGGGGCTCCTGAACCCCTCCTTGTTCTTTTTTGTCACGTCACACTGCAGGGCCATCTGGTCCAGGGGCCACTCGTTCCGGCGGGCCGTGGACTGCATGATGGCTGTCAGGAAGGACTGGGGGTTGAAGAAGCCCGGCAGCCACACAGTCGAGGGCATGGCAAAGTCGCCTGTCCAGGCCTCCAGCTCCTTGATCCGGTTAAGCAGGTCCATAAACCAGGCTGCCAGGCCTGCCGTGGAGGGGTAGGCTCGTCTGGCCCAGGACTCTGGCACCGTGTCTAGGTACAGGGCGTTCTGTAAGCTCTCCATGTCACTGGTCATGGTCAGCTCTCCCTGAAGACAAACAGCCAGAGGGGAAAAGGTGAGGGGTGGCAGGTCCCTGGAAACAGCTGACCTTGGGGATGCTGGGGAAGACAGGAGATGACTGCAGAGGTGGGCGACCCAATGATGGTCCCTGTCTAGCACTTGGTTTGTAGGTTTGTCTCATAGAGGCTAGTCCTTTAAAACTTTCCCTGCTCCAGTGATATCAGAGTCCACACCCATCCACTGACAGTAGTTTAGGTTCCCTCGACCTAAAACTACCGGTGGGTTCCACACTGATTCAGTTGCTCACTTGGGTTCGACTCTTTATGACCCCATGGACTGACTGCAAGCTGCCAGGCTCCTCTGTCCATGAATTGTCCAGTCAAGAATACTGGAGTGGGTTGCCGTTTCCTTCTCTAGGGGATCTTCCAGACCCAGATCAAACCTGTGTCTCCTGCATTGGCAGGCAGATTCTTTAGCACTGAACCACCAGGGAAGCCCATGCTGATTCCACCCGGCCCTAAAGTTTGGGCTCCTCTGTTCTCCTCCAGCCTCTGCAGCAGCCTCTGCTGGCCCAGGTCTGGCACTGTGTCCAGGTACAGGGCATTCTGTAAGCTCTCCATGTCGCTTGTCACGGTCAGCTCTCCCTGAAGACAAACAGCCAGAGGGCAGGGGGCAATGTGTGTGACATCAGCCTGCAGGTGATACACTTTGCACCCCCCACCTCAGGGTCTACCTGGGTGTCCCAGTGAGCACCTTCCGTGAAATGCAAGAAGCCAAAGCCAGGAGGATCTATATTCCCCCAAATCAAGAATTTCCTTCAGAAAGCGAGCTATTAGAGACATAGCCAACTTTTAGGGACCCTCTTGCAATTGCTGAATGAAATTTGTGATGGAAGATTGACATTGAAAACCGTCTTTAAACTTTGTAACCTTAGTTATGCCAAGGATCTATAGTTTCTTGAAGGTGTCATCTCTACTTCAGTGGTTTCTGCATAGGAAATAGGGTACCCAACAAGGCCTTCCATGTCTGATATGATGACCATCAGTATTATGAAGCTACTTAAGCACAAGTGACTTAAAATCGAGGCTTCCCAGGTGACTCAGTGGTAAAGAATCCTCCTGCCCATGTAGGAGATGTGGGTTTGATTCCTGCATCATAAAGACCCCCTGGAGGAGGAAATGGCAACCCATCCAGTACTCCTGCCTGGGAAATCCCATGGACAGAGGAGCCTGGTAGCTACAGTTCATGGGGTCACAAAGAGTTGGACACGACTTAGTGACTGAGCATGCATGTATGACTTAGAACTATAAAATTAAATACCAGTTCCTTCGTGGCAGTTCGTGTCCTCAGCAGTCACGTATGCCCTTATTAGCACAGACATGGAATCTTCCCATCATCACAGAGCGTTCTGTTGGACAGCTCTGTTCTAAACAGAAAGGCCTAGTTTTCTGTATCCTAATTAAACTGCACTGTGTATGTTTTTGTCAGGGTTGTGTTAAAAATCCTGTATGTTGCAGTTTTAAAACAACCTGTTTATGGACATATAGGAGTACATGCTTGTTAAACTGTACATAAAAAGATACATAGACAAACCAGGATTCATTACCAAAAAAAAAAAAAAAAATTAAGTCCAATAGACTTAAAAGAAAAAAGATACAAGATGTATTTACTTTTCCTTTTAAAATAAAAATTTTAAGTTTTCAATGGCCAATACACTCACATAAAGTGCTCTTATAGATAATACACCAAATACATTTGCTTTTCCACCACAGCGTTGTGGGTTCTCTTGAGTCTGGGTGCATCTGTGGAAGTATGTTGTACTTGTGAATCCTGTCGTGACTCGATGGGAAGGTAAGGTCTCCCACCCTGGGTTCATCCTACAATATGACCTAACAAAACTGAGTCAGCACTACTGGAAAAACTAGGATGAAAATGTCCCAGTCCTTTGGCACGTCTCTGAGGGCTGTGGCATACAGACTGGTAGAGATGAATTCAGACGGAGCCCTATACTCTGCCAGCCACTGTCATTTGCTGGTACAGAGAAGTTCTTTGTTGCCTGGTTATCTCCTCTAGCCAATTCAACCCCTTAACTCTGTGTGACCATGTCTCACACAGAGACGTGCCACTTCTGAAAACTTAGGTCCTGTAGACCTTCATTTCTCTGATACGTGTTGTAAGAAGAAGTCATGTGCTTAAGAATAAAGTAACTGCAATATTAGGGCAGGGAGACTCTTCTTTAAGACTGTAATGGTAGGTCATGTCACATGCACGGTAGCCCGCCAGGCTCCTTTGTCCATGGGATGTCCCAGGCAAGAATACGGGAGTGGGTTGCCATTTCCTTCTCCAGGGGATCTTCCAGACACAGGGATCGAACCTGCATCTCCTGTGTCTCCTGCATTCGCGGGTGGATTTACCACTGAGCCACCAGTTACCATGGGAAGCCCCCATGTCATTATGCACGTCTCCAAATCCATAGAATGTACAACACCAAGAGCGAATCCTAAGAAAAACCATAGGTGGCTCTGAGGAATGTGATGGGAGTGTGGATTTAGCTGTAACTAACAGACCACTCTGGTGGGGATGCTGATGGTGGGGAGGCTGTGCATGGTGGTGGGGTGGGCGTGGGGGGAGGAGTAAACGGGA
>SJYA01002932.1:6417135-6461837 GCA_006410615.1 Neotragus moschatus | reverse complement strand
GGAGTAAACGGGAACGCTCTGTACCTTCTGTTCAATTTTGCTGTGAACCTAAAATTGCTCTAAAAAATAAAGTCATCATAAAGAAATATGTACACAATACTTAATCTTTAACACTCTTTAGAAATCTAAGGTCGTTTTGACAGCAGGGAAGTACAAAATGTGTAACTTGGCTTTCTTAAAAACTTCTCACATCTGCTTGTAAGTTATTCTGACAGCGAGTTCACATTTACTAACTGGATGTGCAAGTGATGGAGCCTTAAGGAAGGTGCCATCTCTTAGGTTCTGCTCGTCTGAGAGTGAAACAGGAACAATTTAGGAAAAGAAGGAGCCATTCATCTGGTGGTTAGGGTTCTGAACTCAGATCTGCTCCCGACCTCGAGCGGAAGTAGAAACAACTCATTTCCAGAGGAGGGGTCGAGAAGAACCCAGAGAGCCCTACACTAAATTAGCGCTAACTTAGTGTAACTCAAATCCCTTTCTTAGAAGAAGAGGAATAAACCTACAGACTCTGGGACAGCACTTCCTGATATACAAAGATCAGTCTCCTCCGGCACGGCCAGATTGGTAGAGGCTGGGGCCGGGGGCAGGGGTGGGTGCACACAGGAAGTCTCTGGGGCCAAATGATGGGTAAGGAAGACTTTCGTGAAGATTCCAGCTACCTACGTAGAGAAATCTGCTTCCATCTGTTCACCCGACATCCTCAAACTCCTCCTGCCAGGATCGCGTGGAACACAGATTGAATGCTTATTTGCTCACAGGTCAAGAGTCAACAGAAAGAAAACATACAAAGAAAACACTAAATCCTTAAAAAGACGCCACACTTTGGGTCCTGTGATTGGCCTGTTCCATGTCTACACTGCAGGGAAACTGGGGAGAACTGAAGACTGGGGGGTACTTTATCACAGGTACAAAGGCTACCTGGATGTGGCCTTAAACACTTTTTTTTTGTCCCTATAAATAAATGTTTTCAGTCTTTCTTTGATATCAGGAGAAGGGGGCAACAGAGGATGATGTGATGGTTGCATGGCATCACTGACTCAATGGACATGAATTTGAGCAAACCCTGGAGATAGTGAAGGACAGGGAAGCCTGGCGTGCTGCAGTCCATGGGGTCACAAAGAGTTGGACATGACTGAACAACAACAAAAATAAAAACACGATTTTCCCTCTAAGCCTTCCTCGCTTTAAGTGAGGAAGCTTGTGGAGAGTGCAGATTCATAGGTTCCAGTCCAAACTGAAGGACTCTGGATGGCCAGAAAAGGTCCCTTCTTGGAGGTGGGAAGTGATCGGTGCTCTGGGATCATAGGCATGTGGCCAGTGTCCACACCACGGCATCAGCAATGCCCACACATGCCCTTCTCCAGGGGCTACAGGCTGCCCCCTGACCTGAAGGTCAGCCTTGGTCCTCCCTTCCTTCCCTGCAAAGATGGTCTTTGCAACCAGCTGTCACTCGTATGAGATGCAGGGGCTGATGAGATGGGGAGGGAAGATGGGCAATTATGGGGGTTTCACCCTGGCCAGTCTGGCGCCCAGACTGTGGGTGACAGCAGCTGGTCCATCCATGCACTCTAGCAGGCGCGTGGGCCAGGGAAGCTGCCTGCGTGGTGGTGACCATCAGTCACTAAGCGGCCAGAGCAAGAGCTGAACTATTAAGTCAACATACAATGGACGAAAGTAAAGTGCCAGAGCAGCCCCTCAAGTCGTCGAGCTGGGCTTTAAGTCTGAATATCTTTCACTTGTTTAGAAAAACAGAATCTGTCAGTCAGGAGGGGCATTGGCCACTGAAGCATAGTTGGGGGGGTGCAGGGGGCGAGGAGGGAAATGGTTGATGCCATCAAACATCTGAATAATAAAAAACAGCTCCCCAGTCCCAGACACTGGACTGGCCAGGGCTCCGTCTAAGAGAGCATGACCCAAATGAAATGTAACACGAGTTACACTGTGTTACATAAGCGTCACTTATGTAACTGTACCCATTTGAATGGTAATTTTACATTTAAAATTCACAAAATTGGGACTTCCCTCGTGGTCCAGTGGTTTAGAATCTGCCTGGCAAAGCAGGGGATGCCGTTTCGGTCCCTGCTTGGGGAACTAAGATCCCACATGCCTTGGAGCCACTAACCCTGCGTGAGGCAACAAAGGTCCTGAGTGCTGCAACTAAGGCTGGATGCAGCCAAATAAGTAAAAAATAAATATTTTAAAAATTCAAAATATTACATGTGTGTAATTTTACATTTTCTGGTAGCCACTTTAAAAAATTTAAAAGAAGTGAATTTAATTTTCATAATGTTACTTAATGTGATATATATATAAATGTCAAATATTCTAATATACAACCAATATAAAAATTAGTAATAGGGTATTTTCCTTTTTTTGCCCTAGATCTCTGAAATCTGGCATTTAACTGACACTTACAGCACATCTCAATATGGACATTTCAAGTGCTCGCCTCTCATTCGTGGCTACCATCCTGAATGTGTGTGCTTAGTTGCTCAATCATGTCAGATTCTTTGCGACCCCATGGACTGTAGCCTGTCAGACTCCTCTGTCCGTGGGGATTCTCCAGGCAAGAATACTGGAGTGGGTTGCCATTCCCATCTCCATCCTGGACAGTGTATAAGAATTTAGCTTCTCCTGTAGTTTTCTTACATAGGCAGAGGTTTTCTGGGCAAGTTGCCATCAGTAGATCCTTTGAAAGTTATAACCTAGTTGACTGTAAAGGAATAAAGTGACAGTTGACTCATACATCGGGCTTTTGTGCATTTGGTTAATATGAGTCAGTACCTTTGGCCCATCAGCTCTGGTATAGTCACAGGACCTGGCTCTTCACTGTGAAAGGCTGAGAGCCAGGTGTCTGACTCTTGCCTGAATTCCTCTCTGTGGGAACATGGCTGTGGATGGCAGACCTCTGCATGCCGTGTGCTGTGGGCTTCCCACAGTTCTCAGGGGGTGGAGTGCTATGCCTCTCAGTTCAGCTAGTACCTTTTGGGTAGCAAAGGAGTTGCTCTTTTCTTTCTTTTGAAGTTTATCATAATTACTCATCTGAGTAGACTCTCTGCTCCAGCCAAAGTGAGTTAACTCTTAGAACAGGCTTAGGGCTACTCAGCAGATTCTTCATATCATCAGCTGTCATAATTCTACCCTTCCTCCAAAGCCCCCTGGATGCCACTTCTCCCCCACACTTGTCTCTTCCCTTTCCCTCACACCTCATGGCAATCAGTCATGCCTGGTACTGTGATCATTTTCGGTGTTTCTTTTCCCACCAGACTGTCCATCTGGAGAGGAAGGTTCCCATCAGTCTCCACTGCCTCTTCCAGGCTGAAGTGAGAGCCAAGGCTGCCCGTCCACCAGCCTTCTCAAGCTAGACTGGAAGGAAAGAGCAACTCCGTCCCCACCCCCTTCATCCCCACCCAGGCACACGCTGAAATTCATGACACCAAACCCCAGCAAAAGCTCTTGGAAGAAAAATGAGAGAGTGAATTAGAAGCTGGATGGGTAAACAGACTGCGCCAAACTGCATGGATTCAATAAACTAAGATTGCAACAAACCAACTCAAGATACTTACTAGTATCAACCTGCATAGCTCAGGAACTGAGGCACATAAAATGTCAGCCAAGGTCCTTATTTACATTTGAGGTTGTTCTGTGAAATTCTGCATTTCCTTTGATACAGGATGCAAGCTGGTGTGTAATTTTAAAACATTATGGAGCAACATCAACCTTCAGCATCTCTTCCCATCCCTCTTTTCTCCTTATTTCCGTCTGTCCACGTTGGGGCAGAAGGCAAATTAACAGATTAAAAAAAAAAAAACCTCACTCAGGTTTCTCAGCCTGCTTCACAGTTTCTATGTGACTACACGTGAAGACGCTCATGGATGCGTGTCCTCTGCATGCCTGACGGTGGTCATATAACGCCAAGAGCCAGATGCGAGGGCAGCAGCGTATCATAGCCCTGGATGTTCGGGGCTGGACCGAGCTTCCACCTCCAGCTATGAAACCGGGTTCATCCTCTCCCTCTGCCTGGAGATACAACTCTTTTAATAAGTGTGCCATTGTAGACTGACAGTAGCTGCCTTCCTCAGCTCCTAAATGGCAGCAGGACCGCCCACTTGCCAAACGGTCTTAACAGGGCTTTTCCATCAGGCTTTGTGCTGGGCGCTCGATGGGATTTTCTGACGGCGAATGAAGCGGATGTCCCTAATAACTGGTGGTATAAATAACGGATTCTCTCATTGCTCAGAGCGTGGGTAGCATCCTGGACGTTTCACATAACCATGAGGTTGCAAAAGATTAAAATTCTTTCCTTCCCTCTGACCATGGCTGTTGTTCAGTTGCTAAGTCACGTCTGACTCCTTGCGGCCCTGTGGACTGCAGCAAGCCAAGGTTCCCTGTCCTACGCTATCTCCCAGAGTTTGCTCAAACTCATGTCCATTGAGTTGCCAATGCCATTCAACCATCTTACTCCTGTTGCCCCCTTCTCCTCCTGCCCTCAATTTTTCCCAGTATCAGGGGCTTTTCCTATGAGTCGGCTCTTCACATCAGGTGGCCAAAGTATCGGAGCTTCAGCTTCAGCATCAGTCCTTCCAATGAAGGACTTCCTCTGATGGGCCAGTAATAATACATTAAGTCCCCGACATACGAACCTTCAAGTTGTGAACTTTCAAAGATGCCAGCCTCAGGCATCTATCCACGTAAGGCATGAGTGACATTACAGCTTGCCCTCCGTCGCCTATTGCTGACAGTCCTTCAGGTCTACCATCTCCTTCCTTCTCTCCCTCCTCCATCAGTAACTTTTCCTGCCTGTTCACTTGATACCAGCCCTGTGTGCCAGCTGTTGTGCTGGACAACTGTACTTTTCAAGGTACTGTGATGTAAGATTCAAGATGTTTTATTTTTTGTGTTTGCTTTTATGTATTATTGGTGTGAAAAGTATTATAAACCTATTACAGTACAGTGCTATATAGCCGTTTGTGTTAGTTGGGTACCTAGGCTAACTTTGTTGGGTCTATGAGCCAAGTGGACTTATAAATGCGCTCTTGGAGTGGAACTCATTTGTATGTACTTACACTTCTGGGTGCTTGCCACATGTAGGCATTGTTCTACAACATTCTATGTTGTTATCATTTAGTCACTGAATCGTGTCTGATTCTTTGCAACTAACTCCATGGACCCTCCAGGCTCCTCTGTCCATGGGGAGTCTCCAGGCAATTATACTGGAGTGGATTGCCACGCTCTCCTCCAGGTAGGATCTGCCTCCCCAGGGATGGAATCCTCATCTCCTGCATTGGCAGGTAGATTCCTTACCACTGAGCCACTGGGAAACCCATGCAAATAGATCTATTGAATCCTTCCGAAAGACCCCTGAGGCAGGACCACTCATCCTGTTACGGGGAAAGGAACTGGGACGGGGCGGGGCTTAAGTCACTCTGAGGTCGCACGCTGAGGCCGCAGTAGATCGGGGAGGTGGTCCGGGATGTCTAGACCCTGTGTTTCGATGCGGCAGCACACACACTTCTCCCTCCTGGGAAAGCAATGCCATCCGCGTCAGCAGAAGACACTGGGTGTCGACTCCTCTTCTGCCCGAAGCTCAGAGCGCCTGGGCTCTGGGCAGCTTGCCTGCCACAGCGCAGTCCACCTGCCCAGTTTCCGGCTCTGGGGCCTGTCTCAACCACCCCTGCGGCCCGGCCACGCTCTGTTTCTAGGAGGGGCACCTTCTTGGGTGGTGAGGCTGCTGTGCCTGCTGCGCTCCAGTTCCCCGGAGCCCCGTCCCCAGCCTGGTCTCACCCACCTTTAGTCCAAGGTCCAGCTCCCGCAAGGAGTGCTGCATCAGTCTGGTGAGCACGTTCATCCGCTCGCACTCCTGGAGCGTCACGGCCACGTAGGGGGTGCGCTCCTCTGCCCTGGCCATCAGCTCTGGGAGGTTAAACTCATCTGTCACCCGCTCCAGTATTTCCTCCAGGACNTAGTGTGGGGGATGGACGGGAGAGCAGGGAGTGCAGTGTATGATGGTGGTCGAGGCACCAGAATACAAGAGCTCTGGTCCCAGTGCCACTTCTTATGAGCCTCTTTTGACTCAGAGCCTGTTGTTAAACCTTCTTGGGCTTTGATTTTCTCATTTGGAAAATGAGGCCATGCAATCATCGTCTGCCTAGCTCATGCTCTAATGTATATATGGGTGTTCAGAAGACTGAAAGACTCTCTTTGTGCTTCTTGGGGGCTTCTACATTATCAGATTGCGATTGCTGGTCTGTTTGTCTATGACTCCCACAAGATCGTGAGCTCCCCGTGGGCAGGAACATTCTGAGGCGTCTGTGCAGCCTCAGCCTTCGCAGGCTGCTTGGCACTTAGGAAGCACTGCATTAAAAAAAGTTGGACATCTGGGTGGCTGTTGGGAGGGCCCTTGGCAGGCTGAGCAAAGCTGCAGATGTGCTGCTTAGCTCTGTCTGTGCCGAGGACCAAACTTCCGTCCTCCTTCAGGCGGCCACTTTCCCCCTCTTCCCAGCTTGTGTCCCCATTAACCCTCCTGCAGGCCCATTACCCTCCTCTGGGGTCACCACAAAACTGAGGACATTACAGGGTGATCAGGGCTCCCAGCTGGCGTGGCGGGGTCTGAAACACGCTTTCCTGAAGCTCTGGGCTGAACACAATTGCAATGTTTAATCTTCCAAATGAGGGCAAGGGATTGCTAGCCTTCTAATAAGCTAAGTGGAAATGACTAATTAACCTAATTACGTTGGACTGGGTACCAAAGTACCACTGTGCTCAACTGGCATCCGGAGAGGTGGGAGGGGCCTTTTCAGAGGCTTACAAAGCTGGGTAGTGTGGATGAAGTCTTCTGATGGAGACAAGAACATGCCTGTTACCTGAAATTCGTTCAGCATTAGATGAGACCTTGAAACTCCTTACAGATGTTACTCATAAAAGCAGTATTTGATCACAGATTTCATTCATCACCTGTTTATTAGGCCTTCTGGGGAATCAAGGAAATGCATCTTCCTCATCAGATAGGATGCTTAAAATTTTTTTGGTTTAATCATGTCCTATTCAATTCTACTTCTTTTGTTTCTTTGGGCTAAAATCCAACTGAACACTTAAAAAGAGCATCCGTCAGAGGCTACACAGGGCATTGTGCGTCACCAGCCCACATCCTGCACTGGGCTGGATCTGGAAGGGGCTGGATGTGGCTCCAATAACAAAACTTGGAGAGAGAGAGAAAGAGAAAGATTCACTCGTTTGCAGAATCCTTCGAACAGCCAGATGAGCTTAGCTCACAAAACAAAACTGAAAAGCAAAGTGAAGCAAAGCAAAGCAGACCAGACAAAAGAGGAGCGGGAGCAAATTGCACAGTGGCTTTTGGGTGGAGCGATGTACAATGAACGCAGTATAGAGTGCTCTCCAGTCACTTCTTCTTTGTGACTTGTGCTGCAGAGGGCTTTGTGGAATTACAAAGAAAAAGGCAATTGGACTGGACTCAGCTGGGCAACTCACAGGTTAATTATTTTAAAATTTAAATTTAGAAACTGGAACTTGCCTTAGTAGTTGGAGAACTTTTGAGTACATTTGAAATAACTTGGGTATATGAATCAACTGCTGTAACTCTAAATTTTATAAAATCTAAATTCAAGCCAAGTATTTCTGATGAAGATTTAGTATCTGAATTGAGATGTATTGTGAATGCAAAAAAATATACACTGGGATTCAGACTTACCTCAAAAATGTAAAATATCTCATTCATAATTTTTGTAACAATTACATATTAAAAGGATAATACTTTGGTTGTACTGGGTTCAGGAAATATATCATTAAATTTATTTTCATTGATTTCATTTTACATTATTTTTTTGCATTTTGCATTTTTGATGTGGCTACTAGAAAAATTTAGATGACACACGTGGCATGCTTTCTATTTCTTTTTCACAGCAGTACTCTAGGCTTCGTCTGTTCATATCTTACGTGGCCTAGAAAATCAGATTTTCCGCACATATGCTTGACACACTATAATTATTCTTAGGCATTTTGTGACTTTGTGGTTTGGTTGCTGTTGTGAATGGAGTTCCCTTGTTTTCCTTCCCAACATAGACTTCCCCTTCTCACTTGCCAGATTGGATTCAGAATTCAAATGAAGTTAATATATAAAAATCAAATCACACCTTTATTATTTAGATCAGGGATAAGAAAACTGAGGCCTTCGGAGACAGTCTAGCCCACCAGCTGTGCTTGTAAATAAAGTTTTATTGGAACTCAGCCACTTCCATTTGCTTACCTATGGTGTCTGACTTTGGCAGAGTTGAATAGTTGTGACACAGTGTGACCCTCAAAGCCTAGATATTTGCTGTATGGCCCTCTGTAGGAAATATTTGATGACTCTTGATTTAGACATAGCTCTAAAGAGGACAAAAAGAAGAGCTGCAGACGCTGAGAAAAGTTAGAAAAACACTTTGGGCCCCGGCAGCATTTCACAAGATGACTCCTTTGAAGAGGACAGCATGCATATAGATGCTTATGTGCTGGGCTTTTGTTCTAAAGTAAGTCAGCTTGGACGGATCTCAAGGGAGTTGGGCTGAGTGATCAAGCCAGTCCCCAAAGGTTGCATACTGTATAATCCCATTTATATAACATCCTTGAGACGACAGAATTATACAAATGGAGAACAGATTAGTGGTTGCCAGGAATTAGGGTTGGGGAGGGAGGAAGTCATTGTTTCTATAACAAGCGACCTACACACCAGTCAGAGTTTTCTAGATCTTGACTGTGGTGCTGATTACATGAATCTTCAAGTGTAATAAAACCAAACACACACATGCATGAAAACCAGGTGCAATCAGAATAGACTGGACTGTATCCATGTCAGCTTCCTGGATGTGACATCACGCTGCAGAAAAGCTAGATGTGACTGCCGAGGGGATGCGGTGCAAGGAAGCTATTTTACATAATTGCACGTGAATCACTGTCTCAAAACTCTTTTAGTGAAAAAATATAAAGAGAGAGAGAGAGCCAGTCACCTTGCTTCAGACTCAGGCCTCTTTGTGCTGTGAAACACGTAGGAAAGGGAATAAACAGGGAGGGTCAGAGGGGCTTTCCTGGGGGTCCAATGGTTAAGGTTTCACCTTCCAATGCTGCCAGTGCAGATGCAATCCCTGCTTGGGGGAGGTAAGATCCCATATGTCTAGTGGCCAAAAAACAAAACAGAAGCGAGATTGTAACAAATTCAATAAAGGCTTTATAAAAAATGGCCCACATCCAAAAAAAAAAAAAAATGTTTTCAAGCGAAAAACAAAACAAAAACAAAAAACGCAGAAAGGTCTTAAATAGGATTCACTTTGTGCTGGTAGGTGCTGGTCCTCGCACAGCTCCAGCACCTACTGTGGGCTCCTCCATGTGGGGACCCAACCGCTGCCCATCTGGAGAGAGAGTCTGGATTCTGGGGCGGATGTTCACCCAGTACACGCTTACCACTCGGCACTGCGCAGCCCGTCTGAATGCAGGCATGGTCCCTACTGGACGGAGCTCATCGCTTGTGATCTTTTCAATGCTCACCGAATCCCACTGAAACTAAGCTGAATAACATGGAAGGGGGAAATGGGCTTTGCCGTCAGACAGACCAGAACTCGATGCTCAATTCTTGGGTTTGCTACTTATAAAATGAGGGACCTCAGTTTCTTTGCATGTTAAATGAGAACAAACAGTACCTCTTGCCCAGGGAAACATGAGAATAACAGAAGGGAAAGCGTTTCTGCTGGGAAAGATTGAAGGCAAAAGGAGAAGAGGGTAGCACAGGATGAGAGGGTTGGATGGCATCACCGACTCAAAGGACATGAATCTGGGCAGACGTCAGGAGGTAATGAAGGACAGGGAGGCCTGGCGTGCCACAGTCCATGGGTTGGCAAAGAGTTGGACACGACTTAGTGACTGAAAAGCAACAATGTGCTTCTAAGGAGCTCAGTAAACGTGAGCTGTTATTAACCACTAGAATCCCAGGCTGGAATGTGTCCCCTGCTTTGAGGCTGTTAGGACTCACGTGGAGATGAACAGCTGGCAGCACTCTGGTATCTNAAAGAGTTGGACACGACTTAGTGACTGAAAAGCAACAATGTGCTTCTAAGGAGCTCAGTAAACGTGAGCTGTTATTAACCACTAGAATCCCAGGCTGGAATGTGTCCCCTGCTTTGAGGCTGTTAGGACTCACGTGGAGATGGACAGCTGGCAGCACCCTGGTATCTGACTCCTCCATGGACACAGCATCTCCACACCAGCCTGGGTCTCACAGAGGAGCCTGAATTCTGTGTCTCACAGAGGAGCTGGCCCTGAGCACTGGCAGGAGGAAAGCTGCTCAGTTGAGTCAAAGACACTTGCACGTTCCTTCTGTTCCCCGACATCCTAGAGGCAGAGCCCACACACGAACACGCACCTGCTCCTTCCCACAGAGCCCTTCCAGCAGGCCCGGGAAGGGGGAGCTCTGCCATAGGGGTGCTGGCAGAGGGACCCACTGATGTCTAACACAGCTCATGATGTTGTTGTTTAGCCTCTAAGTCATGTCTGACTGCTTGCGATACCATGGGCTATAGACTGCCAGGCTCCTCTGTCCATGGAATTTTCCAAGCAAAAACACTAGAGTAGGTTCCCAGTTCCTTCTCTAGGGGAGCTTCCCCACCCAGGGATCAAACTCATGTCTCCTACATTGACAGGCAGATTCTTTACCACTGAGCCACTGGGGAAGCCCAGGGTGAAACCCTCAAAGACAGCCCCACTGGTTTCCTAGGGATAAGCGTCAGAACAGCAGTCTGGGAGAGGACAAGGTGGATTGTTTTTTTTCCCGAGGGGCTGGTACCGACCTTGATGCCACCCCAGGCCTGATGGGAGAGGAACTCCACTGGACTGGTGACTCCAGTCTGTGCTGGAGATCGAAGCAAGAAGTCCAGCTCAGCTGCACTCACTTCCTGGTTCACGAGGAGGATCTGCAATGTGGAAGGACAGTGCTCTTATTCATTTATTGGCTGCACTGGGTCTTAGCTGTGGCACAAGGGATCTTTAGCTGCAGCAGGTGGGACCTAGTTCCCTGGGCTCAGACGCTCAGTCACGTCTGACCCTTTGCCACCCCTCATAGACTGTAGCCCTCCAAGTTCCTCCATGGATGGGATTTTCCAGGCAAGAGCACTGGAGTGGGGTGCCACTGGAGTGGGGTGCCACCCTAGGGTCTAGTCCCCTGAGCAGGGGTCAAGCCTGTGTCGCCTGCATTGGGAGCCCAGAGCCCTAGTCAGTGGACCCCCAGGGGAGTCCCAGCGTTGTGTCTTGTTGCCGGGCGGCAGTCGTGGGTCCTGGAGCCCTGGAGTTGCCCCCGCTGCAACTGGTGCTACTTCTAACCTGAGGGTGCACGCCTCCGTCCTGCTTGTTGAAATCGGGTGAAGGGGAAGACAGTCTGTATCTGTGCCGATCACCTCTGCGTGCATCTGACTTCACCCCAAATACCAGTGTGACTAAAGCGCACACAGGGAACGTATGTCTTGGTAAGCAAGAAACTGATGGGTCAGTCCTAAATGCCACGGAATACGTTCCTGCAATCTCACAGAGAAGATGACACGGACGAATGACACGATTTGAGGAAAGAGCCAAAGTGAGGGATGAATGTATGCAAAGCGGCCGCGCGTGTGTGAATGAGTAATGCTAACAGGGGACTTCCCTGGTGGTCCAGTGGTTAAGAATCCACCTTCCGATGCAGGGGACTTGGGTTCCGTCCCATTCCTGGTCAGGGAACTGGGATCCCACACGCTTCCAGGCAACTAGACAGAAGCCCACATGCCGCAGCTGGAGAGCCCATGCAGAGTAGTGAAGGATCCTGCGTGCCACAGCTAAGGCGTGACGCAGTCAGAAATAAATTTTAAAAAATACTGTCAAGGGGGACCCAACAGGGGAGTGGCTAGGAAGCAGGGTAGGGAGATGCATTTGACTGAACTTTCTTAAGTGGTTTGGAATTGGGTTTTGGAAAAGCTGAGCGTGAGATGTAGACAGGCTTCCCAGGGAGGGGGCAGTGGAAACTGCAGAAGCTTGGGAGGGAATTAGTGCTGTGTGGGCAGGGAGGGCAAAGCATTTGACTGGGTTAGAACTAACAGCTCGTGCTGAGAGGCGCTCAGGAGATTGTTCTTCCCCCTTCAAACGGTGTTCTCCGCTGAGAAGATACAGATGGGAATACTCACAGAGAGAAAAATAATTTGATTAGTTCGAGGAAACGTCTTTAAGGAAGAACCGGGCTAGAAATCACAGATGAGGTGAAGCAGCCCTTGTAAAACGAGGTTGAAATATTTATGAGGGGAGTGGAGTGAAAGCCAGAAACAGAAGCTCCTTGGGCTTTGGGGGAAATGAGCAGCAGGAGGAAAATTCGTCTGGGCTGGGGCTCAAGTTCCCTCTGAGGTGGCCATGCTGTTGTCTGGCCGGGGAGGGGAACACACGGCAGGAGAGGGACAAGCCGTGCTAATGCTCCTCTGTGGATTCAGACTTCAGAATGAGACTGAGCAGAAGTGATTTTAGAATAGCTGACTTTCAGAACTGGTGGAGTCCTACAGGATCATCTGGTCTGTGCTTCTAATTTATAATCGGGAGAAATCCTAATTCTAAAATGGTTAGAGAGTTAGGTGCATGCAAGCAGACACTGCTCGCTCAGTCATGTCTGACTCTTCGCAAACCCATGCACAGTAGTCTGTCAGGCTCTTCTGTCTATGGGATTTTCCAGGCAAGAATACTGGAGTGGATTGCCATTTCCTTCTCCAGAGGATCTTCCCAACCAGGGGTCGAACCTGTGTCTCTTGAAGTTCTTGCGTTGGCAGGTAGATTCTTTTTACCACTGAGACACCCAGGAAGTCCCTAGAGAGTTAGGTTCAAGGAAATCAATTTCCATGGTTTTTTGATGTTGAGAATAAGCAGAATGCTACGGTTTCTTATTAACACTGGAAGCCCTGATGCTTTCGAGCCCTTGAGAACCAGAGTTCTTAAGGACTTTTCTAAGACCAAGGTTACAGCTATAGAAGGACTTTTGCAGTTTCTTATTCCGGGGGAAGTTTGGACATTAAACTTGCAACCTTGTGCTATGTGCTAGGTTGCTTCACNACTGAAAAGCAACAATGTGCTTCTAAGGAGCTCAGTAAACGTGAGCTGTTATTAACCACTAGAATCCCAGGCTGGAATGTGTCCCCTGCTTTGAGGCTGTTAGGACTCACGTGGAGATGAACAGCTGGCAGCACTCTGGTATCTGACTCCTCCATGGACACAGCATCTCCACACCAGCCTGGGTCTCACAGAGGAGCCTGAATTCTGTGTCTCACAGAGGAGCTGGCCCTGAGCACTGGCAGGAGGAAAGCTGCTCAGTTGAGTCAAAGACACTTGCACGTTCCTTCTGTTCCCCGACATCCTAGAGGCAGAGCCCACACACGAACACGCACCTGCTCCTTCCCACAGAGCCCTTCCAGCAGGCCCGGGAAGGGGGAGCTCTGCCATAGGGGTGCTGGCAGAGGGACCCACTGATGTCTAACACAGCTCATGATGTTGTTGTTTAGCCTCTAAGTCATGTCTGACTGCTTGCGATACCATGGGCTATAGACTGCCAGGCTCCTCTGTCCATGGAATTTTCCAAGCAAAAACACTAGAGTAGGTTCCCAGTTCCTTCTCTAGGGGAGCTTCCCCACCCAGGGATCAAACTCATGTCTCCTACATTGACAGGCAGATTCTTTACCACTGAGCCACTGGGGAAGCCCAGGGTGAAACCCTCAAAGACAGCCCCACTGGTTTCCTAGGGATAAGCGTCAGAACAGCAGTCTGGGAGAGGACAAGGTGGATTGTTTTTTTTCCCGAGGGGCTGGTACCGACCTTGATGCCACCCCAGGCCTGATGGGAGAGGAACTCCACTGGACTGGTGACTCCAGTCTGTGCTGGAGATCGAAGCAAGAAGTCCAGCTCAGCTGCACTCACTTCCTGGTTCACGAGGAGGATCTGCAATGTGGAAGGACAGTGCTCTTATTCATTTATTGGCTGCACTGGGTCTTAGCTGTGGCACAAGGGATCTTTAGCTGCAGCAGGTGGGACCTAGTTCCCTGGGCTCAGACGCTCAGTCACGTCTGACCCTTTGCCACCCCTCATAGACTGTAGCCCTCCAAGTTCCTCCATGGATGGGATTTTCCAGGCAAGAGCACTGGAGTGGGGTGCCACTGGAGTGGGGTGCCACCCTAGGGTCTAGTCCCCTGAGCAGGGGTCAAGCCTGTGTCGCCTGCATTGGGAGCCCAGAGCCCTAGTCAGTGGACCCCCAGGGGAGTCCCAGCGTTGTGTCTTGTTGCCGGGCGGCAGTCGTGGGTCCTGGAGCCCTGGAGTTGCCCCCGCTGCAACTGGTGCTACTTCTAACCTGAGGGTGCACGCCTCCGTCCTGCTTGTTGAAATCGGGTGAAGGGGAAGACAGTCTGTATCTGTGCCGATCACCTCTGCGTGCATCTGACTTCACCCCAAATACCAGTGTGACTAAAGCGCACACAGGGAACGTATGTCTTGGTAAGCAAGAAACTGATGGGTCAGTCCTAAATGCCACGGAATACGTTCCTGCAATCTCACAGAGAAGATGACACGGACGAATGACACGATTTGAGGAAAGAGCCAAAGTGAGGGATGAATGTATGCAAAGCGGCCGCGCGTGTGTGAATGAGTAATGCTAACAGGGGACTTCCCTGGTGGTCCAGTGGTTAAGAATCCACCTTCCGATGCAGGGGACTTGGGTTCCGTCCCATTCCTGGTCAGGGAACTGGGATCCCACACGCTTCCAGGCAACTAGACAGAAGCCCACATGCCGCAGCTGGAGAGCCCATGCAGAGTAGTGAAGGATCCTGCGTGCCACAGCTAAGGCGTGACGCAGTCAGAAATAAATTTTAAAAAATACTGTCAAGGGGGACCCAACAGGGGAGTGGCTAGGAAGCAGGGTAGGGAGATGCATTTGACTGAACTTTCTTAAGTGGTTTGGAATTGGGTTTTGGAAAAGCTGAGCGTGAGATGTAGACAGGCTTCCCAGGGAGGGGGCAGTGGAAACTGCAGAAGCTTGGGAGGGAATTAGTGCTGTGTGGGCAGGGAGGGCAAAGCATTTGACTGGGTTAGAACTAACAGCTCGTGCTGAGAGGCGCTCAGGAGATTGTTCTTCCCCCTTCAAACGGTGTTCTCCGCTGAGAAGATACAGATGGGAATACTCACAGAGAGAAAAATAATTTGATTAGTTCGAGGAAACGTCTTTAAGGAAGAACCGGGCTAGAAATCACAGATGAGGTGAAGCAGCCCTTGTAAAACGAGGTTGAAATATTTATGAGGGGAGTGGAGTGAAAGCCAGAAACAGAAGCTCCTTGGGCTTTGGGGGAAATGAGCAGCAGGAGGAAAATTCGTCTGGGCTGGGGCTCAAGTTCCCTCTGAGGTGGCCATGCTGTTGTCTGGCCGGGGAGGGGAACACACGGCAGGAGAGGGACAAGCCGTGCTAATGCTCCTCTGTGGATTCAGACTTCAGAATGAGACTGAGCAGAAGTGATTTTAGAATAGCTGACTTTCAGAACTGGTGGAGTCCTACAGGATCATCTGGTCTGTGCTTCTAATTTATAATCGGGAGAAATCCTAATTCTAAAATGGTTAGAGAGTTAGGTGCATGCAAGCAGACACTGCTCGCTCAGTCATGTCTGACTCTTCGCAAACCCATGCACAGTAGTCTGTCAGGCTCTTCTGTNGATCATCTGGTCTGTGCTTCTAATTTATAATCGGGAGAAATCCTAATTCTAAAATGGTTACAGAGTTAGGTGCATGCAAGCAGACACTGCTCGCTCAGTCATGTCTGACTCTTCGCAAACCCATGCACAGTAGTCTGTCAGGCTCTTCTGTCTATGGGATTTTCCAGGCAAGAATACTGGAGTGGATTGCCATTTCCTTCTCCAGAGGATCTTCCCAACCAGGGGTCGAACCTGTGTCTCTTGAAGTTCTTGCGTTGGCAGGTAGATTCTTTTTACCACTGAGACACCCAGGAAGTCCCTAGAGAGTTAGGTTCAAGGAAATCAATTTCCATGGTTTTTTGATGTTGAGAATAAGCAGAATGCTACGGTTTCTTATTAACACTGGAAGCCCTGATGCTTTCGAGCCCTTGAGAACCAGAGTTCTTAAGGACTTTTCTAAGACCAAGGTTACAGCTATAGAAGGACTTTTGCAGTTTCTTATTCCGGGGGAAGTTTGGACATTAAACTTGCAACCTTGTGCTATGTGCTAGGTTGCTTCACTTGTGCCCAACTCTTTGTGGCCCCCTGGACTGTAACCTGTCAGGCTTCTCTGTCCATGGGATTCTTCAGTCAAGAATACTGGAGTGGGTTGCCATTTCCTCCTCCAGGGGATCTTTCTGATCCAGGGATCGAACCAGTGTCTCCTATGGTTCCTGCATTGGCAGGTGGATTCTTTTCTGCTAGTGCTACCTGCAACCTTGAAGGTACATAAATAATGAGGGTTACTTTAAGTTCTTACTGCCTCTGGGGAAGTATCCAGTCTTTGGTATGGCCATCCTGTTTCATCCTCAGGGCTAGTTTGGACTGATTGGTAGTGGCTGCTGGAGGGCCCTGTGGAGGAGGATCTTTCTCATCCAGCATCACCACAAAAAAGTATAACGGTTGATTAAGCATGTCTGCCGTGAGTGGGACAATGGAGTGGATGGCCTTTGTGCACCATGCTGGATTTTCTTGTCTGATGCCTCTGCTTAGAGCTCAATAATCTTCACAAACTATGGGAACTGACGTTAAAAAAAGCAAAAGTTTCCTTGGTATTCAGTGGTAAGACTCCGAGCTCCCAATGCAGGGGGCTCTGGTTCAATCCTTAGTCAGGGAACTAGATCCCACATGCTGCAACTAAGACCTGGCACAGCTAAATAAATAGATAAATATTAAATTTTTTTTTTAAAAAAAGTTTCTTTATATCTCCTGGTTGGGCATATAAATTGACCTGTTTTCTGGAAATGTCCTCAATCCTCTTTTACCTGGAAGGTGAGCTGGGCAAGGTAGGTCAGCTTATCACACTCGAAGAGCCCCCGGGTGGTGTACTGGCACACAGAGAAGGTGATGCTGTCTATTAGGTTGGCTACCCGTTCCTTGAGGTTCTCATCAGGAGCCGCCTTTTCCACGGCCTTCTGGAAGACAATGCTGAAGGCCTGGGGGCAGGAGATAGGACATTGGTAGCTTACACGGCTCTCTGTATGTAACCAGTGGCCTTACCTCTGGTGAGTATTATAGTTCACCAATCACAGAAATATCTTCCCAGCATAACCTGCCAAGGAGGGCCAGTGGCAACAGGAAAACTCCTGACTTAGTTGCTCGTATAAATTACTATGTTGTCACAAAGAGGGCCAAGCTATGAAGCATACTGTTTAGGTCCAGTGACCAAAATAATGAAATGAAATCTAATAAGTTTTGTTGGAAACTGAACACAATGAACAGTAACCAGTTTGGGTGATTCTATCCTTTAGATTATGAAATTCTTGATGGTAGAATCAACATCTTGTACAACTTTGCTCTCTAAAANTGGGAGTCGCACACACAGATACACACACATCCACACACATCCGCACATCTAACTTGAAAAGTAAGCCAGGCAGTAGGACTCCAGTAAAAGCAGCATAATCGAATTTTCTGTTTTCTTTGTTACACAGACAGCTGTTCTGAATTGATTAGTTAATTAATTAATCCTTGGCTGCGCTGGGTCTTAGCTGCTTTCTCTAGCTGTGGCAAACGGAGGCTTCTGTCTAGCTGTGGTTCGGGGACTTTTCACTGCGGGTCTTCTCTTACTGCAGAGCACAGGTGTCAGGACTGGGATGGAACCTGTGTCCCCTGCGTGGCAAGGCAGATTCTCAGCCACTGGACCATCACAGACGTCCATTGTTTTCTGTGCTCCGTAATTTTATGAACATGTAAATTCACAGAGAAGATCTCTTTCAATGGAAAAGTCTATTTTCAGAAAATTTCTTATCAGAGGTAAAAATAAGAAGAGACCTAAACATCACAGAGGGATTCTGTAAGGATATCCTATTAAATATAACCTCAGTACAACCTGCCTTATACTCCAGGATAGAGTGAAACTGCTGATAATTCATGCAAAGCCCACTGGAAAGAACAAACCACACTGAATATGAGCTCACAGTAAACAACCGCAAAGTTCAAGAGGAAGTGTTACCTATCAGGATAATTAGAAGACTTCCCTCTCAAAATTCACAGAAGGATTAGCATCCCAAGAGCTGAAGATGATTGATGTACCATTTACTAGGGCTTCTCTCGTGGCTCAGATGATAAAGAATCTGCCTGCAATGTGGGAGATGTGAGTTCAATACCTGGGTCTGGAAGATCCCCTGGAGAAGGACATGGTAACCTCCTCCAGTATTCTTACCTGGAGAATCCCACGGACAGAGGAGCCTAGTGGGCTACAGTCCCTGGAGTCACAAAGAGTTGGACATGACTGAGTGACTACCTACCTACCTCATTAACTAATTCTGTTTAAAAGCAGTAGAGATAAAAGAAAATAAAAATCAGGACATTATAAAAAAGAACAGACATTATCTGAAAAAGAACTAAATAGAACTTCCAAAGACAAGAATACAGCTATTTAAATAGGAAACTCAGTACACTGGTTAAATAATGAACTTGCGTGGAAAGAAAATAAGCAACCTAACAAATAAATCTGAGGAAACTGTTTAAAAAGCAGCTCAGAGAGAAAGAAAGTTGGAAAATATGTAAAAGAAGTCCTTAAACCCGGCAGATAAAATAAAAAGATTCAAAACGTATGTAACAGAAATAAGTAGAGAACAGACAGAATAGGGGAGAAGCAATGTTTGAGCTATGATGGTTAGGAATTTTCCAAAGTTGATTAAAGACCAGAGGTTTTACTTTGAAGAAGCAGTCAATGTCAAAGAAAGCTTACTATCCACAGGCCCTTGAACAAGTAATTATTTTCTTTGATTAGAAGAAAATTGAATCCAAAAGAAGGAAGTGAGATGCAAGAATTTCTTAAATGTACAGTCAATTTAAATAACAAAGACTATAAAAAACATGACCAGTTTGGAAGCAGCAGATGAAAGCAAGGTAGAAGCAAAATGCTATAAAACAATAACAGAAGATGGAAAAAAAATAATCAAAGTTTCTAATATCCTTATATTGTTTTGAAAGAGGCAAGATATAGTGCTTAATTTTAGATTTTGTTATGTCAATATATATATTGTTAAGTCACATATGAAATGAAATACATTTTTCATATATTGATGAAAAATTAAGATTAATCAATAAAATAAACAGTAAATGACTTTAAAACTAGCAATGGATAAAAGAGGAGGATAAAGACAAATCAAGAAAGGAGAAAAAATAAACAAAAGGATTGTTAATAGAAAGTATAAATCAAGATAGTAGAAAGAAATCCAATTGTATCAGTAATGTTTAAAAATGTAACACTTGGTTAAACCAGTAGTTAAAAGAGAAAGATTCTCAGAAGAGTGGAACTGAACAGAAATCACATAGTTGCTCAGACTGTCGTTCTCACTGACTCATACTTTTCATGTCACCTGGCTTCTTCATCCTGTCCATTAACCTGTGTGCCTTTCATTCCTGCCTCCTCCAACAGCTACTGAAAACCTTCACTCCTCTCCCCAGGCCCCCTATCTCAACACCACCCCCTCACTCTCAGCCGAGGAGCTTGACTCATGCTTTCACAGAGTGTATAGAGACTGTTGGGCTTCCCTGGTGACTCAGATGGTAAAGAATATTTGTCTGCAATACAGGAGACCTGGGTTCAATCCCTGGGTTGGGAAGATGCCCTGCAGAAGGGGATGGCTACCCACTCCAGTATTCTTGCCTAGGAAATCTCATGGACAGAGGAGCCTGGCGGGCTGCAATCCTTGGCATCACAAAGAGTTGGACAGGACTGAGGTATTAACACATGCACACACACACATAGAGACCATCAGGAAGGGTTTCCTTAATTTCCACTTTCCTTTCCATGCCCTTAAAGGAAGGAAACATATGCTAAGTAATTTTGCAGGATGATAATTAAAAAAAAAATTTTTTTTTTTGAGAGCTCAGTTTACTGGGACATCACTAAAATTTTCTCACTGAAATCAGACTTGTGGGATTTTTGCAGGTGGTGGAGCCTGGGGGTGCAGCCATGTACTTGTACACCAGCGTGATTCCTTAGCTTCAGGGCAACTCCATGGACTCACTAAGCTATTCAGTTTGAGCCACTATTTCCTGCACAGAACACAAGCCCCTGCACAGATCTAAGTGCCAGTCAAACGTTTGCAGAGTAGAGTTGTCAACAGCATTTTATAGGGGGTGAGGGGTCTGTCATGCAGGCAGTGAGGTGGTCGTTTCAGGAATCCTGCCGAGCTCAACTTTCCAGGAGAAACTTGGGAAGATGGATCAGCCGTCTCCTACTCTGACGTTTGTCCCTGGACGGTGGACTCAGGGACCAGGAGGAGAGCTTCTGCCCGCCCCCACCCACCCCAGCCCAGGCTGCCAGGTCTTACCTTTTTCTCAACTTCCACGGCGGTCTGCTTGGTGATCTCAAGGTTCTCCACCAGGGCCGTTTCTCCTAGGAAGTTCCCGGAGGCCGAGGAGAGGCGAGAGAGCAGGTTGTCTTCCAATGTTTTGAGGGTGATTTTGAACCCATTCTGCTGCTTTGTGAGCTCTGACTGCAGTATCACATAAGGGAGAGTCAGGTATAGGAACCCAGAGCATCCTGTTCTCAGGTAGGTCTGAACAGACAGAGGGTTCTGAGGCCAGAGCCCCTGCCCTTAGCAAACTGGAAGTGGAACAGAGGAGTGTTCAGAACCACAAGCATTTCAGATCAGCTAAGGACTTGAACCCCAACTGCAGCAGTTACTAATCATGTGATCTTGGGCTGGATTCCCCTTTCACAGTAACCTTAGTTGGGTTAAACCTGGCCCTACACATAGCAGTGCTGTGCAAGGCTTAGCAGAATGCTGGGACATGGTCTAGTCATTAAATGGAAGTTATTTGAGGGAATAGCTAGAGGATGGGGTCAAGTTTTACTTCTCTGTCATGACTCTACTGTCCTCAAAAGGAATAGCTCTCCTTTGTGAAAAGTAAAAGTGTTGGTTGCTCAGTCATGTCCGACTCTTGGTGACCCAATGGACTGTAGCCCGCCAGGCTCCTCTGTTCATGGGATTCTCCAGGCAAGAATACTGGAGTGGGTTACTATTCCTTTCTCTAAGGGATCTTTCTGACCCAGGGATCAAACCTGGGTTCCCTGTGTTGCAGGCAGATTCTTTACTGTCTGAGCCATGAAGGAAGCCCTAATCAGTTATACTTTAACGCAAAGTAAAAAGCTTAAAGAAAAACCACATGCCCCAATCTGGCCTTATAACCAGGATTCACTCTTGACTCTTCTGGGAGTGCTCCATGCCAAAGGCTTATGCCACCTGCTTATAGAATCTTTTTCCGAACTTACCAATTTAAATCAGCCCCCTGGCTCTCTAATATTCCCCTGCTATTATAATCCAATCATCTCTAAGGAGATAGGAAAAAGGACACTACTCGCTCCACACAAAATTGAGTTCCCTCCCAATTCATATGTTGAAGC
The DNA here is from genome assembly GCA_006410615.1 of Neotragus moschatus. Taxonomy (NCBI): domain Eukaryota; kingdom Metazoa; phylum Chordata; class Mammalia; order Artiodactyla; family Bovidae; genus Neotragus; species Neotragus moschatus. The sequence goes on along the minus strand of SJYA01002932.1, from coordinate 6,440,222 downwards.
CTTAAGCCCCTCCCCTCACACCTCCACATGACTGTATTGGAGATGGAGGTAATTAAGGTTAAATGAGGCCATGAGGATGGGGTCCGTGTAGTGGGATCATTGCCCTTATAAGCAGAGACACCAGAGAGCTTGCTCTCTGCGTGGACACAGGAAGAGGTCTGTGAATGCACAGTGAGACGGCAGCCACCTACAAGCCAGGAAGAGAGGTATCGCCAGAAACTGGACTCTGAACTCTGTCTTCCAGCTTCCAGACTGTGAAAAAATAAAGATCTGTTGTCCCAGCCATTCAGCCTCTGGTATTTTGTGATGACAGCTCAAGCTAAGATGTTCCCCCAACATGGTTGAATCTATTTCTATTGCCCCTGCAGGAATGAATCCCATTTAGTTCTGGACGTAGACACATGAACACTTGTGATGAGCGGTCCAGAAGTGTCTTGGACGGGACTGCAGTTTCTCCCAGCTGCCTCCCGCTTCCTGGTCCTCAGCCTGCTCTACCTTCTGCTTCCCAAGGGATGTTCCAGGGAACTGGTGTTATTTCAGGAACATGATATTGTTCTAGGAACATGGTGTTGGTGCTCCTCCAAGCTCCAGAAGAACCACACGGCTTCACTTCTGAAGGAACACCCCCCGACCCCCACACGCAGAGGAGGGTGCACAGCAGGATCGGGTGGCAGAGCGTCTCCCTCCTCCCTCCTTTGCTGGGTGGGCGCCTCACGTACCTTCAGCTGCTCCAGATCGGGTCTCTCCATGCTGACCACCGCGGCCAGCAGCTGGTCCTCCAGGCCTTCCCTGGTCACGGTGAAATTGATCAGGGTGGCCTGAGCTTGTAGCTCCGGTTGGTAGTGAGGGTTGGCCAGCTTGGTGTGGAGGATGAGCCGGAACCTGGGGTTATACTCACACTCTTTGTCTCCGATTTTAATGAACCTGGAACAAAGAGGCTCGTGTGAAGGTGGGTGCCTTCCTGGGAGCTTTGGTCAGGGACAGAATCCTGCGCGGGATTTTTTGCAAGGTCGTAGCAATCGATATTGCCATTCAGATGGATGGGTATGTCTAGGTTGAGTTTTCACGCAGGGAACAGGGTGGAGGCTGACATACCTTCTCCCACGGCTATCAAGTTTATTTTTTCGGGTAAGGCTGGAGGGAAAGCTATCCACTTAGTGGTGCATGTACGTGGGAGCGCGTTATAAAATGTTTCCAGCAGATGGCAGTAAAGCACTTGCAGGAAGGGGCATCTTCTTAAGAGTTTGCCCAAAGGTGACTTACGGGCTAGCAGTAGAGCTTACATTGTCTTGCGATTGGTGGAACATTACTTCTATGGGAGAAAATGCTTAAATAAGTAATTAAGTGCCTCCTAAGGACATGCACGGGTGCTTCCCTGGTGGCTCTGTGGTAAAGAATCTGCCTAATGCAGGAGATGTGGGTTTGATCCCTGGGTCCGGAAGATCCCCTGGAGAAGGAAATGGCAACCCATTCCAGGATTCTTGCCTGGGAAATTCCATGGACAGAGGAGCCTGGCAGGTTACAGCCCACGGGGTTGCAAAGAGTAGGACGTGACTTAGTGATTAGACAAGGACATGCAAAGGTGGCTTAAGGTCTGAGCAGTGGGTCCGACCAGTCCTTCCCGATGACTCTCACCCCCTCTCCTATGTGCCTGTAGCCCTTCCCTGTCTCTCACTTCCTCCCGCTTCTCCTAGACCCTTGCTAAGCCCTGATCTACTACTAGCACCCAAAGCAACAGGCACTCATCGAATCGACAAAGACGTGAGTTCTCAGAACTCAGACTGCTGGCTTAGATGAAATCCTTGTGGTTAAATTCAGCCTGGGGCTTCCCTGGTGGCTCAGTGGTAAAGAATCAGCCTGCCAGTGCAGGAGACATGGGTTTAATCACTGATCCAGGAAGGTTCTACATGCTGTGGAGCAACTGAGCCTATGGGCCACAACTACAGAGCCTGTGCTCTTCAGCCCAGGGGCTGCAACCACTGAAGGCTGCAAGCCCTAGAGCCCGTATTCTACAGCAAGAGAAGCCACCGCAGTGAGAAGGCTGCACAACCAGAGAGTAGCCCCCGTTCGCTTCAACTGGAGAAAGCTGAAGCAGCAAGCAAGACCCAGCACAGCCAAAATATAAAAATAAATAAATAAACATATATAAAAAAAGTCAGCCTGCTTTTCCATCATGTTCTCTCAAGTTCCTCCAGAGGACTGTGCTGTGGTTGTTAGGAAGCAGGCCAGTGAGTTGGCTGATGGAAGTTCCTCAGGAAACTTTCTCTAGGACAGGAGGGTAGTTAGGTGTTCCTCTTTTGGAAGAATGAGGAGGTGCTTTGGGAGAACTCGCTAGCTGGGAGAGGAGGCTCTAGGGAGAGCAGGTCCGTGCACGGTTCTACAGGGGCCATGGACCAGCCCCTTGGAAGGCCCAACAGCTGGGTCTCACCGTCCTTTCTTAATGACTTCTCTCCCCAGCAGGGGTCCTAGCACAGGATCGATGGACTCTTCCAGATTTTCAATCAGCACTATGTCCCCAGCTTCAACAGCACGCTCTACTGTCTGAAGGTACCTGAAGAGAGAGTTGGGCAGGTGAGAATGTGGCAAGCTGTGGATTTGAGGCAATTTAACAAGGTGGCTGTGGCCTCTGGAACACAGGGGCCATCTTGGAGGCACAGCTCTGGGATGACTTCCGGGGCACGTCTTTGTTTAAATGACATTTATGTGATCTTGCCCATCGAGAGATGAATAGATAAAGAAGTTGTGGTACATATATGCAGTGGAATATTACTCAGCCATAAAAAGGAACACATTTGTGTCAGTTCTAGTGAGGTGGATGAACCAAGAGCCTGTTACACAGAGTGAAGCAAATCAGGGAGAGAAAAAACTAATATCATACATTAGTGCATAATATGGACTTGAGAAAAATGGCATTGATGAGCTAATCTGCAGGGCAGGAACAGAGGTGCAGAGGTACAGGGCAGACCTCTGTCTAAGGGGAGGGTGGGAGGAATTCGGAGAGCAGCGCTGAAACATTCACATTACCGTGCGTGAAAGAGAGAGCCAGTGGGAAGGTGCTGTATGACACCGGGAGCTCAGCCAGATGCTCTGCGATGACCCGGGGGGTGAGATGGGATGAGGGTTGGGAGGAAGGCTCAAGAGGAATGGGACATACGTATATTTATGGCTGATTCGTGTGGTTTATGGCAGAAACCAACACAACACCATGAAGCAACTAGCCTCCAATTTAAAAAATGGTATTTATGTGATCTGTTTTTAGGGAAAGTAACAAAATGCAAAAAGGACATGAAAATTTACTGTAATCCTTGTGTCATTTAATTCTGGTGTTGAATGTTCATGTCTGGATATATGATATTTTCAAGTTTATTACTATTTATATTTATTTATATTATTCATATTTTTATTTATGTCTGCATTTATATTTATGTTTATTATTTTATCCATGTAGCTCATTTAATTTACAACCTGGGTTTGGTACATCAAATGTATTGTAAGTATTTTCCCATGTCATTAAATATCCTTCTGTAACAATATTTATGTGACTGGGTATTAGAATGTATTGATACACCTTAATTTACTTGACAATCAATTATCAAAAGCTAGGCTGTTTTTAATTTTTCAATGTTATGAAGAGTTTAATAAGCACATAAGACAATTTATTTTGCCTAAATAGATTTACAAGTTTGATGTGATTCAATTCACACAATAATTTTTTAAACCTTGACCAAAAATCTTAAAGTTAACCTAAAAGAAAACAATAAGAACAGTTTAAGAAATAAATAAATGATGATGAAGAATAACAGGAGGGATTTACATTAGCTGATAATAAAAATATTTTCTATAACTTGAATAATACAGGTACATAGAAAGAAGTCTTAAAGGATATCACAGACCAAAAGTTGAGAGTGCTGGAAAAAATGATGAATTATAGGGCTCATTTATTTATGTGAGAAACTTCAAATAAATCAACTGATTCAGGCTTCCCTGGTGACTCAGTGGTAAAGAATCCACCTGCCAATGCAGGGACTCAAATTCGATCCCTAGGTCAGGAAGATCCCCTGGAGAAGGAAATGGCAAACTGCTCCAGTATTCTTGCCTGGGAAAATCGCATGGTCAGAAGAGCCTGGAAGGCTATAGACCATGGGGTCGCAAAAAGTCAGACACGACATCAACTAAACAACAACATAACTGATTCCTTTAGCTATACACCTGAAACTAACTCAACATTGTAAACCAGCTGTACTCCAATAAAAACAAAAAGAAAAGCAGAGACTCAGCACCCAAACATCTCTCGCTGAGATGTTTCTTAAATTGAGAGGACAATCAGGAGAAAACTCCTGGGGGGACTAACTGGGTAGAAACAATCCTTGGGGATTTAAAAGCTGCTCATCACACTTTTCCCTCCTGCGTAGTTGGCAAAGTGGGAACTTCTGTGTGCAGACACTTACCCCTTCTGGCCAATCCGGGTGACCCGGAGGTCCTCACCATACTTGTTCTTGACCCATTTGATGCCTTGTAGCTGAGGGTCCACCATGAGCGGCCAGCGCTCGCAGCTGAGGAGGATGGCGGCATTCTCCGTGGACATGCGGTCTGCAGGGAGGCCCTCATTCTGCCAGGTGGCCACGTCGGCATCATCCATCAGCATCCGCAGGGGGTCCAGGGTGGGGGTCACAGGGATTGGAACCTAGTGGGAAAGAAAGGGCACAGGCGCTCAGAACAGAAGTGGGGGTGGGGCCACAGCTCACTCAAAAGACAGAACTCCTCTAAAAAGCAAGACCAAAATCCCCGAGGAGAGTTTTCCCGGCTGTGCGATTGTGGAGCATGTTTTCTCAGCGTCCTGATAGTCTTTTCTCTTGAGGGACGAACAGCAGCAGAAATTCCAGCCTTGTCATCCTCCGTTCTTCCATATATTCTCTAAGTCAAATGACTACCATAGATCAATCAAATCCAAGTGTGTTTGCTCAGTCGTGCCTGACGCTTTGCAACCCTTTGGAACCTAGCCCACCAGGTTCCTTTGTCCAAGGGGTTTTTCAGGCAAGAATACTGGAGTGAGTTGCCATTTCCTCCTCCAGGGGATCTTCCCAACCCAGGGATCAAACCAGAGTCTTCTTTGTCTCCTGCGTTGCAGCTGGATTCGGTGCAGTGGTATAGAATCTGCCTGCCAGTGCAGGAGCCACAGGGGATGCAAGTTCGATCCCTGGTCAGAAAGATTCCCCTGGAGGAGGAAATGGCAACCTACTCTAGTATTCTTACCAGGATAATCTCATGGACAGAGGAGCCTGGCAGGCTGTAGTCCATGGCGTTGCAGAGTCAGGTACAGCTGAGCAACCAAGTATCATTTGCATGTTAATCAGCAGTCTCCATCCTCCTTAGCCATGTTAGCAGAGTCTTTTCCTGTTGCATTTACGTGCTTCACGGCCCAGGCTCCACACCAGCGGTCACCCTCTCCTCTCACTGGCATCACCCCTTGCTGCCAATGCCCAGCTTGCAAAGGACTGCGGACCCTCTCCTTTCTCCTGCTGCAGACCAGCCCCCTCAACACAAGGCTGCTTGCAGGAGCTCGTCCCGCAAACCCGTCCACTGTCCCTGTTGGGAACCCTACCTTTTCTTCTGTTTACCTCTCTCAGCTCATTTAATTCTTCTCGGAATAATCATTTTCATTAGAAACTTTTTTTTTAGCTGGGGTAAAATTCACGTTCTTTAGCCATTTCAGAGTGCACAAATCAACGTCATTTCGTCGTCCACAGTGCTATGCAACCGTCGGCTCTCTTTCCAGAGCATTTTCTTCACTCCAAAAGGAAACTGCACGCCTGCGAGCAGTCACTCCCCATTCCCGGCTACCCCCGGCTCTTAGCCACCTCTAACCTGCTCTCTGTCTGTGTGGATTCATCTGTTCTGAATGTTTCACCTAGGTGGAATCGTGCAGCACGTGTGGCTGTTTGTGTCGGCTGCAGAGCGCTCGAGGTTCACCCACGTGCTCTGTTATTAACATTGGCCTCTCTACCCTTCTCTTCTCTGCAGTCTATCCTCCCGGTTATCTCAGGAAAGCCTCTCTAGACCATCTCCCTTCCCTTTAATTGTATCTGCTGAGAGGACGCATGGCCAATTCTATACCTTCGAGCAGACCTCAAAGGGGAAACCAGACACCGGGAGTTCTTATCCTGGGATCAGAAACGTATTTCAATAGAATCGTTTTCCTTTGTAATCGTATTCATTCCATTTTACGTGCGACAAAACATTACTGTGAGAAGGAATGCATCGGTTTTATCAGACTGCCAAAAGGGTCCGTGGCACAAAAATACTTGAGTCCCCAAAGCAAAGCTAGAAAAGGCCTCATTAACCTGCTATTGCGCTCCTTGCCTTCATTTGTTCAGCTAATGATTGTCCTTTCAACAATTTCCTTTCCACAAGTGTTCAAAGTGAATAAATAACAGCTTAAGTTTTTATTTCCCAGTACTGTAACTGTTTTTTAATTTTAAAAAAAATTAAAAAAATTTTTTTGGCTGTGGCAATGTGGGATTTTAGTTCCCCAACAAGGGATCAAACCTGTGCCCCTGCCTTGGAGCGCAGAGTCTTAACTACTGGACCACCAAGGAAATGCACTATAGCAGTTTTTAAACTACTGTTCAGCAAATCACCAGGTGGGTGGGATTTTGTGAGCTTATTTGAGAAGCCAGCCATCACTAGATGGTCCAGACTTTGTGTTCCAAGGAGACACCTATAAATGCATTCTGGAACACAACCCTAACTGTACGTGGTGATCCTTCTGTGCTAACTCTCAGGCAGCCGCTTCTTATGACTCTCGTCTTGTCTGCTGGATGTCCCGCCGACACCCTGGTACAGACTGTCTTCTGTGCCTCCTGCCAGTGGCATGCAGGGCAGGTTGAAGACTTGGCAAGTATTTGTGGGTTGAGGACCATGAGTGATGTTAGAGTGCCGAGGGGCAACATACCCTGAGTCCTCATCAGTTGGAAACTAGCATTTCCCCATCAGGTCATGTCAGCGTGGAGGGAGAAGCTGGGAGTAAGAGCCACCTACTCACACTGAGAGCTGAGGACGTTTGACCAAAGCCAGTGAACTGCCTTCATAGGGGTGTCTGTGGGTCACAGACACAGACGGTGGAGCTTGGGGCGCAGTAACCAGGGGGCAGTGCAGCATCTGGGGAGAGAGGCTTGCCCTCCATTGCTGCTATTAAGTTTGCCACAAGAGCAGGTAGGTTGGAGGGAAATACAGGATGCGTTTGGTGCCTCCTGGGCTTAACAGTTTTGAGAACTGTTAGGAGACAGCATGGAGGTGGTGGACCAGAGTTCCCACGCAGACCCAAGGAGGACAGGCGCCGTCCCCAGGTGACCTGGAAGGCAGTGCATGTCGGTATATGGAAGTGTAGAAGGACATGGGTGCCCAGGTCTCCCTCCTGGATCCTGGAGGTCACTAGGGGATGCTCTGGAGGTGATGGGAAGAACACAGGAAGGAACTAGAAGATTTGGATTGTTACTGTCACGTGAGCTCATGAGTGACGCGGGCCAGACACACCTGCAGCTGGCTCAGGTAGGGCCTCCACGCCGCGTCCAGGAGGCTCTGGCGGTATCGCTTTGTAAAGAAGCCCAGGTACGAGATGGAAGCTGCAGTGAGTAAAATGTCTCCACATAATTTCCTTTCTTGTTGCTTTAAGTTCTGCACAGCTTCAGCCCATCTCACATTTTCAGAGGCCAGGCCTCCCACCTGCCATTTCAAAGAGCAGAGAGGGGGAGAAGGCACGTCATACCACGGGCCACAGAGCCACAATTCAGCCACAGAGACTGCACAGCACACGTTTCCCAGCAGGGGACTTGGGGCATCATCTCTGTGGCCCTTGTGATTGATGTGGGTTTGTACCGGCCGCAGCAAACACCGCAGCAAATGAGCCCCTGTTCTCTGCCCTGAACCCGACGGGCTGTGGAGAGACAGGGTCTGAATGCAGGCTTCAGGGCTCTGCCCTCGACAGGCACAGAGATGAACATGCCTGCCTCGAAGGGACGTGAAGAGGATTCAGTGTGACTGCGTGTGATCATCACTTGGGATCATGTCTGGTACTCGAAACATAGCTGAAAATCAAGCACCTCTCCCTTCTCATCAAATGCTGAAGATATGAAAATCAAAGAAAATCAACTGCACTATAAATCACTCACAGTGGGCGGGATGGGCACGGTCATTAAGCCACAGATGCACAAAGTCCCAAGACTGCAGAGTAGGGCCTGACTCTGGCGGCCCACATCAGAGGCACCCTCTCTGGAGGAAAGCCTCCCTGTGGGAGGACTGTGAGGGGGGCTGTTCGGTGAAGCCTGGTTTCTGTGCTATGCACATGCATGCTCAGTCGTGTCCGACTCTCTGCAACCCCGTGGACTGTAGCCTACCAGGCTCCTCTGTCCATGGGATTCTCCAGCAAGAATCCTGGAGTGGGCTGCCATTTCCTTCTCCAGGGGATCTTCCTGACCCAGGGATCGAATCCAGATCTCCTGCATTGCAGGAGAGTCACCTTTGAGTCACCTGGGAAGCCCTCTGTGCTATGGTGTGATGACTGGTTGCTTTTTCTCCCTTGAAAGATGACATCCAAGGATGTCCGAGCTGACAGACTTGAGGGACTTACCCCGCCTGACCATCCTCACCCAGTCTTAGATCACACAGATAAAGATCGGAAAGTCCCAGCATCTTGTCAGAACCCCCAGGTCAGTGGAAGTGTGGGGAGCTTCAGAGACCATTTGTCCGGAGTCCTAGAGCAGAGCCCCACCTCGCCTCCTATGAGGACCAATGCAGAAAAGTCTCCAACCAGGCAGAGAGAGGCCAAGGGAAATTCTGGGAACCAGGCAGGGGAGTGAAGGGATGACAGGCTCGCAGGGAGGTCCTGACTGCCTCTCGCTCGTCTGTAGAGGAGCTGCCTCATCACCTCGCCATTCAGTGAGGCTGGGGGTCTCAGAGCTGTGCAGCGGCAGGTTCGACACACAAGGGCTCAGACACACCCGAGGCTTCACCTCCCATCACCGGAGTGCAGCTGGTTCAGTGACAGTCATGACTCATCTGTCCCTGAACTGGGAAACCTGGCTTTGTTATATAAATAAATGGTGGCTGGAATATGAAAAGGGATTGATTCTACTTCCTTTCACTGGTGAGGGAGGTGCTGTAAGGGTCCTCCATAAAGAGACATCACATCCAGTGGGCGCTGCTTTGCAGGCTCTGAGCTGATGATTCACGGTGAGAAATGTAAGCCACAGGGGATGGAAATGGCTGCAAATCCTGTGATTCTCCTCTTGTCAGGGGCTGGGGCCTGTGGTCCCTCTCCCCGGATCTGACACTGCTTTGACTAGTAGAATGCAAGGAAGGACGCTGTGCTGGCTTTGGGTCCCAGGCCTTAAGAGAATGGGACCTTCTACTTTCTGTCCTTGGGACACTTGCTCTTGGAGCCCTGAGTGGCCATGTAGGTGACTACCCTGCTGGAGAGACCAAGGTCATGGGTGGCCGTGCTCCGAGTCAGCTGTCTGTCTGTCTCCTTTCTGCTTCTGTCTCAGCGCCTCATCCTGTCTACACCCTTGTTATCAAACACCCCACAGGGAAGAATGCCTGGGTTTGCCTATCAAAGGCTAGTTTTGTCTTCAACAATTCCCATGGCCGTTGCAGGTACAGGTAAGCATGTCATGCCTCTTGAAAACTGCCTGAAGGATCCCACACCCTTTCCTCCCAACCATCCCTGTAGGAAATCTCCTTTGACCAGATCAGGGTGTCCATTAATACTTTCCCCAGGAGTCAGCCTCTGGAGCATTTTAATAGTTCTTGCCACTCTTGTCAAAGTGGGGCTCAGCTGTGTTCATCTACTATGTACCTCTGAGGCACCCAACAAGCTCAGCTTGTGTAATTAAATCCCCCCTGTTCCCCGGCCCCGTCCCTGGAGGCTCACACTTACCAGGCGGTTTGCAAGGGAGATGGTNTTGCCACTCTTGTCAAAGTGGGGCTCAGCTGTGTTCATCTACTATGTACCTCTGAGGCACCCAACAAGCTCAGCTTGTGTAATTAAATCCCCCCTGTTCCCCGGCCCCGTCCCTGGAGGCTCACACTTACCAGGCGGTTTGCAAGGGAGATGGTACCTGAGGTCGCTTCAGCTTCTTGCTGACATTTGAGTTTGTCGGCTGTTGCTTTCTCAAACTTGGCTGTGAGTTTGGCCAGGTTCTCATTAAGGTGCTGTTGAGGAAGGAACGCAAGGTCTGTCAGCAATTCCAGTGCTTCAGAGATAAGGGTCCACGTGCAGGGCGTTTTTAAAGCAGCCCCACGCTCCCCAGATAAAGCTATAAAGGGCTGGGGAAATGGGCAAGGAAGGAAGGCCAGCTGGGGGGCTCTCAGGCAGATTCCCGTGGGAGTCTGAAGGGTCCCAATCCGAGAGAGGGGGCTCTCAGGCAGATCCCCGTGGGAGTCCGAAGGGTCCTGATCTGAGAGAGAGANTAAAGGGCTGGGGAAATGGGCAAGGAAGGAAGGCCAGCTGGGGGGCTCTCAGGCAGATTCCCGTGGGAGTCTGAAGGGTCCCAATCCGAGAGAGGGGGCTCTCAGGCAGATCCCCGTGGGAGTCCGAAGGGTCCTGATCTGAGAGAGAGAGCCCAGCTTTCATGTCCCTCACACAGTCAATGGTCCAGGAGCAGGAGGGGGTGATGGACCAGGAGAAATGAAACAAAATGTTAGTTGCTCAGTTGTGTCTGACTCTTTGTGACCCCAGGGACTGTAGCCCACCAGACTCCTCTGTCTGTGGACTTTCCCAGGCAAGGATACTGGTGTGGGCTCTCCAAGGGATCTTCTTGACCCAGGGAATGGACCAGGAGAGAGAGACTTAAATTCTGTCTCTCTCTGTACCAGGGAAAATGGGCTCCAGTACTCTGAGAAAAAAGTGAAAGCCACTGCTTTGCTTTCAGAAGCAAAAGCTCACTGGAGCCTGGGGAGGCCTGGAAATGGACAAAGGATCCCAAGATTGGGGGTGGGGGTGCAGGGAGGAGCCAGACTGTCTGCTGCAGTTGGTTTGCAGGTTGGAGTAGGTCTGCAACCTGGGTCTTCCCCTTGCTTCAAGGTCTCAGGAGTATAAGACAACTTCACCTAACCTCCTCCATTCTCTCCAATTATCCCAAAGTAGAGGAACATTTTTTAAAAGGCTTGGTTCTAGGTTTTTCTGAATGTATTAAGAATTTAGAATGTAAGCACACAGTCTTTGCTGCCCCTGCCATGCCTGTCTGCATCCACAAAGCCACCTAGTTGCATGGAAGACACTTCCAGGTAGGTCTCGCATCTGTGCCACAGTAGGGCTTCAGGCTGCTCTGTCCACCATCACCAAGTTACAAGAGGAAGAAATGAAGAGCCAGGCTTATACAGCCAAGCAGCTTAACCGGGAGGTGAGGCATCCAGTTAACGGTGGCAGGCTGGCCACATTCTTCTACCTCCTCTTCTTCTCAAGACTTCTCTAACATGATCATGAGTGAAAGTCGTTCAGTCGTGTCTGACTCTTTGTGACCCCGTGAACTGTAGCCTGCCAGGCTCCTCGGTCCAAGGAATTCTCCAGGCAGGAATACTGGAGTGGGTTGCCATTTCCTTCTCCAGGGGATCTTCCCAACCCAGGGAATGAACCCGTGTCTCCCACATTGCAGCCAGACTCTTTACCAATTGAGCCACCAGGGAATAAATTCAAGGGAATGATTAAAACACGAACTGGAGGTAAATCTAGACAGTGTAAGAAAATATAAAGTGAGAAAAAAATGAGAGAAAGTAGAAGATCCGTCAGAAGTTTCTATGGGCTTCCCCTTTAGCTCAGAAGGTTAAGAATCTGCCTGTAATGCAGATTTGATCTGAGTTTTATCCTTGCATTGGGAAGATTTCCTGGAGAAGGGAATGGCTACCCATTCCAGTATTCTTGCCTGGAGAATCCATGGACAGAGGAGTCTGGTGGGCTACAGTCCATGGGGTCGCAGAGTTGGACACAGCGGAAGCGACTTTCACTTTCTTTACTTTGAGAAGTTCCGATATCTAATCAATATGTATTCCAGAAAATAAGGTTAAAAAAATAAACAGAAGAGAGACTATAAAGCATCTTGTGGAACAGAAGAAAATAAGCCTCTACAGGCCAAGCACAGAGAATAAAAAAAGAATGACAGCTAAGTACATCAGTGTAACATTTCAGACGCCAAGAATAAAGAAAAAAAAAAAAAAAGAAGGACTTCCAGAAAGGCAGAAACACAGTGCACCCACAAAGGAATGGGACCCTGACTGTTCATCAGACTTCTCACCAGACCAAAAGATAAAGTACTCTGTTCTAAGAGAAAAATATTATATCAGAATACTCAGTGAAACTGTCAATTCAGTTTAGAAACGAACATATATGTCCAGACCAGAATATTAGATAATTTACCTCTCATATAACATTTCTGAAAAAGTTATTTAAGAGTGAGCCAAAGCAAAACAAGAGAAGAAATCAAGAAAGAAGCCATGGGGTCCAGAAGTCTTTGGAATGAACCCAAGAAAGCAGTGAATGTGATTACTCTCCATTACTGGAGCTTTGAATTGGAAACAAGCAAGAAAGGTCTTGGGAACAAAGGCAGGCTTCAGTAGAACACTGGATTGGATGGAGATTTAATTTGTATTTAAAAAATTTTTTTTTAATGTGAACAATTTTTAAAAAGTCTTTATTCAATTTGTTACTATATTTCTTTAAAAAAAATGTTTTGTTGTTTTGGCCACAAGGCATGTGGAATCTTAGATCTCTGATCAGCAATTGAACATGTACACTTTGCGTTGGAAAGTGAAGTCTTAACCAAGGACCACCAGGAAGTCCCTAGAGAGCTTCCCCTCCCCAAAGGAACTAATTGAAAGAGAGAGAGAGAAAGAGAAAGTAGAAATCCCAAGGGGAAAGGTATTTTAAAAAAGAATTGTACTTTGTAATTGTATTTTGATCTGCTATGAACAATATAGACAGATTCGTAGAATATAAATATAATTTTCTGTTCTTTCAGTTTTTTGAATCAGTCAATGGGGAGCATCTGAGACAACTGATTTTGGTTACAATGTAGGGATTTTCAGTGTTGGTGATTCAAAAACCAAATAACGATAAGTAATGATAAGGGGAGTGGGAGGTAAGGGGGGTGGAGATGAGCTAAAGGCGAGGGCACTAACTCCATCTTGAACACGAGGGCTCCAAGGAAGCAGCCTCTGTGTGATTGAACAAGGAATTGAGGTCACGTTGGCAAAAGAGAGTCACTGTAATGAGATAGGAGATGACTGTCATCCAGCCTCCTGGAGCAGAAAGTCAACCGTCTAAAGAAGAACGATGACAAAGGGATGCGGCACAGCGTGTAGACAGGGCTCAGAAATTCAGATGCGCAGAACAGGAAGACGACATAACCAGCCAGATGAGTCTAATGTTAAAACAAAAGGGGGGGCGGTGGGGACTGTGACAAAATGCAGCAAAATCGCCTGCTCTAGTCGGAAGCCCCTGCTTATGGCCAGAGTCGGTCGGTGATATTCAGGAATCTTGTGACTGTTACAAGAATGGCCAGAAATCAGATATTTTGTTTTAAATACTGGCCACCAGTTAAATCATTTCCAAGCAGTATGTGCAGGACAGATAAAAGACATTTAAGCCACTGGGCTGCAAGCTCTGAGTGGTGTCAACGATCAGTTCAGCTCAGCTCAGCTCAGTTCAGTTCAGTTCAGCTGTTCAGTCATGTCCAACTCTTTGTAACGCTATGGACTGCAGCACTCCAGGCTTCCTTGTCCTCCACTATCTCCTGAAGCTTACTCAAACTCATGTCCATGGAGGCGGTGATGCCATCCAACCATCTCATCCTCTGTCATCCCCTTCTCCTCCTGCCTTCAATCTTTCCCAGCATCAGGTCTTTCCCAACGAGTCAGTTCTTTCAATGAGCATCAGGTGGCCAAAATATTGGAGCTTCAGCTTCAGCATCAGTCCTTCCAGTGAATATTTAGAATTGATTTACTTTAGGATGGACTGGTCTGATCTCCTTGCAGTCCAAGGAACTCTTGAGAGTCTTCTCCAACACCACAGTTCAAAAACATCAGTTCTTTGGCGCTCAGCTTTCTTTATGGCTCAGCAATCAGTAGAAACAGAGAAAAGAATGAAAAGGTCAGGAGACTGTCATTACTCACTCGAAGCTCTTCTCTGCTCTCTGTTCTTTTACTATTATAATGAGTGAGTAAAGGCCTGGTGAAGATGAGTTCCTTGTTTTTACTGCTATTATTGTTTAAAACTGTCAAGTTCATATGTGTTTGTGACAGAAAAAAAGAAAATACAGATAAACAAAAAACATCCAAAATTTACTACTTGGAGATAACCACCACTATTTATATTGGTGTCTATTTTAATTATCTGTGTAGTTGCTAATTTGTGTCTGACTCTTTGCAACCACATGGACTTTAGCCTGCCAGGCTCCCCTGTCCATGGGACTCTTGAGGCAAGAATACTGGAGTGGGTTGCAATTTCCTCCTCCAGGGATTTTAATTATATATATAATCAAATTGAAATTACCTTATAGGATGTGTTCTGAAAGATGCCTTTTTTTTTGCTTTATGCATCATGAATATAAAAATTTTGGTACAGCAGAAATGAATACAACATTATAAAGAAACCATACTCTGATAAAAAAAATTCTTTACTTGGAATTATGCTAGAAACAGGCATCTTCTTCTTGGTGAAGGGGGGATGCAACTGGAGAGGGCTGGCTGTGGCCTCAGTGACACAGAAGGAGGCACTTTCCTGCCTGGGTGGGTGTCCATACATGCAATGGGTGTCAGTCCACCCTCCTGTTATTAGCAGGTGAGTGTCATGCCTATGTTGATAGGCATGTGGATGAGCAAAGGATGGAGAGGAGGCTGTTCAAAGCAAGAAGGCATCTTTTTATTTTTAATTTCAAAAAATATTTTGGCAGAAGAGAAGTGCCTTCCTAAGGTAGCCAAGTATTTTAAAAATATTCTGATTGCTTTCACAGGTTGAATGAGCCCATCATGTGCGTGTTGNTGGATGAGCAAAGGATGGAGAGGAGGCTGTTCAAAGCAAGAAGGCATCTTTTTATTTTTAATTTCAAAAAATATTTTGGCAGAAGAGAAGTGCCTTCCTAAGGTAGCCAAGTATTTTAAAAATATTCTGATTGCTTTCACAGGTTGAATGAGCCCATCATGTGCGTGTTGGCTAACTGAAAAGGTATAAACATTTTGAAAACATTCCCTTCGCACCAAATGTTCCTTTCGTTAAAATAATTTGAGTAAGAGAGAGAGAGAGCTTTGAAAATGTAGTTCCCGTAACACTTTTCTGAGAGAGACTGAAGAATATGAAAATGATCATAAGGTCTTTTTCCCCTCAGAAGCAGTCAACAGGGTGGTAGAGTGTTTTGCTCCTGGTGTTCTTTCAAGAGGGCTGTGGTGAGGTTGATTATCAGTAATCTGGCCCATGAACATCCAGGTTTTATAAAGCAAACATACTGGGAGATTATTTGCTTGCCCAAAGCATCTCTTTTTTATAGAGAGTCTTGCTGCAAGGATCTTTGAACTGAGGTCTTTAGCTGAGGAATTTAATCTATGGATCAATAAACCTGTGAAACTTGAAGCATGAAGCATGTCTGCCATCTTGCTTTTCATAATTTGTAAAACCCTTTTTATCATCATGAGAAATGTGCAGTAAGATCTTATCTGCCTAGAATGCACATGTAGAAATGAAAGATCCAGGGAAAGTTTCGGCTTGAGCTTGACCGTGGTGGTGACCAGGGCTTGGACACAGACATGATGGACACGTGCAGCCAATGGAGAAGCAGGTGGAGGTAATGCAGGGGTCAGGGGGTCACAGGAACCCTGGTGGTGGCGGCAGCTCCCTGTGTTCCTGTGGGCTGGGCTCTGGGCTTCTGTTCTACCTGCTTCTCTCCTTTGATCCTCAAGACAAACTCACAAAGTGGGGGCTATTACTGTGTCCATTTTATGTCAGGAAGCTGAAGTTGGGCACTTGAAAGCCCTTTCTATGTGTTACCCAATTGGTGAACAGCACAGCGTGGATTGGAGGGTCTGCCAATGGGGTTTTAGCTGCCGTGTCATTCTGCACGATTCTGATTTCCACCTCTCACGTTGGCGATACCCATTGTAACGGCTTCCCAGATGGCACAGTGTTAAAGAATCTGCCTGCCGATGCAGGAGATGCAGGTTCAATTCCTTGCTCGGGAAGACCCCCTGGAGGAGGAAATGGCAACCTACTCCGTATTCTTGTCTGGAGCATCCCATGGACAGAGGAGCCTCGTGGGCTACAGTCCATGGGGTCGTAAAGAGTCAGACATGACTGAACGTGAACACATGTCATTTTAATGGCAAAGGGGAAGTTCAAGGGGAATCTCTCTTAAATAGGGGTGAATCCAAGGTCATCTCCATCCCCCAATCCTGGGTGAGGGACATACAGCAAAAATATCAATAAGAGGCTAATAATTCTATATTTATGCCCAAGGGACCACCCCTACCCCAAACCACAATGCACTAGGTGCTCTTACAGACTTCTATAAGGCAGCGCAGGTGGCTTAACACATCCCACAGACCCACATGTCCACAGCAGTGAGGGTGAGGGGGCGGAGAGTGGCCAGAATGGAAGATCTGATGCACAAGGTGGGGAAAGGTGGGGAAAAACTATCTCAGAGGAAAAAGGATCTCCCA
Source organism: Neotragus moschatus (assembly GCA_006410615.1). Lineage (NCBI taxonomy): Eukaryota > Metazoa > Chordata > Mammalia > Artiodactyla > Bovidae > Neotragus > Neotragus moschatus. Next base: position 6,423,524 of record SJYA01002932.1, on the reverse strand, counting down.
TCTTTGAACTTATCTACAGAACAGACTCACAAACAAGAGAACAGACTTGTGGTTGCCAAGGGGGAAGAGGTGGGGGGAGGGATGGAGTGGGAGTTTGGGGATTAGCAGATGCAAACTACTGTCTATGGGATGGATAAACAATAAGGTCCTACTGTACAGCACAGGGAGCTATAGTCAATATCCTGTGGCAAACCATAAAGGAAAAGAATATATGTGTGTGTGTGTGTAATTGAATCTCTTTGGTATACAGCAGAAAATAACACAACATTGTAAATCAACTATACTTCAATAAAATAAGTTAAAGACTCTCCCTTTTTTGACCTTTTGTTCTTAACTATCAGATGTGCAAAAATATTAGATTCACTTGTGGATAATAAGATAGCAGCTGGTTCCTTGGATAACGCCGTTCATTTTTTATACGTATCCATGTGTCACCTTCTCTTTCCTTGGAGGAAATGGAAAGCTTTAAGGACCAAAGCTTAAACCCATGGCCCGGTGGATCTATCTTGTTTGGACTATATGGTATTTGAGAAAGAAAATTTAAAAGTTTCCCCTATTGAAAAATTAGATTTTACATAACAATTTGGTTTTCTTTAAAAGTCAGGTCCGAGGCACTGGGGCCTGGGGGAGAGGGCTGTTTGCCTCAGGTGGGGGTCACTTACAGCGATCTTGGCTTTAACGGCCGCCAGCTTCTCCTGGGCAGCAGCGAGGTCCGAGGTGGCCTTGCTCAGTGCCTGGCGCTTGGGTTCCACGTCACAGAACACCTCGTGAAACTTCACGATGTTTATGACCCAAGAGCAGAGGCCTGCAGCCGCATAGGACTTGGTGGCCACGAACTCCGGATTGAACTCGGGGTCCTGTAGATATGGCCTGATGGCCTTGAGGCAGTTCTCGTGAATGTTCTCCTTGTCAAAGTGGATGAGGGAGTCCAGGAAACCGTCCACCTTGGCCATGGNGAGGCCTGCAGCCGCATAGGACTTGGTGGCCACGAACTCCGGATTGAACTCGGGGTCCTGTAGATATGGCCTGATGGCCTTGAGGCAGTTCTCGTGAATGTTCTCCTTGTCAAAGTGGATGAGGGAGTCCAGGAAACCGTCCACCTTGGCCATGGCGACCTTGGCGGCCTTCCAGCTGCGGTCCTTGGGCACCTTGCCCCGGGGAGCCATGAGCACCATCACCGCTGCGCTGACATTGCTCACCGCCAGCGGCGGGGAACCAAAGGACTTCAGCTCGGTCAGATTGGTCTGCAAGAGAGACGCACATTGTTAGGGGGAAACGTATGGGCTCTCTGTCATCGACCACTCATGGAGTCTGGCTCGGAGCGATGTGAGAGGGCCATTTCGAAGCCTTTAGGTGTCCTCAGAATTTTAAATATCATGATTCATCAGAAGGGAATCGAGAATTCTCTAGTGGCTCCAGACTGCTCTGAATGGCTAGGGGAGACTCAGCGACATTCTCTCAGCACTTTGACCTGCAGCCCATCAGAAACATACAATTACTTCACATTTAACTGAAACATATAAGGATGTCAACATGCTCTGAAACAGGCAGTGTGCCATGAATAAAAGATAAGGTTATTATAAAGTAACTTCCATCTTGGATTGAAGAGAATGGCAGTGTAACCCAACTATATATATTTTTTCTTTANAAAGGACTTCAGCTCGGTCAGATTGGTCTGCAAGAGAGACGCACATTGTTAGGGGAAAATGTATGGGCTCTCTGTCATCGACCACTCATGGAGTCTGGCTCGGAGCGATGTGAGAGGGCCATTTCGAAGCCTTTAGGTGTCCTCAGAATTTTAAATATCATGATTCATCAGAAGGGAATCGAGAATTCTCTAGTGGCTCCAGACTGCTCTGAATGGCTAGGGGAGACTCAGCGACATTCTCTCAGCACTTTGACCTGCAGCCCATCAGAAACATACAATTACTTCACATTTAACTGAAACATATAAGGATGTCAACATGCTCTGAAACAGGCAGTGTGCCATGAATAAAAGATAAGGTTATTATAAAGTAACTTCCATCTTGGATTGAAGAGAATGGCAGTGTAACCCAACTATATATATTTTTTCTTTAATTAAACTGCTTTGTTCCATGAGCTTGTTCTAACTACAGCTGACCGTCCTGATAGCAAAGTGGTTCTTTCTGCCAAGAAATAACGCAGACAGAAAGCCAGGCATGGTGTGTGCTGTTACTGCCTCTGCCTAGACAGGGGTTGGAGCTTTGCTACAAGTTTCTCTTGCCCTAGAAAGAAATGGCTGAAAGGCTTGACCTTGAAGAGCCACTCGAACTTCTCAGGTCTTAGTGTTTTCATCTGTAGGTTGGAAGCAGTCCATCTGCAAGTGAAATTTGGTCAGAAATGCATATAGAGTTGATTTAAGCTTTGTTGTGACCAACAGTGAGGAACATGTAATCTCAAAAGCACTTGATTTCAAGGCTGATTTTATGAACAGGGGAAAATCTTAATTTCAAAGGTTAGATCCTTGTGCCAAATTAATTTGGGGGTGTTCTCAGGCCTGGAAATCAAAACAGGAGGGGGATTATTTCTGGGACCGAACGGAAGCAGCTAGGAAGATGCTCCGTTCATTCTTGCCACGGTTTGCACTTTGAGTCATGACAGTCTTGTCTACAATGGACAGGAATGAAGGACAGCATAGGTGTGGCAGATGGACTTGAACACCCAGTCCTGTGGCCTCCCCTGAGCCAGAGGAAAAAGAGGGAAAATACCATCAGCAACAAAACCCCCACGATTTCAATATAATTTAAATTGGGCATGTAAGTTCAATGTACTGAATTAAGAAAAGATAAAAATTGATACAGATGAAATTTAACTCTATAACCTAGATATACCATTGTTAATATTTCAATGCAATTCCTTCTAACTTTAAAAAAAGTTATATATATTTTTTTTTGGGGGGGAGGGGATATGCTGGGCCTTTGTTGCTACACGGGTTTTTCTCTAGTTGTGGTATACACGCCTCTCATTGTGGTAGCTTCTCTTGTGGCAGAGCATGGGAGCAAGTGTCTTTTGATTTCGTGGCTGCAGTCGCCATCCACAGTGATTTTGGAGCCCAAGAAAATAAAGTCTGTCACTGTTTCCATATTTCCCCCATCTCTTTGCCATGAAGTGATGGGAGGTTGGATGCCATGATCTTAGGGTTTTGAATATCTAAATATAAATACCTACATATGTGTACACACACACACACATTGTATACAGTGCTTTTTCATGATGCTCATTGTCTCTCACCCCTTCCCAGTGCTAAACAGCATCTTCGTAGAGGCAGAATCTTTGTTCGTGGAAGCATCACGGGCACCTAGAACAGTGTCTGGCATGGAGGGCAGTCAGGGATTCTCTGTTGAGTGAATAAACGTGTCTGCACAGTTGTTCCTTTGGCAAAGGGGGGATGAAGTGGTAAATAAAAAAGTCAGTCCTTTTGTGCATGCAGGTGGTGGGGACGGACACAAAAGGGTCAATCTTTGGTATTTTACAGAGTGAGAAGTGCTCTGAAAAAAGGCAAAAAAGCAGGGCTAGTAGGCTGGCAGACTCTTGAAGAGTGATGGTATCACTTTGGCCAAGGAGGAGGTTCTGGGAAGACCACTTAGAGAACCTGATGTTTCAGGAGGGGGAAGGGCAGAGAGTAAATGAGTGAGAAGAGGGCAGGCACAAATGCCAGTTTCAGCACAATTTATAAGAGCTCTTTACACACACACACACACACACATGCACACACACAGGCACGCACATACATGCACGCACACGCACGCACGCACAGGCACACACACGTGAGAATACTCTTTTTTTAATTTAAAAATTTTGTTTAAGATATTTGGTGACCGGTAGAAATTTAGTTTTCCTACAGCCAAACTGAATAATCCTTTTCCAGGTGACATCATGCTATCATTCTTTGTTTTTATGGTAAGAAGCGTCTTTTATATATATTAAGATGATGAGACCTTATAGTAACTTTTCTAGTTCTTGTACAGTTTCTTTCTTATTGTTCACTGGCTTACAAGATTACATTATTTAGTCCTTCTAGAAACAGAATGGAGAAGGCAATGGCACCCCACTCCAGTACTCTTGCCTGAAAAATCCCATGGGTGGAGGAGCCTGGTANATGAACTGCATAGTCCATGGAGTTGCAAAGAGTAAGACATGACTGAACCACTTTCATTTCACTAGCCAATATAATCTCATGCTGACATTAAGATTTTGGTAGAACTTGATTTTGGTAGAACTTTAGATACATACGGAGAAGGCGATGGCACCCACTCCAGCACTCTTGCCTGGAGAGTCCCATGGACTGAGGAGCCTGGTGGGCTGCAGCCCATGGGGTTGCGAAGAGTCGAACACGACTGAGCAACTTCACTTTCACTTCACTTTAGATACATAAACAAGGAATAAGGAATTTACCTAACTTGATCACAGTCATTTGTTTAGTATTTTGTAACATTCCAAACATAAGAATTTCAACAGTAGAATGTCATCTGCCAAACTAATGTGATAATGAATAAAGCATTTATTAATGTAGTGTAATGGTTCACAACAGACCAAAATTATAAATATGAGTTAAAAGGTTAATAGAAAAGATAACATTTAAGTTATACCTCAGTGGATACATTCCACATGTGTGTGTTAATACACAGAAATTGTTTTTCTCTTTCTGACTTGCTTCACTCTGCATGACAGTCTCCATATCCATTCATGTCTCTGTAAATTGTTCAATACTGTGCCTTTTATGGCTGAGCAATACTCCATTGCATATATGTGTCACATCTTCCTTATCTAACCTTCTATTGATGGACATTTAGGTTGTTTCCATATATGTAGAAAAATGGTACAGAGGGACCTATTTGCAAAGCAGAAATAGAGATATACATGCAGAGAACGAATGTATGGACACTAAGGGGGGATGAGCTGAGAGACTGTGACTGACGTATATATACTACAGTGTATAAAATAGATAAACAGTGAGAACCAACAGCAGGTCTTTAGACCCCGAATAGACTCTCTTCTTATTTGCCATCTTGCGCTTGGTGTTTTTTTTTTTTTTTTTTTTGGTTGACACTGATCTTAGAAAGGCAGTATATTTTGCACCCTCTTTGGGGATGCATCTTGAGGCCATAGAGTTGTTCACTACTGTTTGTCCAGGAATACTTACTAAAACTTGACAAGGTATTAAAAATATATTTTTACAGTATCTCTCTGGTAAAGATTTGGCCAAATTGGAAGCTAATATTCAGGGCCTAATGGGAGCATTTTTAGGCCTTTTCCACACAATCAAAATGAAACTATGTACCCAAAGGGAAAGTAAAATATTCTGAAGTTTTTGTGAAGGAATTTAATGAAACATTCCAAAGATACACAGTTCTACATCTAGATGTGGGAATGTTTGATTTCCATCTTAGCTGAAGATCTGCTCCCTNGGTTCAGGATGGGGAACACGTGCATACATGTGCATGTTGATGTATGGCAAAACCAATACAATATTGTGAAGTAATTAACCTCCAATTAAAATAAATAAATTTATATTTAAAAAAGAATACATATTTATTGTGAAATATTTAGCAAAGATGAAGATGAAAACCAGACTCACTCATCATTTTACTACCCAGAGATAAACACTGTCCTGGTACATTTCATTATATATGCTTAACAAACTAACAAAGAGGCACAGAAAAGAAAGATAATGAGTGAATATAGTGTGAATATATATGAACGTGGTATATGTCTGCCTCATTCATTTACATACACATATACATATATGTAGACTTCCCAGGTGGCACTAGTGGTAAAGAATCCACGTGCCAACGCAGGAGACATAAGAGACTCGAGTTCGATCCCTGGACTGGGAAGATCCTTTGGAGGAGGGCATGGCAACCCACTCCAGTATCCTTGCCTGGAAGATCCCATGGACAGGGCAGCCTGGAAGGCTACAGTCCATAGGTTTACAAAGAGTCAGACACAACTGAAGTGATTTAACACACACACATGCATACATATATGTACATACATATACATATACAATCACTGTTTACACTATTTTTTTGAATCTGGCTTTCACTGAAAATTGTATCTTAAACTCTTTCATGTTATTAATTATTTTTGCAAAATATGATTTTAAATAAAGTATGTGCAATTTTCTCTCATTTGCTGCTGCTGCTGCTGCTGCTAAATTGCTTCAGTCGTGTCTGACTCTGTGTAACCCCATAGACGGCAGCCCACCAGGCTCCCCCGTCCCTGGGATTCTCCAGACAAGAAGACTGGAGTGGGTTGCCATTTCCTTCTCCAATGCATGAAAGTGAAAAGTGAAAGTGAAGTCGCTCAGTCGTGTCCGACTCCTAGCGACCCCATGGACTGCAGCCCACCAGGCTCCTCCGTCCATG
>SJYA01002932.1:6387769-6414601 GCA_006410615.1 Neotragus moschatus | reverse complement strand
GCTTTGTAGCTGCTGCTGCTGCTAAGTCGCTTCAGTCGTGTCCGACTCTGCGTAACCCCATAGACGGCAGCCCACCAGGCTCCCCCGTCCCTGGGATTCTCCAGACAAGAAGACTGGAGTGGGTTGCCATTTCCTTCTCCAATGCATGAAAGTGAAAAGTGAAAGTGAAGTCGCTCAGTCGTGTCCGACTCCTAGCGACCCCATGGACTGCAGCCCACCAGGCTCCTCCGTCCATGGGATTCTCCAGGCAAGAGTGCTGGAGTGGGGTGCCATTGCCTTCTCCGTTTCTCTCATTTAGATGATGAGCCTTAATTTAGCCAACTCCATATTGTTAAGCATTTAGGTTATTAAAGTTTTAATAGCTGCTTAAATGATATGAACTTTTAATGAAATTAGAAATAAGTAAGCCCCAAATCAGAGTCAAATTAGACTTGGATTTAATGTATAAAGTATTTGAGGAATAGTGACATCCTTAAAATATTAAATCTTGCCTTACACAAACTTGGTACATCTATTTCCCTATTCACATCTTATTTTACACTACTCAACAAAGACATGCAGGTTTCTTCACATAGTTTCAGTAAATTTATTTATGTTTACTTATACTGAGAGTTTTGGTTGCTATCTTGAAAATATTATATTTTCTAACTGGCTACTGCTCATATTAGGAAAGCTATTAAATTTTGTAATGGACCCTTAACCCTCCCCTTTTATTTGTTTTATTATATTTTTATGACATCTATGAATAATAACACATTTGTCTGCTACTTTACAACATTTGCACGATTACCATTTTTAATTTATCATTGCACTGGCTAGAAACTTTAAGGCAATTGTTTTATAATAGAAGCAAAGGGGGTCATTATTGTGCTTTTTCTTTGCTAGTGGGAATTCTGCTAATGCTCGACCATTAGACGGGATGTTTCATCCTTGGACTGGGATTGATTGCTATGTGTTAGCAAATTATCCAAATATCCTTTTGTTCCTACTATACTGAGAGTTTTAGTAGGAACGGATGTTGAATTGCATTAGGTATCATTTTTGACATTTCTCTAAGTACAGAATTTTTGCCTTTTTTTTAAAGATTCTTTTTTTTAATGTGGACCACTTTTAAAGTCTTTACTGAATTTGTTACAATATTGCTTCTGTTTTATGTTTTGGTTTTTTGGCCTCTATGCATTTGGGATCTTAGCTCCCAGACCAGGGATCGAACTTACACTTCCTGCACTGTAAAGTCAAGTCTTAACCACTGGACCACAAGGAAATCCCCCAAAGCTATTCTTCTTTGATCGATGGTTGGGTATATTTACAGGAGTAGCCTTATACAGGCAAAACTTCAGTTGGTAGCATACTGTTGTTTGAATAAATTGCTAGGCTTGATTTACCAGCATTTTGTGTGGATATCTTAAATCACTACTCATAAATTTGTATAATTTGAGGTTTTATTTTCTTGTGCTATCTCTATCACTTTTAGTATCAAGCTTATCATATAATAAAGGTCTTAAAAAGTCCTGTAGGAAAGAAGTCTGTTAAACTCTGTAGCCCTAGAATTCTCAAAATCATTTAATTATGAAACATATCTTTTATATAACTTGTTAACATTAAGTTACAAGTCAAGTGACAAGAAGAAAATATTTACAACATATATAACAAGACGTATAGTAAAAATTTATCTATCTTTTCTTGCTGATTTTGATGCAATGCAAGGCTTCTTGCCACAAAAAGAAGAAAGTGACTCCACTAAAATCTACTAAAAGATTTTTCTTCTCACACTGCTTTTGGGTGCTCATTTTGTAAATTATCATTATTTTTATACACAAAATTAATGCTTTTCTTTATCCATGTATAAACATTGGTAAGATACACATTTGCTGTTAGAAGGAATAGTAGTGATAATTATTTCACTGCTCAGTGAGTTAAGTTCTGCAATTTGAAATTCTTATTGCAAATATTACATAGATTAGGTATTAACATTAAATATAAATATAAAAATATGTTAAAAATATTATCTGTCTACCTCTACTCTGACTATGCTTCCCAAAAAGTACAAGCCAAGGCCAACTAGCTAATGGTACCACCTTGTAAATCAAGCCAAATATTATGAAAAGGAGGAAGGAAAAAAAAAACCCTATAAATCAATAAAGAAAAGGGAAATTATCTCATTGGAAAATGGACAAAGAATCTGAGCAAATAATGAAGAAAGTAATCTAAGTATTAGAATCAAACCATTCACAAATTTTTAAATGAAAAAATTATGTTCTTAATAAGAAAAATTAGAATGACTGAAAATACTTAAGACTGGCAAGGATGTGGGGGAAAGCAGTGCTTACAACTATAACAAGAGTAGCTATTTTGGATAGAAATTGAGCATTATTTATATAAAAAAGAGAATTATTGTTAGAGCTTCCTATTGTTTCTGTGGGGCTTCCCAGGTGGCACTAGGGGCAAAGAACCCATCTGCTAATCCAAGAGACATAAGAGACAGGGGCTCAGTCTCTTGCTTAGGAAGATCCTGTAGAAGAAGGCATAGCAACCCCCTCCAGTATTCTTGCCTAGAGACTCCCATGGACAGAGGAGACTGGCGGGCTACAGTCCCTGGGGTTGCAAAGAGTCAGATAGGACTAAAGCAACTGAGCACACACATTGCTTCTGTAAGAAACTACCATGAACACAGTGACTCAACGTGAACGTATAATCTTCCTATTCTGGAGGTTAGGATTCCTAAACCAAAGATGCAGGAGAGGCTGGTTCTTTCTGGAGGCTGGATTAGAGAGTCTAATCCTTTCCGTTCCCAGTTTCTAGAGCCAGCCTCACTCCTTGGCTCAAGGTTCCTCATCAAATCAGCTCTGTCTAACCCCTCTGCTCCCACCATCATACTGCCTTCTTCTTCCCATCTTCCTGTCTCCCTCTTCTTTGGATCCTTGTGATGACATTTAGGACCCAGCTGGGGCTTCCCTGTTGGTTCAGATGGTTAAGAATTTGCCTGCAATGCGGGAGACCTGGTTTTGATCCCTGAATGGGGAAGATCCCCTGGAGAAAGAGATTGCAACCCACTCCAGTATTCTTGCCTCTAGAATTGTGCGGACAGAAGAGCCTGGTGGGCTACAGTCCATGGGGTCAAAAAGAGTTGGACATGACTGAGTGACTAATACTCTCACTTTCACTGGATAATCCAGCATCATTTCCCCACTGCAATCTCCCCAACTTGATTTAATCATGGTCACAGAGTCACCATATGAAGTAAAATCCACAGGTTCTAGAGGTTAGGGCATCGGTATTTTGAGGGGTGGAGGTGGTACGATACAACTTGCATGTTGTTCTCTCAAACAAGTGTATTTGTTTGGCCCAGAGAAATATTTGAACATATGGGGTAAAGACGTACGCACAAGGATTATTTGTATTAGAGAAAAAGAAACTAATTAGACACTCAAGAGTAAATAGCTAAAAGAAATAGAGTACGTTATAGCCTGGAATACTACCAAGCATTAAATAAATATGGTTTCAGTGTATGTACTGGCCTGACCCTGTCTTGTTTCATGAGGAACAGTAAGTTGTCATCATCTATTTGTATTTAAAATACGATATATTTTATATGCATATAAACTTATAATGCAGTGCATATAAAATATATCATGCTTTAAACACAAATCTCCTGCTTTGCAGTCTGAGCCTCCAGGGGAGCCCTAGGTGTTTGTCCCTCAGTCATGCCCGACTCTTTGTGACCCACTGGACTGTAGCCCACCAGGTTCCTTGGTCCGTGGAATTCTCTAGGCAAGAATACCTGAGAGGGTCGCCATTCCCCTCTCCAGGGGATCTTCCCGACTCAGGGATTGAACTTGGGTCTCCTGTACTGCAGGTGAATTCTTTACTATCTGAGCCACCAGGGAAGACCTAGTGTGTTTCATATGTGTATTTGCACAGATATAAATACATAGAAAAATTGCTGGATGAGATAAAGCTCAAGCTTTTCCAGGAGTGCTGTTTTAGGAGAGGACTGGGGGGTGGAGTGGAAAGAAGGGTGACTTTATGTTTCATCCTGTACATTCTGACCTCTTTGAATTATTGGAATGATAAAAATGCCATTATATGTTATTTGTATAATAAAAAATAAGTTTATTGGATAAAATGCATAGGAAATAAATAGAAAATTTCAAGTAACTCTGCAAGGAGAAAAAAAGAAGCCATGAAATTGTAAGCAAAACCATTCTTCAATGAGGGCAGGAAAAGCTATACTGGATTTGCTTCAGTTTAGCTATAAAAGTGAAGTAAAACTGCCAAAGCAGAGACTTAAAATGTATAGCGACTTACTACTATGCTCTGATTTACAGGTGTTCTTTATATATTAACTAAAGCTTCTTGTTAACTTTGAAAATGATGAGAAAATAGGAATGTGGTCCTTAAATACCAGAGTCCTGCGGATGCAAAAAAATTTGAGGATACTCAAGGGGGTCCTTGTGTTCATGAAGAAACATCTCCCCTGTTCTGTGTGGTACAATCTGATCCATTCTACTTCTTTGAGCAGGAAGTGGGGGCTGAGAGAAATGGATGAAGGTGGTTCAAAAGGTACAAACTTCCAGGTTTAAAATAAATAAGTCCTGGGGATGTAGTGTATAGCTAACTGTGTTGTATATTTAAAAGTTGCTAAGAGAGTAAACCTTAAAAGAAGAAGAAAAGACAAAACACAAGAAAAAACTGTAACTATGCATGGTGATACGTGCTAACCAGACTTCGTGTCGTGATCACTTCACAATATATTTGTACATATCGAATCATTATGTTGTACACTTGAAGCTAAGATAACACTATATGCCATTTTGAGGGAAGAAGAAGTTCAGTGACTGGTGCGTGAGATTCCACAGCTAGTTTGAAGACAGTACCCGTCATGTTATCTGGCACACAGTAGTTGTTGTTTAATTCACTAAGTTGTGTCCAACTCTTTGTGACCCCATGGACTGCAGCTGGCCAGGCTCTTCTGTCCATGGGATTGTCCAGGAAAGAATACTGGAGTAAATTGCCATTTTCTCCTCTAGGGGATCTTCCTGACCCAGGGATAGAATCCTCATCTCCTACATTGGCAGGTGGGTTCTTTACCATTGAGCTACCATACATAGTAGGCATTCATTAAAAATGATTTTCATGGGCTTTGCTGGTGGCTCAGTGGTAAGGAATCCGCCTGTCAATGAAGGAGACAGGGGTTCAGTCCCTAATTTGGGAAGATCCCACATGTCGGGGAGCAGCTAAGCCCATGAGCCCCAACAACTGAGCCTGTGCTTTAGAGGCCGGGAACCACAACTACTGAGTCTGCCTGCCTTAGAGCCTGTGCTCTGCAACAAGGGAAGCCACCACAGTGAGAAACCTGCCTGCCACTACTAGAGAAGCCTGAGAAGAAATGCAGACCCAGCGTGGACAAAAATAAACACATAAAATTATTAAGAAAACTTCATTCCTTTAGAAACATGAGTTTCACTTTCTTTGTGGCAGAGGTATCTAGGCCTCAAATCCAGTGCTTTTTTTTCTGAATCCGATGCTGTCACTTCCATGAGTTACACCTCCATGCATTTATTTCTACCAGCAAAGGTCACCTAACTAATCAGCCATAAAATTAACCAAGAGTATTCAGGGGTTTTCACTGTTTCCAGCCTATGGAAACAGAAGAGATAACACTGTTATAAAGACATCACCAACTACAACAAACTGAATGGCTACCATCTGTTAGCTATTAATACTTTTCATGCATTATCCAACTGAATCCTTACGACAACCTGTTGTTGCTGTTCAGTTGCTCAGTCATGTCCGACTCTTTGCGACCCCATGGACTGCAGCACGCCAGGCTTCCCTGTCCTTCACAACCTGATGGGGACTATATTACTACCGTCTCTACTTTACAGGTGAGGAAACAGAGACTCAGAGAACATAAAGTCATTCCTAGGGTCACACTAGTCCAGCCAGAATTTGGAATCAGCTCATCTTAGAAAATATAATCTCTGTGTTGAAAAATCTTATGAAAGACGTTCATCTTCTTGGCAAGAAGTGATTCGTATTGTTGTATGGCAGAAACCAATATAACATTGTAGAGCAATTTTCCTCCAGTGAAAATAAAAAGAGCTTTAAGAAGAAAGAAAAGCTTTCAGGCTGAGAAGTGGTGGCATAATTGAGTTACACCGCCACTCCCCAGTCNCGTTCATCTTCTTGGCAAGAAGTGATTCGTATTGTTGTATGGCAGAAACCAATATAACATTGTAGAGCAATTTTCCTCCAGTGAAAATAAAAAGAGCTTTAAGAAGAAAGAAAAGCTTTCAGGCTGAGAAGTGGTGGCATAATTGAGTTACACCACCACTCCCCAGTCTATCCACAATTCCCAAAATTTTCCTGGAGAAATCTTGTGTTTTCTATGAATGTGGGGTAGAGGCCCACTTAAGGGTTTTATAGGCCCTTCCTTTTAGGGACCTCCCACCAAACATCATAAAAAGCACCAAAGTGTGCTCATATTTCACATTTAATACAATTTATACATAACTATACACCACAGGATTTTCCAGTGTCCTCAGTTTAGTCTCAGATGTGCTGAGGCCCTAAGCCAAGAGATGCTACCTTCCAAATCAAGGTGTGCACTGGCTACACAGAATCCATAAAGGAGAGCTTCAGAGGGACCTTCCTGGTGGTCCAGTGCTAACACTCCACACTCCCAAAGCAGGGGACCTGGGTTCAGTCCCTGGTCAGGGACCTAGATCCCAAATGCTGCAATTAAGAGTTCAGTGTTGCAGCTAGGGCTTCCCTGGTGACCCAGTGGGGAAGAGTCTGCTGGTCAATGCAGGACACTCGAGTTCCATTCCTGTGTTGGGAAGATCCCCTGGAGAGGGAAATGGCAACCCACTCCAGTATTCTTGCCTGGGAAATTCTAAGATGACCCTGGTGGGCTAAAGTCCATAGGGTCACACGAATTGGACACGGCCAAGTGACTCACACTTCAACACCTTCGGTAAGAATGGCTCCTGAGTCCCACCCACTCTGCCCTTAAGGAAGGATGGGGGGCGGGGCACGAGTCCCTTCACATCAAGTCTAGAGAAAGGAGGGCTTTAAGGAGACCATTCAGAGAGCTTAAATGCAACTTGAGAGGCACCAGACTGGGGTTCTAACTTATAGAAATCTACAGGGTGCGAATGGCAGGCTAGTCCCCTGGCGGTGGAACTCGGGGGGCATTTCCTACATGGGTGGCCAACACTCTCAGAGTCCATCTGGAAGAAAGAGGCACAGGTGTCACCGGTGGAGCAGAGGTGAGCTGCTGGCACAGCCCACCTGGCATGGGCTGTCTGAGACCTTGACCAAATGGCCCCTGTGAAGAGGTAAATGAGTATCTAGACTCTCAGCAGAAAGAGGAACTGGTGGAGGGTCTGCCAAGAGATGACGTGAGCTTCCAAGTAAACATCAGCTTTCCTCTGTGATACCAACTCTTGATGACCTGAGTGTCTGCCCTGCTTTCCATCTTCCTCCCTCAGCCCCTCAGCCACGGTCATCCAAATGGGAAAGAAAGTTAATCGTGAAAACTATAAAAGGAAGAAGTACTAACCACAGGCACCTCTCAACACACAGAGTATCTTTCAAGGAACCAACTCCCAATGAACACATCTCAAGAGTCATGCTTGTTCCGCTAAAAAGGTCATGTGTATGAGCTGAATTTAGTTGACACACAGTTACATGCTGTCGACAACTGAGTACTTGCCAAGTTTGATTTTGTACATTTTTTTCTTTTACTTTGGAGACAACATCTTACGTTAGACTCGTATCTTAAACATTTTCATAGGGCCTTAAGTGGCCTGCATGCATGTGCGTGCTAAGCTGCTTTAGTCATGTTTGATTCTGTGCTACCCCATGGACTGTAGCCTGCCAGGCTCCTCTGTCCATGGGATTCTCCAGGTAAGAATACTGGAGTGGGTTGCCATGCCCAGGAGATCTTCCCAATCCAGGGATCAAACTGAAGTCTCTTACATGTCCTGCATTGCGGTGGGTTCTTTACCACTAGCGCCAACTGGGAAGCTTTGAGTCAAGGTTTGAACCCAGCCCTCCTGCGTTAGAGGCAGATTCTTTACCACCTGAGCCACTAGGGAAGCCCGTAAGAGGCCTATGTGTCCTATAGCACGGAAGAAGTAAAATGACCATGGACTGCATAGCCATAAGGTCTCTGGGCTTGCATTTTGAAGATGTTCAAATGCAAAAGATGTTCAAAAGATGAAGGAGTTCAAGTTTGGCTCTGACATTGAGGTCTGTGACTCTGGGCTCTGGCTCTCTCATCAGTGAAGTGAAGAGGCTGGACAGTTGGCTCCTCCTGTCCCAATAAGCTTGGGACTCACATATCTGGGATTTCACTGGTAGCCTGTGTATACATTCAGTGTATATAAATGTCTGCTTGCTCAGTGAATAAACCAGCTGGGCCCAGCCAAGCCCTCTGGACTGTGTGCCCTTGTGTCCCTCGGAACACCAGTGTGGTAGGCTGCCTCTGGGTCAGAGGAGAGGCTGCTCCTCCCCGGAGGGATGAGCAAGCACGCACACCTTCCTCCTACCTTGTTGAGGGTGTTGAGGGCCGCCTGGGCTGCCGTGAGCGCCGGCTCTGCCCTGGCCAGGTCTTCTTCACAGTCCTTTTGCTTCCGCTGTACCTCTAGCATGATGAGGGCCACCTTCCGCTCCTCCTCATCAGCGATGGCTTTCTCTCTGCTCACCTTGTCCGTCTCCACACCCACCACCTGAATCAGCTTGTCGGCATCTTCATTCTTCCGCCTCAGCTCCACTTCCTGGGTGGCCAGCTTGGCTTTCAGCTCATCCACCTGCAGCAGAGAAGTGGCAAGTGTTTTTTGGATGGGGCCGTGGTGGGGTCTGAGCCTGCATGGCAGGGAAGAACACCAGCCCCTGATGCAAAGGTGCAAAACTGAGCTCTCAGCTGGGACTAAGCTCCCTGACCTGGGAAAGGAAAGGAACCCTGGCTGCCCTCTTCCTCTTTCCTCTGCAGCAATTGTGGTGGAAGATTCTGAGCAATGGAGGCTGTGAACTTTCTTTCTCCCTGATGCCCAAATAACACAGGTGGCTTCTCACTGACATTGGTGTGTGTGTCTTGTAAAAACCTCAAGGGCCTAGCGTAACACTTTGCACATAGTAGGGCTTTAATAAGCAACAATTATCCTTTAATTGAATTTGGCCAGTCTGGAATGCACCGAGGATTTAGCGAACTATACAAAGTGAGTGTCCACTGGGTATCCTGAAAGGTGGAATATATGAAGAGACAGTGGCCGGACCATAAGAGCAGAACTCTGACCTAGAAGCTACAGCAACCTGCCCAGGAGACCAGCCCATTATCTACAGCAACCAGCTGAGAAAGCCAGCCTGCCATAAGTCAGACTGCCATGGAGTAGGACCCTAGGATCCTTGCCCCCGCAATGTCCTCAGCCTGCCTTTTGTCGATGGAAAAACTAGCCAAAAAATGAATTTAATCAGAGAAGTGAGAACATGCACAAACAAAGGAAAACAGTTCAGGGAAACTGAATAATAATAATGTAGTCATTAAACATAGTCAAGAGTGTTTGGTTCCTTCTCAAGGGCTACAGTTAATATTCTGAGCCATATCTTGTGTAGATACAGAAACCCCTACCAGGTGAAGAAGTCAGCTATATAATGACCAGACTGTAGCCATGACATAAGCTTCCATAATTCTGAAAACTGGCCTCAAGGAAATGGGAACGAATTGACCTTGGAATTGAAGATGAACTGTACCTAATAAAGATGATGCTGGTCACACCAGTGATGACCGATTTCAAGTTGACTGTCAGAGCTGTGCTGTTTCTGCAAGTAACCCTCTTTCTCAGTCAACAAAAGCTCTTGCCCACTGACTATTACCCCATGGGGGAGTCAGCCTTTGGGCAGATATCCGCTCTCCCCTGCAGCTGCTAGCATCCAAATTAAGCAAATTTTCCTTTCCACCAACCTGGCCTCTTTATTGGCTTTTGAGCAGCCAGCAACTGGACCTTGGTTTGGAAACAAGTCTACTGTCTAAGTAACAGTCCATGAAGACAGGCAATAAGCTCTATAAGAATCAGTTCAAAATGGCCAGGACTTGATTAATAACTGAAAACTTCCTTAATTTTATCCCAATGAAGGACCGGAAATGAGAGAAATTCAAACATCCACCCCTAAACAAGATGCCCAGCTTCTGGTCTGCCCTCCTCTGCCTCCCAACGGCCAACAGCCTCCATCTGGGAATGCCTTTCTTCCAGCTGTTTAGCTTTCCCGTTCCTCTGCCTGCTTTTCTGTTTCTTGTTGTTGCTCAGTCACTAAATCATGTCTGACTCTTTGTGACCCCATGGACTGTAGCCAGCCAGGCTCCATGGGCTTTCCCAGGCAAGAATACTGGAGTAGGTTGCCATCTCCTTCTCCAGGGGATCTTCCTGACCCGGGGATCGAACCTGTGTCTCCTGCATTGTCAGGCAGATGCTTTACTGCTGAGCCACCAGGGAAACCTGTCAATGTCTCTACCAAAGTGCAAATGCTGGTGGCTGACTGCCTTGCTAGAGTGAGCTCTGAATAAAGAGCCTGTGCTTGTCCTCGTTTAGTTGGACTTCATCGATTCCCACAACCCTCTCAAGAAGTAGATGAGCAGGCTGAAGTGGAACAGCGTGGATTCCGATGGTCCAGACCAGCTGCGTTCTCTGCCCACCTCTATGTTCACGTGCATTTGGGGACAATGTTGGAGTGGTGGGAATACTGGCTTCTAGGAATCCTTTTATGTTCCCAGTCAGGTGGGAAGAGGCGAATGGCTTTCTGTGTGCTCAGTAGAGGGTGATGGTTCTCAGAATGTGGTCCTCGGATCCCAGAAGGTGGTACCCAGCATCAGCACCACCTGGGAAATGCAAAGTTTGGGGCTTCCCCAGTGGTCCAGTGGTAAAGAACCCAGCTGTCAAAACATGGGACCCGGGTTCCATCCCTGGTCCAGGAAGAGCCCCACACTGTGGAGCCACTAAACCTGTGTGCCGCAACTACAGAGCCCATGTGCCCTGGAGCCTGTGCTCTGCAACAAGAGAAGCTACAGCAGTGAGAAGCCTGCTCACATGCAGTAATGAAGACCCAGTACACCCAATAAATGAAATAAATAAATAAATAAATAAATAAAATTTTAAAGAGGGGGGACAAAAAGGAATCAAGTTCTCTGGTCCACTCTGGACCTACTGAATTAGAAATTCTGGTGGTGAGGCCCTGCAATCTGTGTTTTAATAGGTCCTCTGGGTGAATCTGATGCCCGCCTAGGTTTGAGAATCACTAGCCTAACTCAAGGCCTGTTCACATTCAAAGAGAAGACTCAGATCTATTTATTTCCGGAAAAAAAAAAAAAAAAAAAAAAAAAAAAGGTCAATTGTATTTGCAATACGGTGCATAAATTTTACATTCCAAGATGACCTCTTGTCTCTCATTTTTCTGAAGTCTATTTCACGCAACCAACAAAGATTACTTCAGAGCTCCTAGAACGTGTCAAAGAGATTCAAATGCTTTATGCTGCAAAAATAAAACGGGGGCTTAGACGTTGCTGATAATTCCCTTTTCATGGCAGATCAAAAGAAAAGAAAATGAAGGCAGAAGAAAAAAAGAATGTGCTTTAATTGTGTGTATTCATAGAAATCGGAGACTTTGCTTAACCTCAGATGGAGGCCTGCTCCCTAGAACGGGTCTTGTATTCTTGTGTTGGAAGGTTAATCCCTTTCCATCTCCCATTGTTCAGCTGCAGAGTAATTTCTACAAGGACAAAGATGCAATTGTAAATCAAAATGATTGAACCACATAATCACTTCAGTCAGCAAACACACCAGTAACTTTGTGTTCCTTTCCAAATCTTGGGAGATTTGAGAAAATTGAAGTGGGTTTTTTTTTCTGTTGTTGTTACTGTTGTTTGTTTTATGGATTGCAGATTTGCCTTACGACCTCAGGCCCCGGATAAGTAATCAGCAATGCTGTGGATGGAAGCTTTGTAACTCTTAAGCTGTGACATGGGGTGACACGAGGGGCCAGCCAGTCAGAAGTAGGCTGTAACTGCTCATTCACTCAGTCGCGTCCAGCTCTTTGCGACCCCATGGACTGTAGCCCACCAGGCTCCTCTGTCCATGGGGTTTCCCAGGCAAGAATACTGGAGTGGGTGGCCATTTTCTCCTCCAGAGGATCTTCCTGACCCAGCGATTGAACCCATGTCTCCTGTGTCTCCTACACTGGCAGGCAGATTCTTTACCATTGAGCCACCTGGGGAGCTCATCAGAAGTAGGCTACAGACAAGGCAGAACTCAGGGTCCTTTTATGGCTCTTCTTGAGTAGAACAGGACATTGAAAGAAGTGACTTAAATATTTTCTCTTCCCTCTCCCCTTTTTTCAAAACATTCAGGCTACATTCTGGGTTTCTTGCCACCTAGACACTCCCACACTTGGATAGGAAGATTAAGAGGGGAGGTGCTGCCAACACCGATGAGACCCTCTCCCCACGAGTATCGACCATACGTGCTGACTCTGGGAGGTGGGGGGACGCTGACCGAGTCCAGCGAGAGTAAGATGGTGGCGGGAAACCCTCCCTTCTTTGAGGGCCAGGCACATGATGTTCAGAGAGAGGTCCCAGAGCTCCAGAAGATGGAGAAGGAATCCAGAATAATCAGTCACAAATAACACTCCATCGAAAGTTAGAGGCCTAGTGATAGCTTCCTTCTTGACTCAGAATTCATGGAGTCACCAAACACTTTCTTTTTTTTTTTTTTTATCAAAATAAAAATTTAATGGTTTACATAACTTAATTCTGGGGCTATACTGGCTTCCGATACAGCTTCATCCTAGAACACAAATGACATCATGTCTCTCAACACTGTTGTACTTTAAAGTGAATACATTTTTAGTCACTGACTCCCGTCAGGATGGTAAGATGATGGCCAAGAACTTGGGATTATATCCTCATACCTCCAACAACAGAAAGTAAAGGAAGAAAAGAATCTTAGAATTAGTATGCCTGAGTCAATCACTTGAGGTCATGGGTCCATACCTGAAAGATACTCAAGACCAAATGTCTCTGAGACCCTATGCCTATGTTACAAATCCAATCCTAGAGCCAGGGATGAAGTCAAAACTTCCAACAGTTTCTGATACGAATTTGGACTTCAAGCAGGCTTTCCTCTTAGATACAAATGTTTTCTGTCTAGACTAGACATCTGTTAGGTTTGCCTGCCTAACAATAATAATATAACAACTAATAATAATATAAAAACTATGTTCTGGTAACACAACTTGGTTTTCTTTTAGAGACCTTGTCTTTGCAAGTCCTTGTATTTTGGGTGGGGCTGACTTCGATGGTTGTCATGGATCCTGGCTTGGCCAATGAAAGAGTCCACGTTATAGATTGGCTCAATACAGGCAAACTAAAGCCCCCAAAAGTTCTCTCAGAGCCAGCCCACAGGAAAAGAAGGAAAGCAAGGACTTCCCTGACAGTCCAGTGGTTAAGAATCCACCTTCCAATGCAGGGGACAAGGGTTCAATCCCTGGTCAGGGAACTAAGACCCCACATGCCTCTGAGAAACTCAGCCAGCTCACCACAGCTAGAGAAGCCTGAGAGCTGCAACAAACACCCAGAGCAGCCAAAAAATACGATAAATAAGGAGTAAACCAGACAGGATACTTGTCTGAGGTTTCAGAGCCATGGGGGTTGCCTGCCTGAACAAGGACATCTAGTGAATATCTAGCTCCAGTCCTATCCATGTTAAACTCTGTCCCTCGCTTTTCAGGGATATACATTCATCCCCTCCTTTTTATTTTGTTTTGTTTAATCAGCTTCAGTTGGCTTTGGTTAGTTGTCCTCAAAAGGACATGTAATCTCAACATCTTTCCTGTTCTCTCTCCCTCCCCTCCTTCGCTTTCCACTTTGTCACTTTTTTCTTTTCATTGGGTGAATTTGAGTTGGTTTTCTTTTTCACTTGCCAACAAAAACGTCTTGACACATACATCATCATAAATTCTAACTGTCAACTCCAGGTGACTTGAGGTTACTTTAAACCCCAGGATAAACTGAATTTAAAAGTTTCCAAGTCATACATAGACACGTATTCATTCTCCCCCAAACTCCGCTCTCATCCAGGCTGCCACATAACATTGAGCAGAGTTCCCTGTGCTATACAGTAGGTCCTTGTAGGTTATCCATTTTAAATACAGCTGTGTGTACATGACCATCCGAAACTCCCTAACTATCCTTTCCCCCTATCCTTCATATTGGCAACTGGCTGAGTCTCTTTACTGTTCACCTAAAACTATCACAGGTTATTAATCAGGTATACTGTAATATAAATCCAGGTAGATAGATTTGTGGATTAAATCCAACAGTCCCTTTTTCTCATGATCACACCTGAGTTAAACACAGAATTGAGGTTGATAGTGAGAGGGGTGAGACCCCAGGCAGGGTGGGAGGGCTCTGATTGTGTCAAGACAGGGAACTGACTGCCCTCCAAAGACTGAGTTTTTAACATGATATGACTGACTCAACCTGAAATGCAAGGTTAAGAGGTTTCTACTCTTAAAGGAAAAAAGATGGATCCAGGGCCAAGTTAAATTCAGCTATTAAAAAAGAAAGTTATATTCTGACTAGCTGAGTCAAAGAGTGAAATTATAAGTCTAAAGTCTGTTTAACTTTAGGTTACCACCCAACTGTTAATTATTGCCATTACTTCTTCTAATACTACTTGTTGCTGTTGAGTCATTAAGTTGTGTCTGACTCTTTGCAACCGCATGGACTATAGTCCACCAGGTTCCTATGTCCAAGGGGCTTTTCAGGCAAGAATACTGGAATTGGTTGCAATTTTCTTCTCCAGGGGATCTTCCTGACCCAGGGGTTGAACTGTCTCCTACATCGGCAGGCAGGTTCTTTCCACCGAGTCACCTGGGAAGCAAGTGCTAAACAAATCTGGAAATCTGCCTGAGCCCAAGCTGTGAGATCCATTTAGCTTACTCCTACCAGATTATGTGCACCACAAGCTGTAATAACCAAGCAGAAGATACTATAGAATATATTAATAACTCAAGCCATCATTCTTTTACCAAAATTATGGTGACAGATACTTCAGTCCTTTTCTATCAAAGGAACAGTTCCAGATGAAGGATTTATATCAGAGTTAGGCACCAGAGTTACATCAGATCATTCCATTCCAAAGACCCATTCTCCATCCCCTCTCTGAGCTTGTAGGTGATTTCCGAAGCTGTTGACTCACTTGCCTATCTATTAATCTACTTATCTATTGTCTGCTTGGCTCTTCATATGTAGATCACCTGCTATGTGCCAATAAATCTTGATTCCTACTCTTGAAGGACTGATAGCAGTACTTCATAATGTGTGCAAGAGAAGAAACCTAAGAATGAATTCATGACACTGTAAATCAACCATACTTCAATTTTTTAAAAAGGGATGAGTAATTCAAGGGTCATGGAGAAGGCAATGTACCCTGCTCAGAGCTTAGAGAGGGCTTGTGGGCAGGAGGCGAGGAAACTTTTCTAGGGCTTGACAGTGATAAGTTGACAAGGTAGGGACATATGTGAAGACACAGAGATGTGAACAAGCCATGGAGAGAGAGAGAGAACTATTTGGGGAGAACTTCACATAGTGCTGTTGGACTTCAGGGTGCAGTGTGATCAAAAAGAGGAAGAAGAGAATGGAGCTATACGCAAGTTTTAAAGTTCTAGAGAAGTTTAGAGAATCTGAATGGCAATGTCTAAGTTCATTAAGGCTTACTCAAGCGAATACACAGACTTGAGGTTTGAACGAAGATCACTTCTCTTGCATACATGGTGACATACTGCTATTAGTCCTAAGAGCGGGAGACAGGCTGGTCTGAAGCTGTGCTGTCTAGTTGGGCAGCCACCAGCCACACGTGGTTAATAAGCACTTAAAACGTACTTTAAAATATAGCATTCTACTTGGTCTCTCTGCTTAGTCTCCCTGACTGTATTCTGGCAGCATTCCAGGCAGAAAGCATTTAAAACATGGCTTGTCTCAACTGAGATGCCCTGTAAGTGTAATTGTATACATGAGCTTTCAAAGCCTTATAGAAAAAAAGGGAAAATATTTATGAGCTACTTTTTAAAACAACATTTTTCTTACACTGATTACATGTTAAAATGATAATATTTTGAATACACTGGGTTAAATAAAATGCTATTAAATTATGTGAAATTATATACTATTAAAATATATGATTAAAGTAAAATAAAATCCATTTCTTTTACACTTTTTTTGATGCAGCTACTAGAAAATTCAAATTTGGACTTCTTTGGGGAGTTGTATTGCACAGCTTGTGGGATCTTAGTTCCCCAACCAGGAGTTGAACCCTGGGCCCACAACAGTGAAAGCACTGAGTCTTAACCACTGGTCCCTCAGAGAATTCCCTAGAAAATTTAGATTTGTGACTATGACTTGCAGGCTATTTCTATTGGGTAGTGCTGGTATAGAGTGCTGCTAGAATACAGCTAGGGAGACCAGGTAGAATGTTATTAATTCATTAAACAAATATTTATTGAGTACCTGCTCCATCCAGGCACTGTTTTAGGTGCTTGGAAGACATCAGCAAACAAAACAGACAAGGATCCCTTTCCTTATAGAGCTTGAATCCAACAGGTGGAGATAGACAGCAAAATATAAACATAAGTAAATTATACAATATGTCGTTGCTGTTGTTAAGTCACTAAGTTGTATCCTACTCTTTGTGACCTCATAGATTGCAGCCTGCTAGGCTCCTCTTTCCATAATTTCCCAGGCAAGAATCCTGCCATTTCCTCCTCCAGGGGGTCTTCCTGACCCAGGGATCAAATCTGTGTCTCCTGCATTGGCAGGCAGATTCCTTACCACTAAGCCACCAGGGAAGTCCATCTAACATGTTTGTTGTTGTTTAGTTGCTAAGTTGTGTCTGTTTCTTTTGCGACCCCATGGACTCTAATCCACCATGGGATTTCCCAGGCAAGGTACTAGAGTGGATTGCCATTTGGGTAAATCCTATGGGGGAAAGATACAGTAGAGCAGGATAAGGGGCTCAGGGATGGTGTAGGGGCTGCAATTTTAAATGAGCTCATAGGGTAGGACTCCTTGAGAAAGTGACATTGAAATAAAGAATTGAAGCAGATGAGAAAGGAAGCCTTGGGGATGTTAGAGGGAAGAGCATTCCAGGGAGGGAGACAGCTGGTGCAATGGCCTGGAGTGTCTGAGGAAAGGACAGAGCAGTGAGGTCTAAAGGGGCATGCCTCGGGGACGGGGCAGTAGGAGATGAGATCTCCGAGCTAACAGGACAGGGCTGGGAAGGAGACTCAGTGTAATGAGGGAAGTAGGGGCTATTTCAGGCGGTGGAGCGAAAAAGTGGCATATCTCTGCTTTAAATGGATGGCTCTGGGACTTCCCTGGTGGTCCAGTGGTTGAGAATCTGTCTGCTAATGTGGGTGACACAGGTTCCATCTCTGGTCTAGGAAGATTCCACATGCCGCAGGGCAACTAAGCCAAGGTGCCACAACTAACGAGCGTGTGTTCTAGAGCCTCGGAGCTGCAGCTACTGAGCCTGCACGCCCGAGAGCCCGTTTTCCATGACAAGAGAAGACACCGCAATGAGGAGCCAAAGGACCCCAGCTAGAGAGTCGCCCCAACCCACTTAAACTAGACAAAGCTCACATGCAGCAATGAAGACCCCCAACTACACAGACAAATAAATAAATCGATCACTCTGGCTGCTCAGTTGATGGCAGACTATTAGAGGGAAGCAGACAAACTAGTGAAAGGGTACTCTGGCTACCCAGCAGAAAAGGTGTCAGTGGCTCAGATCAGGGTGGCAGCAAGAGGTGCAAGGCAATGGCACTCTGGGCATCTTTGCAGCTAGAGCCAGCTGTGCTTTTCTGATGCACCAGGTGTGGATAGTGAGAGAGAGGGAGACATGAGCAGGGTTGGGGTGACTTTGAGGATTTTGGCTGAGATGAGAGGATGTGGGTGAAGTGGGCTTGCGGCAGGTAAGAGACTTGAAGGTTCAGTTTATTGAAATAATCCAGCTAAGAAGTGTCTAGATAGGGGACACAGTGAAAGGCATGCCCTTGAGAGGTACTTGGAAACCCTGTGGAAGCTGTTAAGGCTTAAATGTGGGCAGTGAGGGAAGAGGAGGTGCACAAAATAATGCTGCAGTTTCTAGGCTAGGTAACTGGGTAGATAGACATATTATTCATTGAAGTAGAGAAAATAGAAGAAGAAACAAACATGGGGGGGGCATGGGAGGATGCCAGGACATGGGAGGACTCTCTACTGATGGTAGGCAGAGAGCTGGACTCACCTAATGGTATAATCAGGCCTCTTCATATTAAAGAGACGGCTTAAAGAAGGAGAACAGACTGTCTTTATTGTCTGCTCAGACACCCAGGCTTGGTACAAGATGGAACATTGGGTGCTGCTCTGTGAACGTCCCACTGATGGTTCCCCAGCAGTGGTCCTTTGTGCAGACTGATCAGCAATTCCCGGAGGAGAGATGGGTGTTTTGCAGAGCAGGGGCGAGTGGGGATACAGAATGTTCTGAGGGCACTGTAGGTGGGGCGGGGGGAGACAGGAAGAGGAAGGGGTGAGAGATGGCAAAACAAATCCGGTAGTACTGCATTCTGGGAGCCTATCTTACTCTGTTTTCTAGAGGCTCCGCGATGGAGAGAATAAGAAAGTGACTGGGGTGAGAAGACTACAACAAAGGTATGACCAAGCAAGCTGCTGGGGATACTGTGTACCTCAAGCTGCTTTGAACTGTAGCTCTAAGAAGGAGTTTTGGTTCCAAGAACACTGGTAGAAAGAGAGCAGCATTGCAGATAATCGTCACACAACATTTGTTGACAAATGCTGAGTTTGAATAGGTCTCATGATGCCTGGAGGTAAACAAAGGGGTAAGAAGGTCTTTACACAAATACAGAACAAAGGAAGGAATAGCATCTAGAAGACTAAGAGGAACAATGCCACTGAAAGGCGACCCATGACTGGATGTAGAGAAGACATCAAGAAAGCTGTTTGGCATCATCAGTAGAATGGTTCCTGTGATATACGGTTGCAGAAAAATAGGCTGAAATACAAAAGCGATGTTAGAAAGGGAAAAGGATGAGATGAGGGGATACTAGAGGGATACTGAAAGTGTAATAGGATAATTAAAGTCTTCGCTGGAGGCCTAAGCAGCAGAAGCAATATTGCCCACAATTAGTTTAGTATCATTGAGGATAAACTTCCTAGAATGTAGAGGAAAAGGCCAAAGGGAAGGAAAGCAATGAGGGAGAAGACAGTAGCCGTGAAGTGCAAGGAACCCATCCAGTTCATCACTGCTCCAGCAGGAGAGGCCCGGCCAAATGAGCAAAGCCTCACCCCAGGAGGGAAACTTCCTGAGCGGAAAAATCCTGTGTGTATAGACCGCAAGGGCTGACTGCATCCACTGAAAAAACTGCAGTCCTTTAGATGTATTATGTATACGAATTGAGAAAGTGAAGTGGAAGGCTTCCCTGGTGGCTCAGTGGTTAAGAATCCACCTGGAAATGCAGGGGACACAAGTTTGATCCCTGGTCTGGGAAGATCTCACGTGCCCTAGAGCAACTAAGTCCATGCGAGGCAACTACAACCACGGAGCCTGTGCTCTGGAGCCCTCGCTCTGCAACAAGAGAAGCCACTGCGATGAGAAGCCCGTGCATCACAACTAGAGAAAGCCTGTGCGCAGCAACGAAAACCCAGTGCAGCCAAAAATAAACAGATGAATAAGTACGCATTTTTAAAATAAAAATTTTTTTAAATTTAAGAAAAGAAAAAAAAAGTGGAGAAAAAGGACAAGTCAGGAGGAAGTTCAACAGAGCTATTCCGAAGGCAGAGTTCTAAAAAAAAAAAAATGACAGTAAATGAAAGGCTCAGAAATCTGCAAAACCATGCCATGCTCAAGAATTAAATTGATTACAATGCTAGTTTAATTGTGAAAATGCATGGAATCCCACCACCTTAATGAGAGGCAGGGTCTGCTGCTGGTAAACAGAGAACAAAGAAGGGCCATCAAGGGCCCAGCAGTAGCTGATGAGTATGAGCAGGGCAGAGGAGGTGCCAGAGTCGTCCTCAGTTCTCCAATGGTAAACTAACTGAAATGGACTTGTTCCATTTGAAGTTCCAAGTAGAAAAATAAAACAAGGACAGGATGACAGGGGCCTTCTTCTGAGGTGTAACCACTTAGGAGCATAGCGGAAAATGCATGGCATTAGACAGGGGTTGTTTAAGAAATTTGGTTCCAAAGGCTCTTTGATAGATAACATCGTAGGGTGCAAGAAACCAAAGAAAATTGGCCTAACCCTGCAGCCACTGCTCCCAGCCATTCAACTCTTTGGATTTTGAAGATGAAGAGACTGTGGGTAGGAGACTAAAAGAAAGGAGAGGAAAAGGAACGTGTGATAAAGAAAAAATGGGAGTATTTCCAGGGATTTTGGTATCCGTGAGAGGGACCCTCCCAAACTGAAGCTGAGGGTGTGCACTTCCATCAAGAGCAAGCTCAGCCCGGCTCATGGTGAGGCAGAACAGACAGGACCAGGCATTTAGGCAGAGTCAGTGTCACCTGGAGAAGACTCTTGAGAGTCCCTTGGGCTGCAAGGAGATCAAACCAGTCAATCCTAAAGGAAACCAATCTTGAATACTCATTGGAAAGACTGATGCTGAAGCTGAAACTCCAACATTTTGGTGCCCTGATGTGAAGAACCAGCTGATTGGAAAAGACCCTGATGCTGGGAAGGATTGAGGGCAGGAGGAGAAGAGGACGGCAGAGGATGAGATGGTTGGATGGTGGACAGTGACTCAGTGGACATGAGTCTGAGCAAACTCCGGGAGATAGTGAAGGACAGGGAAGCCTGGTATGCTGCGGTCCATGGGGTCGCAAAGAGTTGGGCACAGCCTTGTGACTGAACAACAACGTCACCTCTTTGTTTTGCTTTTAATGAGGCCATGATGCTTGGAGGAGCAGCATCTAAAACAGAAACCTTGGAGCATCTGAGCAAGGAGATCGACTGTGAAAACTGTGGAACACACGCAAATAAAAATGTAGCACAGGAGTAAAGCAGCAGACATAGAGAATGGATCTGCAGACACAGTGGAGGAAGGAGTCTGGGACGAATCGAGAGAGTAGCATTGGCGTGTATCCACTACCATGCATAAAACAGACAGCTAGTGGGAAGCTGCTGTCTAGCACAGGGGGCTCAGTTAGATGCTCTGTGATGATCTGAGGGCTGGGATGGGCGGTGGAGTGGGAGGGAAGTTCAAGAAGGAGGAGGTATATGTATGCATACCGCTGATTCACATCATTGTACAGCAAGAACTAACACAACATTGTAAAGCAATTACATTCCAATAAAAACACACACAGGTTGCTGATGACCCTGTACGACCTTCTATGTGTGGTGCTTGACTAGTACGTAGAACTGAAGGGAAAACCTCCCTTTGAATGCAGGCATAGTGACGTCAGGAGATGAATGGACAGGACCATGGTAGCTGATGGCGCCTGGTGCAATCCAGGCTACTCCTCGACCTTCCCCCAACGACTGTTCCACCCCTAATCAGAAAGACCCCACTTAGTCACAGGGCTAAAAATAAAATAGAAGGGGGATCAACACACCCTGCGGTGTACCCCTCAGTCTGAGCATGCCTGAACTCTTCTTTGAGTGTGTCGCTTCTGCTTCTGCCCTGAAGAAACTGCTTCTTTGTTCTCTTTGCTCCTCAGTGTGTGTATGTGTTTTGCCTTTGTGTTTCTCGACCAGATTCTTTTGGATGAGTTGAACAAGAGTTTGGGGCTTCCCAGGTGGTGCTAATGGTAAAGAACCTGCTTGCCAATGCAGGAGACATAAGAGACACAGGTTCGATCCCTGCGTCAGGAAGATCCCCTGGAGGAGGGCACAGCAACCCACTCACTTCAGTATTCTTGCCTGGAGAATCCCATGGACAAGAGGAGCCTGGCAGGCTACAGTCCCTAGGGTGGCAAGGAGTCAGACACAACTGAAGAGACTTAGCAAACAGCCCAGAACAAGAGCTTGGACTTCTGATAAAGCTTTTCAGGCACCGCAGGCACTGTTCTGATGACACTGGGGCCTCTGGAGAACCGTGCTTGGTCTTCGCAGCGTGACTGTGGCCTCCGTCCTCTGGGAAGGGGCTGCCCTTCCCTCCCTCCGAGCCCGCTGTGGACAGGAGGACTGGAAGGACGCTGCTTACCTGGGCAGAGGTGCTGTGGAGCTTCAGCAACCCGTTCTCCAGCCGCTCCATCTTGGACCTGAGCTCCCTCCCGTTCCTGCGCAGCAGGCTCTGGTAGACTCTGATGAACTCCAGGAATGACTTGGGCGTTGTGTAGTTGTGGCGCTGCTCGTTCCTCAGATAGGACTGGGAGGTGCGGTTGACACTCGTGTGGACGAAAGCCATGAACTTGCTAACTGATGGCTTGACTGCAGTCTAGAATCAAATGACAGGAAATAAAGAGGGCACTGCCCACTGGGCTCAGTGGGCCAGACCGGGGACTCCTCGCTCCCTGAGGTGGAGAGAAGCATGAGGGGTGTCTCCTCTGCCCTCTCACCTCAATGCCTTCCGTATTCTGCAGGAAGCGGAGGCTGACGGACTCCAGGGCCTGCTTCGGCCATTCATGGAACCAGTCGATGGCTGTGCAGTTCACGATGGCGGGGAACTTCCTGCTGCGGACCCTCAGCTTGGGCCCCACCGGGGAGAAGCAGAGAGTCACCTGAGAAGGCAGAAAGATGGGGAGAAGCCAGAAGGTACTTAGAGAGAGATCCACACAGCCTTGGATTCTTTATTTCCCAGGACACTGGGAGGTGTATCAACAGAGACGATATCTGTAAACTCTTAGCCAGCCTTTCTAGC
Organism: Neotragus moschatus; assembly: GCA_006410615.1. Taxonomy (NCBI): domain Eukaryota; kingdom Metazoa; phylum Chordata; class Mammalia; order Artiodactyla; family Bovidae; genus Neotragus; species Neotragus moschatus. The sequence goes on along the minus strand of SJYA01002932.1, from coordinate 6,391,686 downwards.
CAAGGGATTAGGAACGTTGCGACTCAGCAGTCCCCATTCCTGGGCACAAAACCTGAGCAAACCGTAAATGAAGAAGACACATGCACTCCAGGATTCACTGAAGCAATATTTATAACAGCCAGGACATGGAAGCAACCTAGACACCCATCACCAGATGAGTGGATGAAGAAGATACGTTGCTCAGCCATAAAAAGGGAAATTAAATCATTTGTAGTGATGTGGATGGACCTACTAGAGTCTGTCATACAGAGTGAAGTAAGAAAGAGAAAACCAGTATTGTGTATTAAAGCATATATGTGGCATCTAAAACAAATGGTACTGATGAGGCTGTTTGCTGGGCAGGAAGAGAGATGCAGGCATAGCGAATGGACACATGGAGCCAGCAGGGGAAGGAGAGGAGGGGACAGAGCGGGAGAGCAGCATTGATACACGTCCACACCATGCACGAAGCGGAGAGCTGGGGGAAGCCGCTGTCTAGCACAGGGAGCTCAGCCCTGCTCTGTGATGATCTGAGGGCTGGGATGGGGGTGGAGTGGGAGGGACGCTCAGGAAGGAGGAGGTATACGTACACATACAGTTGATTCACTTCATTGGGCAGCAGGAGCTAACACCACATTGTAAAGCAATTACGGTCCAATCTAAAATTCTTTAGCGAAAGAGGAATGCTGGGACTGCAGGAGGCAGGGTGCTGCCCTTGAAGCGGCAGGTGAGAAGAGCAGCCTCACACAGGTGCTCGGCATCAGAAGGGAACTGCATCCCCCCACCCCTCTGACTCCCAAGGTGGCCAATAAGGACTGCGGTGTCCAACATGTCCGCAGAGGCTCCTGGGAGTCATCTCTTGTCGTCTGCACCCCAAGCAGCAGACCCTCGTACCTTCAGCTGCCGTCGGACTCGCTCTATGAAAAACTTCCAGCAGTTTTCTCTGTTGTCAACCAGACCTTGGCTCTTGACCTCATTTCTCACGTTGCTTATGATGTTTTCGACCTCATCGTCAGAGTAGAGATCTGGGATCTCTCCTAGGAAGAGTCGGAGCACAGACGCCTAATTGTTATTATTATTTACTGGGTTGGCTAAGTTATGAAAAGTAGATAAACTAGTGTTATTAGGGAGGCAGTATATAATGGACAAATATTTTTAAAGAATCTGAAACTTAATATATAAAGATAAATGTATGATGATCAATTAGAAATGCAATTAGAATTGTTTCAATTAGAATTTCAATCAATTAGAAATGTTTCTCTTTGAAACGCAAGGATGGTTAAATATTAGAAAAATCTGTGAGAATAATTTACTGCATTAATGGATTAAAGAAGTAAAATAATACAATCATCAAAAAAGTTGCACGAAATTTCCGAAAACTTAGTTAGCAAACTATAAATAAATGAGATTTCTTTTAACCAGATCATAGATATCTATAGCAGAACCAAAGCAAACATCACATCTGTCTACTAGTGAAATACTAAAATATTCTTTTTTGAATCAAGAACAAGACAAGGATGACTTCCCTGGTAGTCCAGTGAATAAGACTCTGTGATTGCAAAACAGGGGGCCCAGGCTTGATCCCTGGTCAGAGAACTAAGATTCCATATGCCATCCAGTGCAGTAAATAAACAAATAACTTCTCACTATTTCCTATAAAGCAGATAGTTTAAAAAAAGAGAAAACAAGACAAGCATGACTGCTATTCACATTTTCTAATCAGCATTATACAAAGGTCCTAAGATTTGTCTTCTTGGGCTCCAAATCACTGCAGATGGGGATGGTAGCTACAAAAGTCCGTACAGTCAAAGCTATGGTTTTTCTAGTAGTCATCTCTGGATGTGAGAGTTAGACCATAAAAAAGGCTGAGTGCTGAAGAATGGATGCTTTTGAACTGTGGTGTTGGAGAAGACCCTTGAGAGCCCCTTGTACAGCAAGGAGATCCAGCCAGTCCATCCCAAAGGAAATCGATCCTGAATATTCCTTGGAAGGACTGATGCTGAAGCTGAAACTCCAATCCTTTGGCTACCTGATGCGAAGAGCCAACTCATTAGAAAAGACCCTGATGCTGGGAAAGATTGAGGGCAAGAGGAGAAGGGGGCGATAGAGGATGAGATGGTTGGATGGCATCATGGATTCAATGGACATGAGTTTGACATGGTGAAGGACAGGGAAGCCTGGCATGCTGCAGTCCCTGGGATCACGAAGAATAGAACATGACTGAGCAACTGAACATCAAGGGCTAAAAGTCAAGGGGAAAAAATAAACTGTATACAGATAGTTAAGGAAACAATAAAGATATTATCATCAAAATCTAAGTTTCCATATAGAAAATCGAAGAGACTATACACATAACAGAACTCATTAGTGTGTTAAACAAAAGCTTGCTGGATACAAAATCAACATTGGAAATAAAATGGCACTTCTGTGCTTTAGCATATAAGAAAGAGTTATTTTAAAAGTTACTTTAGAATACCAACAACAATCATAAGACAGGCAATAATAAATAAATAAGATATGCAAAGTCTTGATGTGAAAACTGTAACATACTACTAAAGGGCATAAATAAACCCCCAAACAAATGTAGTGTTCATGAGTGGATGACTCAGTATTACCAATATCCTGAAGATGCAATTCCAAAATAAATAAATGGGTTTCTTTTACAATCCTGACAATCACATTCTGAAATTTATATGGAAGAGCAAAGGGTAAAGAGTGGCAAAGATAATTGTGAAGAACAGGATGGGGGGATTTATTTGTTCTATCAGAAATTATTTCCTTATAAAGCTATGTTAGGGCTTCCCTGGTGACTCAGCAGTAAAGACTGCCTGCAATGCAGGAGACCCAGGTTTGATCCCTGGGTTGGGAAGATCCCCTGGAGGAGGACATGGCAACCCACTCTAGTACTACTGCCTAGAGAATCCCATGGACAGAGAAGCCTGGCAGGTTACAGTTCATGGGGTTGTACAGAGCCAGACACGACTGAAGTAGCAGTAATGTAATGTTAAAAACGTGAAATTGGTTCTTGGGTAAATAAATAGAACGGTGAGTGAAACACTTAGAAATGAACCCAGATGTAAACAGGAAATTCATATTCAAAATCAGTATGCTGAAAAGAAATGAACATGTTCAGTTCAGTTCAGTTCAGTCGCTCAGTAGTGTCAGACACTTTGCGACCCCATGAATCGCAGCACACCAGGCCTCCTTGTCCATTACCAACTCCCGGAGTTCACTCAGACTCGCGTCCATCCAGTCAGTGATGCCATCCAGCCATCTCATCCTCTGTCGTCCCCTTCTCCTCCTGCCCCCAATCCCTCCCAGCATCAGAGTCTTTTCCAGTGAGTCAGCTCTTCGCATGAGGTGGCCAAAGTACTGGAGTTTCAGCTTTAGCATCATTCCTTCCAAAGAAATCCCAGGGCCGATCTCCTTCAGAGTGCACTGGTTGGATCTCCTTGCAGTCCAAGGGACTCTCAAGAGTCTTCTCCAACACCACAGTTCAAACGCATCAATTCTTTGGCACTCAGCCTTCTTTACAGTCCAACTCTCACATCCATACATGACCACTGGAAAACCCATAGCCTTGACTAGACAGACCTTAGTCGGCAAAGTAATGTCTCTGCTTTTGAATATGCTATCTAGGTTGGTCATAACTTTTCTTCCAAGGAGTAAGCGTCTTTTAATTTCATGGCTGCAGTCACCATCCGCAGTGATTTTGGAGCCCCCCAAAATAAAGTCTGACACTGTTTCCACTGTTTCCCCATCTATTTCCCATGAAGTGATGGGACTGGATGCCATGATCTTCGTTTTCTGAATGTTGAGCTTTAAGCCAACTTTTTCACTCTCCTCTTTCACTTTCATCAAGAGGCTCTTTAGTTCCTCTTCACTTTCTGCCATAAGGGTGTTGTCATCTGCATATCTGAGGTTATTGATATTTCTCC
>SJYA01002932.1:6276638-6387681 GCA_006410615.1 Neotragus moschatus | reverse complement strand
TTCTGCCATAAGGGTGCTGTCATCTGCATATCTGAGGTTATTGATATTTCTCCCAGCAATCTTGATTCCAGCTTGTGTTTCTTCAGTCCAGCATTTCTCACGATGTACTCTGCATATAAGTTAAATAAGCAGGGTGACAATATACAGCCTTGACGTTCTCCTTTCCTATTTGGAACCAGTCTGCTGTTCCATGTCCAGTTCTAACTGTTGCTTCCTTTCCTGGCCTACATATAGATTTCTCAAGACGCAGGTCAGGTGGTCTGGTATTCTCATCTTTCAGAATTTTCCACGGTTTATTGTGATCCACATAGTCAAAGGCTTTGGCATAGTCAATAAAGCAGAAATAGATGTTTTTCTGGAACTCTCTTGCTTTTTCCATGATCCAGCGGATGTTGGCAATTTGATCTCTGGTTCCTCTGCCTTTTCTAAAACCAGCTTGAACATCAGGAAGTTCACGGTTCACATATTGCTGAAGCCTGGCTTGGAGAATTTTGAGCATTACTTTACTAGCGTGTGAGATGAGTATAATTGTGCGGTAGTTTGAGCATTCTTTAGGATAACTCAACACTAATAACAAAAAATAAAATTAGAATACTGTGCAAAAATACAGGCTGAGTGGATTAAAGATCTGAATATGAAACAGTAGTATTTTAAAGATGAAACACAAAAGATTATTTTTATGGTATTGGCTAGGATGCGGTTTCTAAAACAGTACAAAAAGCAAGAAACATAAAAAGACTGTTTTGCAACATTTAAAACTAAATCAGCATGACAAAAGTCAGAAGCAGACTTCAAAAAGATATTTACCAACTATATAATGAACAAAGGTATCCAGAAAATACAGAGGCCTCCCACAAATCCATGAGAAAAAGAAAGACCCAAAGAGCACACTACATAAAAAGGCAAGGAACAAGATGAATGGCCAATAGAGACTTGAAAAGATGCTCCAATGTCACAAGTGGGAAGTGAAAGCTCAAGACTGAGATTCCATTTCATACTCCCTGGCAAAAACTGGTGTGTCAGATGAACCAACTTTTTGCGAGGTTGGGAAGAAACAGGTATCTGTGTGGAAAGTAAATTTGTACAACTACACTGGAGGGCCACTGACAATTTTTTTTTTTTTTTTTAAGATTTTCTCAGCCTTGCCTCTGCTGCTAAGTCGCTTCAGTCGAGTCTGACTCTGCGCGACCCCATAGATGGGAGCCCTAGTTCCCCGCTGTTGTTGAACTGCCAAGTCCTGTCAGATTCTGTAACCTCATGGACTGTAGCCCACCAGGCTCCTCAGTCCATGGGATTTCCCAGGCAAGAATACTGGAGTGGGATTTCCATTTCCTTCTCCAGGGGATCTTCCCAGACCAGGGATCGAACCTGTGTCTCTTACTGTCTCCTGAATTGGCAGGGGGACAGGGGGATTCTTTACAAAAGAGTCACCAGGGAAGCTCTCTAAGTGATGGAAATTATGAATATTTACCACCGATGCAGCTGCACTTCCTTGAACTAATGTATCTGGAGGGAACTCATGCCAACTTTTTAACAAATTTCTGGTCTTTAGAGTCTGACAACATTAATCCAGCCAGGAGTTGGGTAGTAGTTTATACTAATTAAGCTTAATTATCTAAACGGGAAAAATGAAAAAAGAAAAAAGAATTATCATGAAAATGATCATTTACTTTCTTCCCTTAATTGGACAAATTTGATTTAATTTCCAGTCATTAAGATATTTCATAGCATGCATATAAAATACCCAGTGCTATAACTTGTCAAAATCGAGGTCTTATCAGCGGAATAATCCATTTCAGCCTGATTTGATAAAAATGTGGGGTGAGAGAAAACTGCTAGAGAAATGAAATGATACTTAGCATGTGTTGGGAGTTAAGGGGACTTCCCAAGTTGTGCGCGTAGTAAAGAACTCACCTGCCAATACAGGAGACATTAAGAGACTCAGGTTCGATCCCTGGGTCAGGAAGATCCCCTGGAGGAGGACATGGCAGCCCATTCCACTGTTCTTGCCTGGAGAATTCCATGGACGGAGGAGCCTGGCAGGCTAGTCCATGGGGTCTCAAAGGATTGGATACCACTGAAGTGACTGAGAGTTGAGGAGCCCAGGCAAGTGTTAAAAAGNTCACCTCCACTAGCTTTGTTCATAGTGATACTTTCTAAGGTCACTTAACTTCACATTCCAGGATGTCTGGCTCTAGGTGAGTGATAACACCATCGTGATTATCCGGGTCGTGAAGATCTTTTTTGTTCAGTTCTTCTGTGTATTCTTGCCACCTCTTCTTAATATCTTCTGCTTCTGTTGGGTCCATACCATTTCTGTCCTTCATCGAGCCCATCTTTGCATGAAATGTTGCCTTGATATCTCTAATTTTCTTGAAGAGGTCTCTAGTCTGTCTTATTTCTGTTGTTTTCCTCTATTTCTTTGCATTGATTGCTGAAGAAGGCTTTCTTTTCTCTTCTTAGGAGTGCTAATTTATTGCCTGATCCTCTGTATTTTTCAAGATCCACATTTAACCAAACATTAGTGACTTTAGGGTCTTAATTTCAAATTTTACCAGAAAAACTACTTTTTTGAAGAACCTTTTCCCACGCCCTTTAAAGACAGTTTTTAACACGATAATAAGTAGTAAAGCTGGAATCCTGTGGGAACATGACAACTTAGTCCATCGTTTCACCTAAACACAGCACTTTTCATAACTTTCTCTCTTAATTTATCAGTGGATGTATTTATGGAGAAATTTAATCTAGATATATTTATGAAAAATTTAATAAACAAGAATAAGCTGTGTCGTTTAAAGGTATTTCAAAAGGCGTTTTATATAGTAAATGTTTCTCAAACTTGTTCCATTTAAGTTCTTTTCCTAAAATAGCCTTTTAATTTGAATTCTGGCAAATACGTATTCCTCAAAGGTTGAGCTAAATTTTGAATTAGTGATTTTGCACAGAAACTAAATTTAGCAATTAGCAGTCTCCCACTTTTAGTTCAAATCTAAGTGAACTTTTAAAAATCTAAAATACACTGGCCTCTCCCAAGACCTAGACTCCGATATTAACAAATGCCAAAAGAGATGTGCAAACGGGAAACTATGTGATTCTTTTTTTAAATGTTTGAAATCATATAATCATTTTTCCACTTGACCCCCCACCCCACCCCAAATAAAAAGGATCTACAGTAAACCTGTGGAAACTTTAGAAATCTTTTTGTTTTTCTTCCCCACATCTCCCTATTTATATATTTTAAGTGCCACTTGATACGGCAAACAAATGTAAATGATGTCTTTTCAAAGTTCCCTGGCTTCCTCTGTGAAGTCATCTAAAATTCTGGAGCCACAATACAAACCAGCAGATAAAAGTGGGAGACTCTCCACTCGAGAAACATAAAGTGCCTTCAAATGATTAAATGAAACCACAGGAGCACTTTTTTTCTTTTTTTTTTTCCCGTTTCTAGAAGGAATTGTGTTTCTCCTTTAAGTGATACTCTTAAGTGAATGAGTTATGAGATATTAGTTCAGGAGAATCCAAGTTCCTTGAGACTACAGGTATATTTATCCCTATATGTTTGGTGTTTGTTTGTATGTTTGGTATGGATAGTGTTTGTTGCACAGACCCTTTGACAGACAGGTTGCTGACTTCAGGATCAAAGCAAATAGCTCCCACCTCTGCCTCTNTATGAGATATTAGTTCAGGAGAATCCAAGTTCCTTGAGACTACAGGTATATTTATCCCTATATGTTTGGTGTTTGTTTGTATGTTTGGTATGGATAGTGTTTGTTGCACAGACCCTTTGACAGACAGGTTGCTGACTTCAGGATCAAAGCAAATAGCTCCCACCTCTGCCTCTGATGACCGCTCCTCCAGCTGGGTTTCCAGCCCTGTCTACTCACTTCAAGCCTTCCCACCCTCTCACCACTTCTCTGTTGAATTCTCCCCTGCAAACTGTATGGTGTGTGGAAGAGTTCTTCAACACTCAGGTGACATACATTGTTTTTAAATAGTAGTTGTATTCACATCCCAGATTAGCAGCAGTTATGATAGCAGTTAAAATAGCTTTCTGATTGAAAGCTGTTTTTCACAGATCCCGTGGTGGCCTGAGAAGAGCTCCACTGTCCTTTGGGGAGAGTCTCACCTCCTTCCGGTGGTACCCTGCCCCTCTCACCAGCGCACAGCCCCTGGGATTCTCTCTGGCATCTCCTGTCCCATCTTTGCCTCCCGGGCTGTTTGCTCAGTGCCCGTTCTCTGGCAGTAAATTCAGTCCTTTTTTAGATTAGCTACTTGTGCTGTAGAAGTCATCTTACCAGTCTGCTCTTCTGGAAAACCTGACTCTAAAGAGGAGAGAAATTCATTGCTCTATTGGATTCACCGCCTTACTAGATGAGTTGCTGCTGTGGAATTGTGTTCATTCCTTTAGAGAAAACTTGTCATGCTGTCTTCATAATGTCTCCATAATATGTATACATCATACTGTATCATGTATTGAAATCACTAATTACCTCCCCTCTGTAATCTCCAGGCTTCCTGAGTAATAAGACTGGATGTAGTGTTAGACACAGTAGTAGTTAATAAATACTTGCTGGATTAATTCTTCAGTTCTGCTTATACCTCACCAGAACTTCTACTCAGCAACCTGTTTTTAATCCTTGGGCCTCATGGTGCAAATCTAATTCCACGTTTACATGCTAGCCCGTCAGTATCTAGATTTCTGGTTCTCCAGGGAAAAGATGAGATTTTCCAGAACATGTGGTTTCTTTACACGTGGGCAGAACACACTTAATCTACTTGAACACGAGCAGTCACTGTATAGCTTTCCTTCTAAAGAAGGGTAAGCAAAGATCTTATAGTTTTCTTTCTAATGAAGGAAGGAAGACAGTTACAGGTGTGAATACGGACTACATTTAAGTTGGATGATAGGTATAAGAAGTTACTAAAAGTAGAGACGTTCCACTGAGATCAAATTTTCAAGCTCACTTTTATCTTAGTAACTGGTGGTCCAGTGGCTAAGACTCCACACTGCCAATGCAGGGGGCCTGGGTTCAGTCTCTGGGAACTAGATACCGTATGTGCTTGTGCTTAGTCGCTCAGTCGTGTCCAACTCTTTGTGACCCCGTGGACTGTAGCCCGCCAGGCTCCTCTCTCCATGGGATTTTCCAGGCAAGAACACTGGAGTAGGGTTGCCATGCCCTCCTCCAGGGGATCGTCCCGACCGAGGGATCAAACCCAGGCCTCCTGCATTGCAAGCAGATTCTTTACCATCTGAGCCACCAGGGAAGCCCATATGCCACAGAAAAGATCCTGCAGGTCTNGCAGGTCAGGTGGTCTGGTATTCTCATCTTTCAGAATTTTCCACGGTTTATTGTGATCCACATAGTCAAAGGCTTTGGCATAGTCAATAAAGCAGAAATAGATGTTTTTCTGGAACTCTCTTGCTTTTTCCATGATCCAGCGGATGTTGGCAATTTGATCTCTGGTTCCTCTGCCTTTTCTAAAACCAGCTTGAACATCAGGAAGTTCACGGTTCACATATTGCTGAAGCCTGGCTTGGAGAATTTTGAGCATTACTTTACTAGCGTGTGAGATGAGTATAATTGTGCGGTAGTTTGAGCATTCTTTAGGATAACTCAACACTAATAACAAAAAATAAAATTAGAATACTGTGCAAAAATACAGGCTGAGTGGATTAAAGATCTGAATATGAAACAGTAGTATTTTAAAGATGAAACACAAAAGATTATTTTTATGGTATTGGCTAGGATGCGGTTTCTAAAACAGTACAAAAAGCAAGAAACATAAAAAGACTGTTTTGCAACATTTAAAACTAAATCAGCATGACAAAAGTCAGAAGCAGACTTCAAAAAGATATTTACCAACTATATAATGAACAAAGGTATCCAGAAAATACAGAGGCCTCCCACAAATCCATGAGAAAAAGAAAGACCCAAAGAGCACACTACATAAAAAGGCAAGGAACAAGATGAATGGCCAATAGAGACTTGAAAAGATGCTCCAATGTCACAAGTGGGAAGTGAAAGCTCAAGACTGAGATTCCATTTCATACTCCCTGGCAAAAACTGGTGTGTCAGATGAACCAACTTTTTGCGAGGTTGGGAAGAAACAGGTATCTGTGTGGAAAGTAAATTTGTACAACTACACTGGAGGGCCACTGACAATTTTTTTTTTTTTTTTTAAGATTTTCTCAGCCTTGCCTCTGCTGCTAAGTCGCTTCAGTCGAGTCTGACTCTGCGCGACCCCATAGATGGGAGCCCTAGTTCCCCGCTGTTGTTGAACTGCCAAGTCCTGTCAGATTCTGTAACCTCATGGACTGTAGCCCACCAGGCTCCTCAGTCCATGGGATTTCCCAGGCAAGAATACTGGAGTGGGATTTCCATTTCCTTCTCCAGGGGATCTTCCCAGACCAGGGATCGAACCTGTGTCTCTTACTGTCTCCTGAATTGGCAGGGGGACAGGGGGATTCTTTACAAAAGAGTCACCAGGGAAGCTCTCTAAGTGATGGAAATTATGAATATTTACCACCGATGCAGCTGCACTTCCTTGAACTAATGTATCTGGAGGGAACTCATGCCAACTTTTTAACAAATTTCTGGTCTTTAGAGTCTGACAACATTAATCCAGCCAGGAGTTGGGTAGTAGTTTATACTAATTAAGCTTAATTATCTAAACGGGAAAAATGAAAAAAGAAAAAAGAATTATCATGAAAATGATCATTTACTTTCTTCCCTTAATTGGACAAATTTGATTTAATTTCCAGTCATTAAGATATTTCATAGCATGCATATAAAATACCCAGTGCTATAACTTGTCAAAATCGAGGTCTTATCAGCGGAATAATCCATTTCAGCCTGATTTGATAAAAATGTGGGGTGAGAGAAAACTGCTAGAGAAATGAAATGATACTTAGCATGTGTTGGGAGTTAAGGGGACTTTCCAAGTTGTGCGCGTAGTAAAGAACCCACCTGCCAATACAGGAGACATTAAGAGACTCAGGTTCGATCCCTGGGTCAGGAAGATCCCCTGGAGGAGGACATGGCAGCCCATTCCACTGTTCTTGCCTGGAGAATTCCATGGACGGAGGAGCCTGGCAGGCTAGTCCATGGGGTCTCAAAGGATTGGATACCACTGAAGTGACTGAGAGTTGAGGAGCCCAGGCAAGTGTTAAAAAGAGAAATACTTTAGTGGAATCGATGTGAGTGTACGCCTGATGTGGGGCTGCCTGCCTGCTGTGGTCTGGATCTCTTTCTCCTTTGTCCCTCTGCGAGGCTGCATTTTCTTGTCTGTAAATATGTTCTAGTCCTCCAGCGAGAACTTGGATCCCCTTTGGTGTGCATTCTTCACCTTTCTGTTATTTAACATAGGTAGAACTTATGTCCTTCGGTGTTTTATGGAGAGCATGCTGGGTATTTTAAAAAGTTATTCATTTATTTTGGGCTATGCTGGGTCTTCACTGCAGCACGTGGACTTTCTCTAGCTGCAGGGAGCAGGGGCTGCTCTCCAGTTTCAGCGCCCGGGCCTCTCACTGCAGTGGCTTCTCTTGCTGTGGAGCACGGGCCCTAGGTGCATGGGCTTCAGAAGCTGTGGTGCATGGGCTTAGTTACCCTTCAGCATGTGGGATCGTCCCCGAGCAGGGATCAAATCTGGGTCCCCTGCATTACAAGGTGGATTCGTAGCCACTGAGCCATTAGGAAAGCCCTTCACGTTGGGTGTTGAGGCGGTAAACTATGATCTATAGGCTAAATCTGACCCTCTGTCTCTGCCCGCAAGTTGGGCATGGTTTTTACGATTTTTAATGGTTGATAAAATTAAAATAATAATGTTTAATGACATGAAAATTACATGATGTTCGAATTTTACTGTCCATAAATAAAGTTTTATTGGTCACAGCCATACTTCTTCGTTTATATATTGTCTATGGCTATTTTCCCACTACAATGACAGAACCGAGTATTTGTGACAGAGGCCATATGATCTGCAAAGCTGAATATGTTAACTCTCTGACCCTTTATAGAAAACGTGTTTCTTTAAGGCTTGCCCAGGTTTGTGTGATACCTTTTTAAAAAAATTTATTTATTGATGTGTAGTTGATTCACAATGTTGTGTTAGTTTCTGTTGTATAGCAAAGTGTTCAGTTATACATATATATACTTTATTTTTCATATTCTCTTAGTTCAGTTCAGTTCAGTTCAGTTGCTCAGTCATGTCCGACTCTTTGTGACCCCATAAATCGCAGCACGCCGCCCCCCTCCCTGTCCATCACCAACTCCCAGAGCTCACTCAGACTCACGTCCATGGAGTCAGTGATGCCATCCAGCCATCTCATCCTCTGTCGTCCCCTTCTCCTCCTGCCCCCAANTTCAGTCACTCAATTGTGTCTGACTCTGTGATCCCATGAATCGCAGCATGCCAGGCCTCCCTGTCCATCACCAACTCCCAGAGCTCACTCAGACTCACGTCCATGGAGTCAGTGATGCCATCCAGCCATCTCATCCTCTGTCGTCCCCTTCTCCTCCTGCCCCCAATCCCTCCCAGCATCAGAGTCTTTTCCAAAGAGTCAACTCTTTGCATGACGTGGCCAGAGTGCTGGAGTTTCAGCTTTAGCATCATTCCTTCCAAAGAAATCCCAGGGCTGATCTCTTTCAGAATGGACTGGTTGGATCTCCTTAAGTTATGGCTTATTTCAGGATACTGAATATGGTTCTCTGCACTGTACAGTAGGACCTTGTTGTCTATCACTTCTGTATATAATAGTTTCCATCTGCTAATTCCAAATTCCTAGTCCATCCCTCCCCTTGCCTCCCCAGTCTGCCTCCAGTCTGTTCTCTATGTCTGTGAGTCAGTTTTTGTTTTGGAGATTAAGTTCCTTTGTATTCTGTGATACCTTTAAGTGCCAAAATACTGAAAGCACTCAGGCCACTGTCACGTGATTCCCAAAACCCCTTAAGAAGAGCACAAGGTGGAATGGAGCACCTCTGAGTTGGGAGAGAAGTTTGCGCTTTCAGGCTGGTTCCTCTGATTTCTCCCGACAGCGCTCTCCTGTCCTCACTGTGCGGTGCAGGTAGTCAAGCTGAAAGCAGGGGACTGATCTGCCAGAAGGGGTTTTGTGATGTCAGCAGAGGCAGAGGCTATTCAAATATGTGAGACGTTTCCTCCTGAGACCTAAAGTTGGAAGCCTTATTTCTGCCGCCACATGCAGAAAGGCTCCATGTAGTCATTAACATGTCCTGATATTTTGCAAGTCAGACTCATCATCATTTTTGTGTGGTCTGGAAAGCCCACAACTGCTTTGGGGTAGGAGATCCTGATAGTTTAAGACAGATCTTGTCTGGAGTTTGGTGAGAAAAAAGGGCAAAGCTGGGGGTTATTCTCTGTGAACCAGTCAGCTTTGCACTGGCTTAAGGTCTTTGACCCCACCCAGGAATAATATTTTTCAAAACATTTCCCTGGTTTCAAGGGAGAAAAAACAGGGGGTGTGGTGACTGTCTCAGGACCCTTGCCCCTCTGTCTGCGTGGCTGGAAACTTTCTCAAAGCACATGTCCAAAAAGAATACCTAGGGGCTTCCCTGGTGGTTCAGTGGCTAAGAATCTGTGCTTCCAATGCAGAAGACAAGTTGGATGCGGAACTAATATCCCACATGCTACAGGACAACTAAGATTTAGCAGAGCCCGAAAATAAAAAGTGATACACAACATGCCATGCTACAGGACAACTAAGATTTAGCAGAGCCCGAAAATAAAAAGTGATACACAACATGGCACATCCTCCTTCTGATATCATACACCTTAGTTCAACAAATACCCCCTGAATGCTGATTATGGGCCAGGAGTTCTGTCCAGAACTGACAATAAATAAATGATGACAATGACAGTCTTTACAGAGGGTTATAATTACACCAGCCATGCTTTACTTCCTAAATTGAGTGGTAAGTATTTAATCCTTATATTTTGTATCTCTGGATTATTTCATGACAAAAAAAAATGCATCAATAACAGACATCACAGTCTCTGCCTTTCATAAGTTTGCAATGTTGTTGCAATACAATGGTGGTGTGTGCAACCACTGAGTGCCAGGGAAACACACAAGCGTATTTCTCGATCTCGAGGTGAGTGGATTAGTGAAGCTTTCCCAGAGAGACATTAGAACACCCAAGAGAAGTCTTGCCCTATGGGTAGAAGTTAATCTAGACAGAGAAGGAGAAGGGCACGAGGTTCAAAAGGAACAGTGTGAGTCAGGAAGGATGTCAGGGTAGAGCAGAGTATGTTATTTCAAGGGGGTAGGAGCTGTTAGATTATAATGGGCAGGTAAGCCAGCAAGGAAGGAAGGAAGCAAGTCAAAGGCGGATTTGTTTTGTTTTGCCTTTCTGCACAAAACAGCTTATCCTGCACTCACTTAGGAATTAATGAAGGCATTATGGTTTAAACAGACCTTTTTGGAAGCAGCGAGGAGAATGGATTGCAGTGGAGCTCCCTGGGATGTAGGGAGGCGAGTTAAGAAGTGTCTTCAATGTAAGCTTTTATATATAGGATGGATAAATAAGGTCTTACAGTATATCACAGGCAATTCCCAGCTGGCTTAGTGGTAAAGAAACTGCCTGCCACTGCAGGAGGTGCAGGAGACACTGGTTCAACCCCTGGGTCAGGAAGAGAAAATGGCAACCCACTCCAGTATTCTAGCAGGAAAAACCCAGGGATAGAGGAGCCTGGTGGGCTACGGTTCGTGGGGTTGCAGAGTCAGACGTGACTGAGCATGCACACACACACTCACTGTGTAGCACAGGGAACTGTATTCAGTATCCTGTGATTAATGATAATGGAAAGAATATAATATATATATATATATATATGAAAGTGAAGTGAAGCCGCTCAGTCGTGTCCGACTCTTTGCGAACCTATGGACTGTAGCCTAACAGGCTCCTCTGTCCATGGCATTTTCCAGGCAATAGTACTGGAGTGGATTACCATTTCCTTCTCCAGGGGACCTTCCCAACCCAGGGATTGAACCCAGGTCTCCCGCATTGTGGATAGACACTTTACCATCTGAGCCACCAGGGAAGTAAATGTATATATATCTAGATCACTAATTACCACGGTACAGTGGTAATTAACACAACATTGTAAATCAACTATTCTGTTCTTTGTTGTTGTTTAGTCGCTAACTCGTGTCTGACTTTTTTGAGACCCCATGGACTGTAGCCCGCCAGGCTCCTCTGTCCATGAGGTTTCCCAGGCAAGAATCCTGGAGTGGGTAGCCTTTTCTCCCTCCAAGACATCTTCCCAACCCAGGAGGGATCCCCTGCATTGGCAGGCAGATTCTTTACCACAGAGCCACCAGGGAAGCCCAACTATACTTCAATAAGATAAATTAAAAAGAAAAAGACGTGTCTGCATTTATTGAAGCAAGAGATAAAAAAAAAAAAAAAAAAAAAAAAAAAAAGGTGTACAATTTTAAAAACAAAAAAAAAAAAAAAAAAAAAAAAAAAAAAACAGTGGTAGCCATGACAGAGAAGGATGGATTCAGAACCAGGGGTTGAAATTGGTGGCAAATGCTCACCTGTTGGGTCCAGGTGGTGAGGGAGAGGTTAGTTATGTAGGAGAAGCAGAGACTTGGTCTCAGTGTGTATGAGGATTCAGTACCATATGAATCAGACAGGTTGCTTACTCAAGCATCTTTTTGCATCATCCTTTGGGCATTTTTGTTTGGCAGCTGCAGCCAACCAGGTGCTGGTTTAGATTTCCACGGCTTTTGGGGTGGATGCATCTTATAAATAGATCCACTGAGACCAGAAAGGATGTTTAGAAGATCTGGTGCATGTTTGACAGCTTCTCTTTTGCCCTATACTTTGTCTTTGTTCCTTCCAGGGAAATTGGATCAGAATACGATTTGTGTAAAACGCAGATGGTCCATCAGGAAATCCAGTTCCAGCTGCTCATGGGAGAAGAAGAACTCAATGCCAATATCGTTACAAAAACCTCCAGACTCCACATTCTCATGGAATGTGTGCAGATCACTAATGCAGCAACCCGGCATCTCATCCTAGACCACCCGGAAGACCAGGGGAATCTCTTCATGTTTTAACAGGTTGGCCAAAAAGCTCATTTGGGTTTTGCATATGATGTTACAGAAATACCCAAACAAACTTTTTGGCCAACTCAATATATTCCAAGAGGAGATTTGGCCCTTTTGTACATGTACTTTCACATGTACAAAGGACAGGGATGAAGAGGCACATGGCTTAACAAGACAGGGGGTTCAATTGTTCATAAACTATTTCAACAGACCACATAGGGGCTACTGACTGGAACATGGACGCTTAAAAACTGATTTTTGAATATGTGAGTAGGTGAAAAGTGATTTAATTTGAGCCATGGAAGAGAAGCATTAATTTTTGAGTGAACAATTAAACCTTTTGAAAAGCAAAAGGGAAATTCCAAAATAAGATCCTGAAGTAAAATGAAGTACGAAATCTGGGAAAGTAAGGAGTGGAAAAGACACCACACCTGGTGCAGACCAGGTCTCTTAGCTGGGGCTGCAGTAGAATGGGCTTTCTGGACTGCTGGAAACCTGGAGGCAGGGGTACGCTCCCAAAAAGCCAGGAAAAGATTCTATTTTCTCCATTTAGATTAAGATGGGGCCTTGCTGATGCTGAGTTTGGCTCAAGGACCAAGAGAGAACAAATTGTGTAGACTTTTAAAATATNAAAGACACCACACCTGGTGCAGACCAGGTCTCTTAGCTGGGGCTGCAGTAGAATGGGCTTTCTGGACTGCTAGAAACCTGGAGGCAGGTGTACGCTCCCAAAAAGCCAGGAAAAGATTCTATTTTCTCCATTTAGATTAAGATGGGTCCTTGCTGATGCTGAGTTTGGTTCAAGGACCAAGAGAGAACAAATTGTGTAGACTTTTAAAATATCTGGATTTGATGGTCAATGTACATTATTCAGGAACTACTGTATAAGACAACAAGGACATAGCAGGAATTGAACTTTTCAGATTCAGCAAGGGCCAATATTTCATGCCTCGTTTCACCAGCAGCTTCAAAAGCCCCGTTAAGGACTTTGGCAGCCAAAGAAAGAGACTGAAAGGCTTCATTCACTCTGATTTGCGTAGCCATCCTGCTTCTTATACAATCATATGGCTTTTGCTAATTGAATCGGAAATTTGATTTAAATTTTAACTTTGAGCGTAGGACTTCTTATNATAGCAGGAATTGAACTTTTCAGATTCAGCAAGGGCCAATATTTCATGCCTCGTTTCACCAGCAGCTTCAAGAGCCCCGTTAAGGACTCTGGCAGCCAAAGCAAGACTGAAAGGCTTCATTCACTCTGATTTGCATAGCCATCCTGCTTCTTATACAATCATATGGCTTTTGCTAATTAAATCGGAAATTTGATTTAAATTTTAACTTTGAGCCTAGGACTTCTTACTGTCAGTCTGCAACCAATCTGAGATGCAAGTGGCATAATGATGGGTTCTGAAATGTTTGGCTAGTGTCAGAAGTGGGATTTACCAATCAAGTGCTGAATTAAAGATACAGTTTGATCTTGGAAATGGTGTCAGGAATCCAAGGGATGAAAGAGTGAGCTAAAGAAGTGTGGGAGGAAAGCAGATAGCCCACTGAGCCCACTTTAAGTCACTGAGGAAGATGAATCACTGGAGTGTTAAATGAGTGGAATTCACTCACTGTATCTTATCCTCAATCTAACAGGATTTGTAGATAACTAGAGAGAGATGAGCTGATGACAAGATAGCCCAATACATACTTTTCTAGTAGTTTCCTTGTCTCTACTTGCTATCTTTTGGAAGAAAAGCTATGACAAACCTAGACAGCATATTAAAAAGCAGAGGTATTTCTTTGCCCACGAAGGTCTGTATTGTCAAAGCTATGGCTTTTCCAGTAGTCATGTATGGATGTGAGAGTTAGACCATAAAGAAGGCTGAGTGCTGAAGAACTGATGCTTTTGAACTGTGATGTTGGAGAAGACTCTTGAGAGTCCCTCTTTAGAGTCTCAAGTCCCTTGAGAGTCCCTTGCTTGAGATACAGCAAGGAGATCAAACCAGTCAATCCTATAGGAAATCAATCCTGAGTATTCATTTGAAGGACTGATGTTGAAGCTGAAGTGCCAATACGCTGGCCACCTGATGTGAAGAGCTGACTCATTAGAAAAGACCCTGATGCTGGGAAAGATTGAGGGCAGGAGGAGAAGGGGGACGGCAGAGGACAAAATGGTTGGATGGTATCATGACTCAATGGACATGAGTTTGAGCAAGCTCCAGGAGATGGTGAAGGACAGGGAAGCCTGGCGTGCTGCAGTCCATGCGGTTGCAGACAGTTGGACATGACTGAGCGACTGAGAAACAGCACTATGTTATCCGGGCTTCCCAGGTGGCTCAGTGATAAAGAACCCACCTGCCAATGCGGAGACGCAGAAGACTTAGGTTTGATCCCTGGGTCTGAAAGATACCCTGGATTAGGAAACGGCAACCCACTTCAGTGTCCTTACTGGAAAAATCCCATGGATAGAGGAGCCTTGTGAGCTACAGTCCATAGGGTCGCAAAGAGTCAGACACGACTTAGTGACTGAGCATGCACAGACAGGCGCTGTGTTATCCCAGAATGAAGTGATTGCACAATCTCACGAAACTAAAAAACTAAGGGGGATGACAAGGNCCCATGGATAGAGGAGCCTTGTGAGCTACAGTCCATAGGGTCGCAAAGAGTCAGACACGACTTAGTGACTGAGCATGCACAGACAGGCGCTGTGTTATCCCAGAATGAAGTGATTGCACAATCTCACGAAACTAAAAAACTAAGGGGGATGACAAGGCCCTGAGGAACCTCTGTAACTATGCCTGGATTGGCAGTAAGTTAATCTCTAGTCAGAAACTATCTGACAGGGAAAATTATAACTCAGATATGCTCAATTCTCCCTGTCAAAACAGTAAGAAAAAAGGGAGGAAGATTAGAAAAGTATTACTTTTCACTGTATCTCCATATAGACATCTTTAATGAAAATCCTGTTTTTGTCTAAAAGCCATACAAAAGAAATATGAGCTTCAAATTCCATGACTTTGGAGCAGATTGACTGCAGAAAGCTTTCACTGGGCGGGGTTTCAGAAATTCATCTGAACTTCAAACAAGTTGTCTTCCAAATGCAAAATTAAAAATATTTCACTGAGGAATAAAATTTCAATTAGTAAAAGTGTAACGTCTCCTGTCTCGGACGTTATTATAGGAGAAGGTGACCCGGCTGGACTGGAGCCAAATGAGATGCAGAGTGAGTCTGCAACTTGCCTGGCATCTCCAAAGCTGTAAGTCTTAAGAAGCACAATTCAGCCTTTTTGATTGTTTTAGAAATTAGACTTTAGGACACAGCTTCAGGGTGGAAGGGCAGGTACACCCGCATCTCATTATTTGGTAAAATAATAAAAGGTGAGGCAGTGTTGCAGCTGAAGTACTGCTGTAGACGGTGGTGGGATGTTAAGAAGACAGTATTTAAGAAAAGGACAGGGCTTCAGGGGCTTCCCTCAGAGCTCAGTTGGTAAAGAATGTGCCTACAATGCCGGAGAAGGCNCCTGAGTGTTCATTGCAAAGACTGATGTTGAAGTTGAAACTCCAGTACTTTGGCCACCTGATGCGAAGAGCTGACTCATTTGCAAAGACCCTGATGCTGGGGAAGATTGAGGGCAGGAGGAGAAGGGGACGACAGAGGATGAGATGGTTGGATGACATCACTGACTCAAACATGAGTTTGGGTAAACTCTGGCAGTTGGTGATGGACAGAGAGGCCTGGCGGAATGCAGTTCATGGGGTCGAAAAGAGTCAGACACGACTAAGCAACTGAACTGAACTGAACTGATACAGTCCATGGAGTTGCAGAATCAGACATGGCTGACTGACTTTCCCTTTCACTTTCTCTGGTAGTTCAGTGGTAAAGAATCTGCCTGCCCATGCAGGAGACACAGGTTTGATCCCTGGTCTGGGAAGATCCCACATGCCTGGGAGCAACAAAGCCCATGCGCCATAACTATTGAACCTAGGCTCTATAGCCTGGGAGCCACAGCTACTGAGCCCACATGCTGCAACTATGGAAGCCCACGAGCCCTGGAGTCCAAGCTTCACAGCAAGAGAAGCATCGCAATGACGAGCCTGTGCACTGCAACTAGAGAACAACCCGAGCAGCAACAAAGACCCAGCACAGCTAAAAATAAATAAAATAAATAATAAAGAGAAAAGAACCACTTATTGGATTGGAGGAGCAAAGGTGTAAGAGTTAATAGGCAGATTCCTGGACCAAAAGGTAACTTAAATTGGGCAGGTTGGGAAAGAAATGAGAATGTGGAGTCGGTGTAATGGTTGGAACCAGCACAGTAAGGAACCTGGGACTCTGGTCCTCATCAAAGAGAAGCCAAAGTCGTCTCACAGAGCCTGCTAGTGCATGGTCCAAACCAAGGACAGTGGCTCACCATGGAAGCGATAGTAAAATGGCCCTGGCTACAAGGGAACAAAATTTGAAGCAGTCAATGACTGCGAAGCTGTGAAGTTCCTAGAGACCGCATGGGAGGAGCCATCCTGAAAGATATTTTATATGATATGGAACAGACTTTGGAGAATCACACTGTGATCTTGGTCCTTGGACTTTATAAACTACGGAAGATTTAGTCAGAGAGCCTGGAGTTG
This sequence comes from Neotragus moschatus, assembly GCA_006410615.1. Taxonomy (NCBI): domain Eukaryota; kingdom Metazoa; phylum Chordata; class Mammalia; order Artiodactyla; family Bovidae; genus Neotragus; species Neotragus moschatus. The sequence goes on along the minus strand of SJYA01002932.1, from coordinate 6,370,997 downwards.
GGGAAAAAACAGGCTTTCTGAAATGCTGGAAATCTGGAGGCAGAAACTGTGTTCAGAACACCTGTGCACAGACTATTTTATCAGCCCAGATGAAGAGGTGGCTTTGTAGATGTGAAATTTGGACTGAGTCAAGAAATAATATTCTCTTTTTAACAAAAATATATACATCTTCCCCCCAATTTCTGAAAATGCATAATTTTTGTACTATCATTTTTCCTAATTTCCTAATTCCAAAATTCCATAATTTTTTTTCCTATCATTTAATATTTGTTTATTTGGCTGCATCTGGACTTAGTTGCCATCAATTGCTCCAAGGCATGTGCGATCTTAACTCCCCAACCAGGGACTGAACCTATATCCCTTGNATTTCTGAAAATGCATAATTTTTGTACTATCATTTTTCCTAATTTCCTAATTCCAAAATTCCATAATTTTTTTTCCTATCATTTAATATTTGTTTATTTGGCTGCATCTGGACTTAGTTGCCATCAATTGCTCCAAGGCATGTGCGATCTTAACTCCCCAACCAGGGACTGAACCTATATCCCTTGCTTTGTAAGGCAGATTCTTACTAGACTACCACAAAAGTCCTTAAATATATGTATACACACACACACACACACATACACAAATATATATATCTTGTGTATGCAAAAATACATATTTTTATATATTAGTATATGTTTATAGATACATATATATGTATACATAAAGTTTTTTTTTTCTTGAATGGCTGACATAAATCCTGAATCCCTAAAGAAATAAGGACAGCAAAGTATCAAGAATTGAACTTTCCAGTGAAGTCCTATTTTGCATTCACATTGTCACAGGGACATTGAGACAGCCTTTGTCAAGTTCTTTGTAATCTAAGAAAACCATCCTCTGTCCGTTCCTGCTTCTACTTTGTTTGCATAAAGTTCTGAGTCCTTGATTAATTAAACTGGCAACCTAACCTTGCCCTATTGTCTAAGTCTTGTGGGTGCACGTTTTCTGTGTATCTCGCAGCTAACGCCTAACCTCCCTGAAATACTGCACACGTCCCATTTTCTCTGACTTGGGTGTAGGAAGGAATAGCACCTTCTCTCTGGACTCAGCAGGTCAGCAGGCCCTTAAGCTGCTCTTCTTCCTATTGTCATAACCGGTCCCACCTAAGGAAGCCCCAAGACTACTGTCTGTTTGCAGTGTAAGGACAATGAAAGACAGCAGGCCCAGCACCAGTCCTCGAAGGACCTTCACGAACCAAGTCTCCCCTGCATCGGTTTTCTCCCTCATTTCTGTGGCCTTGCTCTTCTGACCTTGAACCAAGCCTCCACCTGGGAATGACTCTGACTCCAGTGGGAATTCATTAGAGACATTCAAGTGCAAAGAGTCTCTTACCAGATGCCAAGAGGTCGTTGATGAACACGAGGAACTTCTCGTCAGCCACTTGGGCATCGGTCATGAGAAGCACGGTGCTGAGGTTCTTGACCCCAGCTTTCAGGCACAAGCTAGCGAGGTCTGCCTGCAGAAACCACGTCAGAGGCCTCTGAGAAGAGGGTCTCCTTGAAAAGGACCCCCATCCACTTTTTAGGAACGGGACCGTTTTCTTGTCTGCTCTCACAGGAAATAAGGGAAGATGGCAACGGGAGGGAAGGAGAAGTGTGACTTTGAACTCACAGGCAGAAAAATATGCCTCATTCCCAGGCCTTGATCCCACAGATGGAAAAGTAGAATAAATAGTGATGGTTTTTAATTCACACAACCACCATGGTTCCTGAATGAGTTTCTAGGACTCCTGCCTTGTGCAAAATGACAACAGCTTTCCAAAGACAAAGATGGTCCCTTGTTCACCTGTGTTAACTTATATCATCACACGAGTGAATAACTTCCCCCAGGAGGAAAGAAAAAGCTCTTAGTCCTGACAGAAGAGTCACCACATACTTGGGCCTCTAGGCCTGGGTAGATGACTATATCTTATGATAGCAGAGTTTTGTGTTTTTATGACTAGCTCCAGGAAAAGGCTCGTATTGCAAAAAATATATGTATATAGGGGAACACACAAACATACTCACACATAGGCACACACAATCATTTGGTAGGAAATTTGTTGTTGTTGGCTTTGATGTATTAATAGATGTGCTTCCTATCTGGGTGAGAGCTGAGGCTCTACAGATGTCACTAAAGCAGCTGAGGTCTCCCAGATACAGAGCTTGGGAAGGCCAGGTTCTCAGGCAGGGTCTAATGAGCCCCTCCAGGCACCAGCCCAGAGTCTAAGAAGAAGGTGGACAGACTGTGAAGGGGAGGTTCTGGGCGAGGGAGCTGAAGAGCTAACTCAGGGTGACACGGGGCTGGGCAGCTCGGGAGAGGCTGGGTCTCCTCCTGCAGCCGCCGACCCTCCTACCTTGAAGTCTGGGATCTGGTAGCCTTTCCGCAACGTGATCTGGAATACGTCCATGGAGCTGACGAAAGCCGCCAGCCGGGTCAGGCTCTGCTTGCCACTCCCCCCAACGCCGACCAGCAGAGCGTTTCCCCGAGGAGACTCCAGGATGCGATTAATGTGGCAGCTGAGAGTGAAGCAGAGACACGGGGCTTCGGTCAGATTCCCCTCCGTCAGGAGCAGGTGGAACAGTTTGTGGGGACCTGGAACCCTTGCAGGCACATCCTGGGCTGAGCTTGGGAAGACTCAGTTAAGAGGTGTCGACTAAGAAAAGATGCACAAGGTGAGGGCTGCAAGTTAAGTTTTATTTGGGGCAAAATGAGGACTGCAGCTCAGGAGACAGCAGCTCAGAGACCCTGAGAGGCTGCTCCAAAGAGGTTGTGGGGAAAGGTCGATAGGTAATATTTCGGTAAAGAGGGAGTTCAGAGCAATCAAAGGTTTTCTGCTAGTCTTGAAGAGCTGATGTCACCGTGAAGGGATTTAGTGCTTTTCTAGATATGAGGTGATGCAAGGATTGGGATCATGAAATCAGTTTCTGAAAATATTTATCTAAAGACCTGTTCCACCAGTTTCCTGGAGCACAGAGTGCCTCACTCTCCAACCTGGACTCTCTTCAGAGGGTGTTGAAGGTCCACAGCTGTAGGAGAACAGGGTTCAATCTCTGCAGAGGCAGAGAGCAAATGCCCTTGGCAAGCAGCAATTTGTAGCTGATGATGGTCCCCAAGCTCGGCCTCGCCTCTGGCCCGAGTGGACTAAAGTCTCCCCACTCTGCTTTAAGCCAAAGCCTCTGGTGAAGCACAGGTGGTGGAGGAAGAGCTCAAGGCAGCCAGGAGGGGTTTGTGATAGGGACAGGAAGGGCCTGGGGTTATACCTCTAATTAGGTCCACAGGATGAATTCCTAGTGAGACAGTTTTCACGGCTTTTGATAAATGCTGAAAAACCGCAATCCCCCACCCCATTATGGTGGCACTAATTTCTTCTTAGGTGGAAGTCGTCAAAAGTTGAGTCTACTATATTGAAGCATAAGAATATGACAAATTGTCTTAGCTGAATTTGAAAGTTAAGCCCATATATTTGGGGATGGATAGCACAGTGATGCAGCCACTGTGAAGGGGTCGTATATTACTGAATATATCTAGTGGCATTTTATTCCCTTAAATATTCTTTCCAGGTGCCCCAGTGGTAAAGAATCTGTATGCCATTGCAGAAGAGGGAAGAGACTGGAGTTTAATCGCTGGATCAGGAAGATCCCCTAGAGAAGGAAATGGCAATCCATTCTACTATTCATGCCTGGAAAATTGCAGGCAAGAAAACGAAAGCTGAAGACGTACCACAGCACAGCTGGAGGCATCTGGCTTACTGAAGACTGGACACACACACACACACACACACACAGAGAAGAGCCTCGCATACTACAGTCCATGGGGTTGCAAAGAGGTGGGCATGACTGAGCACACAACACAACTAATATTCAGGAGATTTTCACTGACCTACTTTAGCTCATTTTATGATTTCACATTTTTGTTTATAGTTACTCAGTTTTGATACTCTGTCTTGTATCAGACAGATGTATACTTCTCCTGATCCATTATTAAACCAGAGTTTTTAGACATCTGAAGAGTGTGCATACCCAGCTTGCTTTCTCTATAGTGCGAATGCATTGAAGGGATTCAAGAAATTTTTGTTAAATTGAAGCAGAACACCCAAGACCTTATACTAAGCATCACATTTTGGGGTGAAGAAGTTGCAAGGAATCATCTGCTTTGTGTCTACATGAGAAAGTGGTTGCCTACGGTGACAAAAGGAGAAATGATGGTGGTAAAGTGTCCAGGGCAGGGCGATGCAGGGATGAACTGATGAAGGTGAAAGAGGAGAGTGAAAAAGTTGGCTTAAAACTCAACATTCAAAAAACAAAGATCATGGCATCTGATCCCATCACTTCATGGTAAATCGATGGTGAAAAATGGAAACAGTGACAGACTTCATTTTCTTGGTTCCAAAATCACTGCAGATGATGACTGCAGCCATGAAATTAAATGACGCTTGCTCCTTGGAAGAAAAGATATGACAAACGTAGACAGCATATTCAAAAGCAGAGACATCACTTTGCCAATGAAGGTCTGCATACTCAAAGCTATGGTTTTTCCAGAAGTTATGTATGGATGTGAGAGTTGGACCTTAAAGAAGACTGAGCTTCGAAGAATTGATGCTTTCAAACTGTGATGCTGGAGAAGACCCTTGAGAGATTCTTGGACAGCAAGGAGATTAAACCAGTCAATCTTAAAGGAAATCTATGCTGAATATTCATTGGAAGGACTCATGCTGAAGCTCCAATGCTTTGTCCACCTGATGCAAAGAGCCAACTCATTGGAAAAGACCTTGATGCTGGGAAAGACTGAGGGCAGGAGGAGAAGGGGATGACAACCATGGATGATGCCATGGTTGGATGGCATCACTGACTCTATGGACATGAATCTGAACAAACTCAGGGTGACAGTGATGGACAGGGAGGCCTAGAGTGCTGCAGTCCATGGGGTCACAAAGGGTCGGACACGACTGACCAACTGAATAGCAACAAGGGATGAATTGATGAGGAGAGAGGCAGGCAAGGGGAAGGAGAAGCTCAAGTAGGTTCTGCGGGCCGCCCAACACCCAGCTCTATTCTGGAAGGCCTGAAGTCAGCTCAGCGTGCTCCATGCTATTCTATAGCTAAATGGAAATGCATCATTAGAGCTGAAGCTTTCAAAGAAGAATGGTGAAGTCTGCAACTGTCAGCATCGGACACCAGCTGGGGGATTCATTAACAACCTCTGATGAGGGCAAAGGACTCTGCATTTAAATCACAAAATCTGAAAGGAAGATCAATATTCTAAAGGGTGCCTGGGCTAGAAAACCAAGGCAGTCTGAGTTAAGCCCATTACGGAGCTTCTGGGAGATTAAAAACAAAAGCTGAAGATGTACCGCAGCACAGCTGGAGGAAACTGGCTTATTGAAGACTGGACACACACACACACACACACACACACACACACACACGAGAAAGAGAGAGAGCGAGAGAGCCAATAAGATGCACAAAAGAAGGGACATGAGAGAAATTCCTTTCTGTTTGTTAATAAACATGACGTGATTCTAAGAGGAAGAAGAGGAGGCAGAAAAACATACTTTGGAGCAAATGAACAAAGAAAAAGACAAAGACTGTGCCAAAAGCAGGAGGAACGATCTGGTGCGAAGCTTTCAGAAGAAGCAGAATGAGAATGTGCTGGAATGGTGAAGGAAGTTGATAGGAGAGAAAAGGTGCTTTTAGGGAAAGAAAACAACATTGAAAAGACAAAGACTCTAATCTCAGGGACTCTTATGCAGCGCAAAGCCCTCGACAGGCAGGGCCCTCAAAAGTCCTTAATTTCTGGAAGAGCAAACCGAAGCTTGGGGCAGTTGTGTCCTTTGCACAGTACTACTACCCCTCAGTGGCAGGACGAGGACCTGAATTGGGGCCTGGCTCTCGGCCGGGCCTGTGTGTTCCTGGGAAAGCGTGTACAGACTCCATCCTGGGCGCTGTGTGCAGTGGTACCTGTAAGCTTAGTTACTTGTGCGTCTCACTATGTTGTTAGGTGCAGAGAAATGTTACCAGCATGGAGTGAGGGGAGAAGGAGGGCCCCTACCTCTTTCTAGGCCCTGGGGCATATAGAAGGGGGAAGAAAAAAACACTTTCCTCCAACCCAGGGATCAGTTAGGTTTCAGTAAGAAATCGTCAGTGAGGAAGTTCAGGGAAGTGGAAGGCCAAGAGGATTTTGCTGTTGGAGACCCTGGGCAGCAGGGGGCAGGGTGGAGTGGCTATAGAAGGCAGGAAGGGTGGTAAATGAGGCTCAGGTGTGAGTTCACACTGTCTGGGAGGTTTGGAGACCATCCTCCACGGTTCACTTGACAGCCTGCGTGCTTAGGGCGTGTTCAGTCACTAAGTCATGTCTGACTCTGTGGCGCCATGGACTGTAGCCCGCCAGGCTCCCCTGACCATGGAGTTCCCCGGGCAAGGATACTGGAGTGGGTTGCATTTCCTTCTCCAGGGGATCTTCTCGACCCAGGGATGGAACCTGGGTCTCCTGCACTGGCAGGTGATTCTTTACCACTGAGCCACCTGGGAAGCCCAGTCACTTGACAGGAGCAAGACTTAAAAGGACAGTTAATTTTTTGAAACGTGTGTACTTAAAACTTTCGATCTGACTGGACTAGGGTGGGTTGGGAATACAGGTCCTCAGCCCTTCTGCTGCCTTATCTGATGACTCCCATTCTCCCCTGGTGTTACTGTGGTCAGGCCCAGGATTGTAAATGGCAAGCATGTAAACACATCCCGCTCCTCCAGAGTTTAACACGACACTGCCCCCCAAGGCCAGCGGCAGAAGCTGCTCTACCGGCTGCCATCTTGACCTTCATGGCAGAAGCAGTCGCTGCTTTCCCGACTTTATCTAGGTGTGAGACCTGACACTGGAAAGGGGAGGCAGCTGAAGACAGGCAACACGAGGAGCACGCTTACACATGGCGCACAGCGTCCTCGAAGAGCACCAGGTCCATCACTGTGTTGACTTCGTTGTGGTTCTCCAGGGCCTCCACCAGCGTCTGGGTCAGAAGTTCCCATGACTGGACAGGCATGTACTTGGGCTCCCCGATACCGTGTGCAAAATGGCAATAGATGTTCAGGCTTCGGGTCTGCTCCACAGTCTCTTTGAGGTCCTGGTGATGAGACACGGGGGCAAGGACCCTCCTGACTGACTCCTGGGTCTGTTTCCACACAGAGTGGAGACAAACCTTATTATGTATAAGAAAATAAAATACCCAGTACAACTCAACTGACTTAAAAGATAGGGAGTCTTTGTCTCGTCACTGCCAAGCTATCCTTGAAGTTTCAAAGGGATAGCTATTCTTTTTTAATCCAAAAAGGAACTTTTTACTTATCAAAACCCAAATATTTGAGATTTTGAGAGGTGGAGATCTTTATGAAAGGGAGTCAAAGAAAGAACAGGCTTTCTAATGCATCAGGAGGAGTTTATGTCAGCATGAGCAACTGTTCCCACCTGCCACTCTTTCCTTCTAAGGTTCAGACTGGAGGACTCACTTGGGAAGAGGGGGATCAGCATGCTGTTCAACAGCCGGGGCATAACCCAGGAAATAAATTTTAAAGCACTATTTAAATAAATCTTCAGTCTCTAGAGTTGTTCCAAATGTTCCAAGTTTCAAACTTGTTCCATATTTCCAGCCAATAGCAGTTCCAAAGTGGCTGGCTCTGCAGAGACGAGACTCTGAATTTCCAAGGATGCTGGTGTTTCAGCTAGGATGACCAATTTGGGGAAAGGACAAGGATATGGTCAGATGGTCTTCACAGACCTCACAACACCGAGATTCTATGGTTAATTCATATCTCTTCTTGCCCCAGAATTTTCCACTTTGTCNGTAAATCTTCAGTCTCTAGAGTTGTTCCAAATGTTCCAAGTTTCAAACTTGTTCCATATTTCCAGCCAATAGCAGTTCCAAAGTGGCTGGCTCTGCAGAGACGAGACTCTGAATTTCCAAGGATGCTGGTGTTTCAGCTAGGATGACCAATTTGGGGAAAGGACAAGGATATGGTCAGATGGTCTTCACAGACCTCACAACACCGAGATTCTATGGTTAATTCATATCTCTTCTTGCCCCAGAATTTTCCACTTTGTCACAGTAAGGACAGACTTTCTTTCTTTATCTAAATATGATTTTCTTCAATTTAAGGGCTAGATTTTTATCATTTGGGTGATCCTTGCAGAATCACCGTTCTTTTTCAGATGTAAGCAGAAATTCACAGGGCAATACTCACACTGAAAACTTTCTTGACCACGTCTACCTGGATCTTATCAAAAAGATCAAGGTCCTTCTCTTCTACCATCTTGTCCCGATAAACCCGATTCGATTCGTGCAGATAGAGATTTACTAGGTCCTGTGTGGACTTGACACACTCCACAGAGGAGAAGAGAATACCCTGTAAGGAGAATAAACAGCAACAAAAATAACATGAATAGCAACTTAAAGCTTCAACAGTTACTACTGATGGAAGCCAGTTATGCAACAGGCACTGAACTAGATGTTCCGCCAGGCAAAGCTCACTTAACCACAGTGATGAACCTACAAAGTAATTTTTACAACAGTCATTCAGCATAAGGTGAAGGGTGCGATTCAGAAAGAAAGAAAGCGTGCTCTACGGTATAGGGTAATAAGTGGCCTTCGTTCAAAACCCCACAGCTTTGAAGCCAGGTCTGCCTGACCTGAGATCCTGGAATTTCAACCACTACTTTCCAAATCACCACAGAAATGGGTGAGGTGGCTTCTCTGCTGTATTTCAACTCTACAAGTGCCATTTTGAAAGCTAACCTGGGTGATGACTGTGAATTCAAATCAGAAGGACCACAGAGAGCTGGAAGGAATATAGCTAACTTTTACAGGTCAGCAATCTAGTTATTCACCTCTAGTAAGTTCTCCTTCCTATATACCTCAAGGATCATTCTAAATATTTACTATTCTTTTCAAATTTCCATCACTCCCNCCTTGAGGTGGCAGGTAAGAAAAGGCAAAGGGAAGATTTAAGGGTCAGAAAGAAAGAAACTATGATTCATTTTTACCAATGGCATGATTGTGTATATAAGTGCAAACATAATATTGAACAAAAGTACACAAGCGTATTTACCATACAATTTGCATTTATATAAAGTCCCAAAATAGGCTGAAATAATGTATGGGGCTAGAAGTCCAGACAGTATTTTAGCTCTGAGAGGAGGAGAAAAGAGTGAGTGGAGGACTTCCCTGGTGGCCCAGCGGTTAAGAATCCATCTGCCAAAGCAGAGGTCACAGGTTCTGTCTCTGGTCTGGGAAGATCCCACGTGCCACGGGTCGACTAAGGTGGTTTGCCGCAACTACTGACCCCACGCTCTAGNTTTAGCTCTGAGAGGAGGAGAAAAGAGTGAGTGGAGGACTTCCCTGGTGGCCCAGCGGTTAAGAATCCATCTGCCAAAGCAGAGGTCACAGGTTCTGTCTCTGGTCTGGGAAGATCCCACGTGCCACGGGTCGACTAAGGTGGTTTGCCGCAACTACTGACCCCACGCTCTAGAGTTCAAGAGCCACAACTACTGAAGCTGCGGAACTGGGAGCTCACGAACTGCAACAAGAGAAGCCGTCACAATGAGAAGTCGCTGCACCACTAGAGAAAGCCTGCATACAGCAACAAAGACCCAATGCAGCCAAAGAAATAGGCAAGTACAATTAAAAGGAAAGCTGCATTTTTTTTTAAAGAGCGAACAGAAGAAAGAACAATGAGGGGTTTCAGGGATGCTGGGAACATACTTTTTTTTTTTATTTAAATGTATTTATTGGGAAAGTAGTTCTTGACTTGAGTTATGGTTATGTAGCTGTGATGACTCTGTGGCAATTAACTCAGCTGTGTGTTCATGACTTTGGCGCTTTTTGGCTTGGATGTGAGACTTTAAAAGGAGTTTATTTTAGAGAAAGAAAGAAATCTCATTAGGTCCCTTTGGCCCCTGTCTGCTTCCTGGATCTCCTGGGTACCAGCCCTGTGTGAGGTGTGGATGGCGAGGAGGAGCCCCGCCCCACCAGTGCTGACTCTGGGAGCGAGGAGAGCCATCAGCTGAAGTTTGCAAGCCCCGTTACAGCCAGATGCTCAGGTTGACTGACAATTAAGGGCTGAGTCGATGAGAGCATGTCAAGGGCAAACTTTGCACCAACTCAGACAGTTTTGTGTAGCACTGAGATGGGAATGCTTAATGACTTCTGCTCAGAGCACGATCAAGTTCTGTCCTGACGTCTGGATCCTGGACAGAGTGAGTGAAGCGCACAGAAGGGCTGAATGATGGAACCTTGGATCAAGCTGGATGGAGGAAAACGGCGTGTTCTTCAGACAGCACCTGTCTCCCTGGGGGCATTCAACCCTCCTTACAGCTGTCCTGTCAGGCCTTTAGGCAAGCAGGCTGGGAAAGTGGCGGGAGGGGGAGGCTGTAGCCAAGCTGTGGGCTCAAAACTCTGTTCTGGAGGAGGAGGGTGAGGGGCTGCGTGGATGGACAGAGGCAGGTTCCCCAGTGGGGGTGCACTTCCCACATTTGGGGCTGGGAGCTGACAGCTGCAGGCTGCAGAGGTCGGGCTGGGACACAGAGCCCAGGGGTTGCTACCCAGGCTGGCTGAGTCTGGAAAGGAAACAGACTTAGCCCCACACCATACTTCTCCTCCTAGTTCCTCCCTGACTAGGGAGGACCTAACAGGCTGGACTGGGACCCTCCTTCCTCAGGACACCTTGGCAGACTGAATCCCCACCCAAGAGAGCTGACCCTCCCCTACTCATCTGGGGTACGAGGCTTCTGCTTGGCAGTTATGCGAACATCCTCAAGCTACTGACTTGTCTGTGACACAGTTTTGTCATTTCCAAAGTGGAAGTGATCAGTGTTGCACCTGAAATGGTTGTCTTGAGGATTAAATCATTAGCTAATAGATGCAGAGGGCATAGGACTGGCTCAATAAATGCCAGCTTTATTACAGACTGAAGGTGGACCTTTTACAAAGATCCTCTCTGATCTCAGAGTTCCCTCCCCGATCTTGTGCCTTGGCGACATCTACGAGGCCTGTTGCTGCCTACTTGTTATGCCACCAACACCGTGTGTACTTTCCTACCTCCCCGAGCATTCACGCGGTCATCTATGAGCTGGCAACTTCTCCCAGCCTTTGTTAAATTGGGATAATAATGTGTATCCCAAAGGGCTGTCATTGAGTATGAATTTCAGGTCGCACAGGTGACAAGGTGCTGTCCAGGCAGGAGCCGGCTCGGTGCATCGCGTGAGGGAGACCTGATGCTTCTTTGCCCTTTCATTCTGCCACTGCGAGCAATGGGAATTCAATCTAACAACTTAACTCCTTTTTGTTCATTTGGAAAATGCAGACGGTGACACCTGTGTCTCACCCCGCTTCAGTGAGCTTTAAGAGATGGCTTGTGTAATTAAAAAAAAAAAGAAAAGAAAAGAAAAAGAAAAAAAGTGCCTTCCCTGGTAGTCCAGTGGTTAAGAACCCACCTGCCAAAGCAGAAGACACAAGTCCCGTCCTTGGTCCAGGAAGAGCCCCAGTGCTGTGGGGCAACAAGCCCGTGCGCCACAGCTCCTGAGCCTGTGCTCAGCAGCAAAAGAAGCCACCGAAACGAGAAGCCCGGGTGCTGCAACTCGAGAGGAGCCCCTGCTTGCCACCACTAGAGAAAGCTCCAGTGCAGCCATGAAGACCCAGAGCGGCCAAAAATAAATACATAAGTAAATAAAATTTTAAAAGCCTTTCTCAGTTAGTACTTGATAAACGGGGGATGGGGTGGAGATGCACAGACATTGCCACTGTCCAGGTCTGAGGGCCATGGAGCTGGGCCCTTCCTGTTGCCTTAACTGTCTTAGGCTGTTTCATCAAAAGGACGGATGAGAACAGAATGGCGTATTGGGAGGGGGACTGGAAGACCTAGGTTCTAGTCCAGTTCCTTCCCTGGCTGGCTGTGTGCTCTTGGGCAAATCGGTGTAAGCTCTGTGGGTCTCTTTCCTCATTTATAAGTTAATAAGTGAATGTTTGGAGGCACCTGGGCCAGGTCACACGTGCTCTCAGAGACTTGGCCTGGCTGTGGGGCTCAGTGGTCCACCCTCTGGGTGAGCCTTTTGGGAACGCTGCTCTCAGATCACTGAACTAATGTTCAGTGCGTTTCTGCCCCTTACGACCATGGAACCCACAAGCCCTATGGCCTCCGTGCCTGGACCTTTGCTAGTCTGAGGTTTCCCAGAGTCCTACCTGCACAGGTAGTGCCCTGAGTGTTGCTGTTGCTCAGTCACTAAGTCTCGTCCATCTCTTTGCAACCTCGTAGACTATAGCCCACCAGCCTCTCCCGTCCTCCACTGTCTCCCAGAGTTTGCTCAAATTCATGTCCATTGAGTTGGTAATGCTATCTAACCATCTCATCCTCTGCCATCCACTTCTCCTTTTTCCTTCAGTCCTTTCCAGCATCAGGGTCTTTTTCAGTGAGTTGGCTCTCCTGGGTAATTATCAATGTGCTCCTCATGGAGGGTCAAGCCTTGCTCTCTGGTCAAGTTGACATTTCCTTACAGGTGTGGCCTCTGCTTGGTATAAAAGGCACTTTCCCTCAAAATTGGCTCAGAGCTGTCCTGGAGAAGGGTCCCTCTGAGAAATAGTTTCTGCAGATTCTCCTCCAGAATGGGAGGGTTATGGACTCATGTTGTGAGAATGGGTTACCTGAGCAAGGGGAAGAAGGGGCCAGGTTTGCTGAGCTGCCCTCTGGAGGTTTTGATAGCGAGGGGCCAACCAAGTGGAAGCACCAGGCAGACACAGGCCATCCCTAGTTAGAAGAGCATCACTATTCTGAAATGGTTTTGACCTGGAAAAGAACCCAGAATTTTTAGGACGGAGGCATCCCAGGGGCTGGAGGATGGTGTCTTAGGAGCAGCACCACGCGGGTTCTATAGGAAGCAGAGCTCTCCTGCATGATTTGGGGGACATTCTCTCGCATCTCAAGGAAGATGGGTGGGCCAGCAGGGCCTGCAAAATGTTTTCATCTTTCTTCTATGCCACTCTCTTTTTCCCTGGGCTGAAATCATTACATAACATTATCTTTGAAATGTTGAGCCATATTCAGCTTGAAGGAACCAACTCAAAAAATGCATCCAGCTTACTGAGAAGTAATTCAATCGACTAACAGAATTCTATACTTTAAAAATTTTTGGCTGTGCTGGATGTTGGTCAATGCAAGGGCTTTTTCTTCAGTTGCAGAGAGTAGAGCCTCTACCCTCTAGTAGAGGTGCTTGGGCTTCTCATTGCAGTGGCTTCTCTTGTTTTGGAGCACAGGCTCTAGGGCACTCAGCCTTCCGTAGCTGTGGCACCTGGCCTCAACAGTTGTGGTGCACGGGCTTAGTTGCTCTGGGGCATGTGAAATCTTCCCAGACGTGGGATCTTCCCAGACCAGGGATCGAACGCACGTCTCCTGCAATGGCAGGTGGCTTCTTTACCACTGAGTCACCAGGGAAGGCCCGGAACTCTGTTCTGTTGAATAGACCCACACAGATCCCACGTTACTGTTTACTCATATGTTCATTACCCCATAAGAACCATGCCTTTGTTGAAGAGTTTGGCCAAGGATGGAGAGAACAGGGTTATTGTCAAGCCTCCAAAGGTGTCTCGGAGAGGTCAGACTCACCTGGAAAATGTTGGCGAAGTCCCTGAGGTTGAAGATGTAGTGGAATTTGATCGCTGTGGGAAGGAATGTGGTGGCAATTTTCTGGTGGAAGGTGAGGGCCAGATGGAGCAGCTGGGGGACGCTCTTGTGCAGCGCTGCCGGGAAGCTGCCCAGCTTGAGGTGCTGAGTCAGGATGGCACTGTAGATGGAGGTCAGGGCATCTGCTCCCGGGAAGGAGAGGGTGAACACGTGGAAGTGGCGCTGCTCGGGAAAACAGAGCCACAGGGAGGAGGACACAAGTTAGCCTCTGTGGTCACAGAGCAGAAATCACCTCTTCTGGGTTTGGATACGGTGGCCAAGAACTCTTAGAAGGGCTTTAAATTCTATGTTCTGGCCACACTTCTCACATTAGACCCAAACTTAGTTGAGCCTAGAATGAATGAAGGGCTTTGGACCTCTGATCAAAGATGTCAGTGTGGCATAGCAGACAGAGAAGGGAACCTGGACTCTGGGTCCAAATCTGATCGTGATACTGAGAATGCATGTGACCTTGGCAGGGTCATTCACCTCTCTGAAGTTCTCTCATTCTAAAAGCCAAGTTGAATTAGACTAACCCAGTGATTCCATCTGGCTTGAAAAGCTTCTTTAAAAAGTGGTACAAATGAACTTATTTACAAAACAGAAATAAGAATCACAGATATAGAAAACAATCTCATGGTTACCAAGGGGGGAACAAGAGGGAGGTATAAATTGGAAGATTGGGACTGACATACACACACTCCAATATATAAAACAGATAATAAGAACCTACTGTATAGCACAGGGAAATCTACTCAATACTCTGTAATGATCTATATGGGAAAAGAATTTTAAAAAGAGTGGATGTGTGTGTGTGTATCAGTTCAGTTGAGTCTCTCAGTCGTGTCCAACTCTTTGCAACCCCATGAATCGCAGCACGCCAGGCCTCCCGGTCCATCACCAANTCTTGGAGAATCTCCATGGACAGAGGAGCCTGTCTACAGTCCATGTAGACTACAGTCCATGGCAGGCTACAGTCCATGGGATTCCAAAGAGTTGGACACACCAGAGCCACTAAGCACAGCACAGCATCTCCTTTTTGGGAGATATTCAGGCAAGTGCTGAAAGCTATCTATGTGATAATGTAACGCTCCTTTGAGGTCGAGAGTTTGATCAGATCTTTCAAAGTCTCGTCCAGCTTTAAACTTTTAATGAACAGGTGACGGGTTTGTTTTACACAAGGACTCAGACACCTGAGCTCACATCTAATTAGTGTAATTATGCACTCAAATATTTGTTGAGCTAATACTTCAAGTCGTAGTTGGATGTCAGGAGAATTCAGAACTGTGATGGGCATTGCTTTGGCTCACTCCCGCTGCACTGCAAATATAAGGCCATTGATGCTGTGACCCAGTTCTTTACTCCTCTTTTTCCCTTTCTAAACTGTCCTGTCGATGGGTCATTGCAAATTCCTTTAGTTCTTAAAAATCACTTATATTTCCAAAATGAATGAGGAAAGACTTATGCTATTTAAATAGACATAAAACAGACCAATTGAAAAAGATTAAAAGTGATTCCAAACTATATAGTAGAAGAAACTTATTTGAGCCACTAATCATGGATGATATAGTTACTGTAATGAAATAAGAATGATCACACTTTCCTTTATGAACTGGCTCTTTGAAAGCTTAGAACTCAATCTGTGTTTAATTACAGTAGCCATACCATCCCAGATCACTGATACAAACCCATCTCTACTTTTGTAGGAAAACAAATTTTAGGCACTCAGTTCTAAAAGGCATGTATCCAGGAGACGTATAAAAGGTATATCGGGCTGCAAAATGGGCATGGTCTTCAACCTAGATTTTTACAGGAGGTCTTTTTTTTTTTTTTTTTAATTTAAATTATCTTTGATCATCCTAACCTTCAACAATATCCAAGAGTGGATCCTTAGGTGATAACTCAGTGAAGGGAAAGGAAGCAGTGGCCCTGGGTCTGTGATGTTTAGAGCAGCTGGAGGGACACAGATCCACCTCCTCAGCCAAGATGCCAGGCTTATTAACCTGCGACTGGCACAGCTGCTGGCAAGTGGTCAGGTTAAGTCTGAGAGTTTCAGTGAACAAGTGAAGGGCCTCTTTTACTTACTGTCAAAGGCAGAGACACCCATGTGCTCCACATATTAGATAAGTGGAAGCAAAGTTGGCATTCTCTTATGGAAATCTAGATGCATGGCTTATCAAAGTGGATGGATACAGTAGCTCAATGAAATAAGGCAGCTTGGCTATTAAATCACTATGCAACTTTGAGGGAAGTCACTTAAGACCTCTTAGCCTCATTTTCTCATTTTGTAAAAATAGAGACTGTCATCAGATCCCTGATGGACATCATTTCCTTCCTTCTCCTTAGTTATGTTCCAGCTAGAAACTGGCCATGTGACACAATTTTGAACAAACACATAAATCAGTGGGATTCCTGGAGTGCTGCTGTTTCCTGACAAGGGCATGAACTCTTCCCTTTATCTTTTTTTTTTTTTTTCCATTTGGAATGTGGATGTGATGGCTGGAGCAGCAGAGACTCTGCTATCCTGAAGGAGCATCTAAGAGAATAATAGATATTATAGTCTCAATAGCATTGAACCATTGATTTAGCATTAGCAACTACCTACCTCAAGACTTCTTGTTGCATGAAAAAAAAAAAAAAACTGTGTCATTCTCAGATTTTCTCCTTGTTGTTGTTCAGTTGTTCAGTCATGTTTGACTGTTTGCAACTACCTGGATTGCAGCATACAGGTGGCCAAAGGATTGGAGCTTCAGCCTCAGCATCAGTCCTTTCAATGAGTATTCAGGGCTGATTTCCTTTAGGTAGGATTGACTGATTTGATCTCCTGGCAGTCCAAGAGATTCTCAAGAGTCTTCCCCAGCACAAGATGAAAGCGTCAATTCTTGGGCACTCAGCCTTCTTTATGGTCCAACTCTCACATCTCACATGACTACTGGAAAAAGCATAGTTTTGACTATATGGACCATTGTAGACAGACTGATGTCTCTGCTTTTTAATACGCTGTCTGCTACTTGCAGTCAAAAGCATTACTGATAACACAGGGGCTTGGCATAGTAAAAACTTCAAATAAAGCATGTGCTATCCACACTGATAAGCAATGTGAATGCCTTGAAACACAAGCCCTGTTTGCATTTGAAGGAGTTTTGAATCTGTTTAGAAAAGTACTCAATGGAGACCCCAGAGCTGGAAGCGATAAGAGAGGAAAGACGCAGGGAATATCAAGCAGCTGCCTTCTCTATAAAAGAACATCTGATTTGAGAAAAATGGCATCCGACGGACTAGCAGGATAAGTGAGCTGTAAACACTCCTCTGGAGACCTCAGTGAATTGACCTGCTGGGTGAAGTTATTGCCCATTTGTAAGCTGGAACACTTTTTCCAAAAACATTATTTTTGCTTTAGCATAGCTTATGCTAAACGTCTTTTTTCAAGCAAAAGGGGTTTGCTCATGCTCCTTTTGTTTTGGCAGTTGGGGCTCAGGGGTTTTTGTATAGTATTTATAACTTAAATTTGAGAAGGATTTTAATATTGTTAGAATAACAGCTTCCATTTACTGAGCACTTATTGTATGCTAGGAATCATTCTGAGTGTTTTCCATATTTTGTCTTGCTGTTCAGGAATGAAAAGAATGAGCTGCCGTACCCTCAACAACATGGGTAAATCTCAAAATCAAGCTGAGTGAAAGGAGCCAGACAAAAAAAAAGGAGGGCTATTATATGATGACTCCATTATATAAACTTCTAGAAATTGCAAACTAACCTGTAGTGATAGAAACAGATCAGTGGTTGCCTTAGACACAGAGCGGGGGCTGAGGGTGTGTGTGGTTGGGAGGGAGGGAGGGACTACCAGGGAGGTGAGGGACTCTCAAAGCGATGAATGTGTACATTATTTCAATCACAGTGATGGTTTCATGGTGGGTAAATATTTAAAAACTTATCGGATCGTGTGCTTTAATGCATACCATGTATTGTATGTCAATTATAACTAAAAAAATATTTTATAAATGGAAAATGCTGAAAAATTATGTTGCATTTTAGTAGGAGAATGGGTAAATGAGCTGTGATTTAGTCACACAATGGAATTCTATGCAGCCGTGAAAACCAGTGAAGAAGCACTCCACATGCATTAAAACAGACAAGGATGAGAAAAGCAAGTTACCAAAGGAAGTTACAATATGATACTTAAAAAAGGCAAAAAAAAGCAAAAAAAAAAAAAAGATACATACTTAAAATTTAAATACACACAACATCATGTACTTCATGGCTACATACATGTATTGAAAGCATAACTTGGGAATGATGGCACATCAGCTGTAGTGGTCCTACACTGGTTTCCAAGGGCATGATGGTGGAAGAGATGGGGGGGTGGTGTGTTAGCTGTACTTAAAATGCTAATATCCATAACAAGATGACAGAAATGTTAACATCTGTGAAGTCTGGGTAGTGGGTACATGGGCATCTGTTATACTCTTATCTGTACTTTTCCGAATGCTTGAAATATTTCATAATTTTAAAAAAGTTTAAGTCATNGCGGTCCTACTCTGGTTTCCAAGGGCATGATGGTGGAAGAGATGGGGGGGTGGTGTGTTAGCTGTACTTAAAATGCTACTATCCATAACAAGATGACAGAAATGTTAACATCTGTGAAGTCTGGGTGGTGGGTACATGCGCACCTGTTATACTCTTATCTGTACTTTTCCGAATGCTTGAAATATTTCATAATTTTAAAAAAGTTTAAGTCATCCTCCATCCCCACCCTTAGCATCCAGTTCCCCTTGCCAAGGGCAACTGCTGTTGCTCGCGTGTCCCTCTAGAGATACTCTTAGGAAGTACAAGCATGGATGTGCGAGTGTATATGCATGCAAAGTTCTATATGTCTCTTTTTAAACAAGACATAATTGGGAGCATACTATACACACTGTTTTGTATCGTGCTTTCTCACTCGACAAAGATTTTGGAAACGGAGCCAGCTTAATTCCTACAGAATGTCCTCATTCTTTGTAATAGCGCTTAGCATTCTATCATATGGATAACTGGGCTATTTCTTGTCTTTTGCCATCATTACACTCATTACCTTATAAACACTCATTCTGCACATCTGTCTGGGTTTACTGCCTGCCTTTTAAAGCAGACTGTACCACATCACATTCAACATAATTCCATAGGGTCTTAACCACAAACCGCAGCAAAAATGCTGGGCTTCAGAAAGAGTGATGGAGGGCAACCCTCGAGGCCCAGTGGTTAAGATTCCGTGCTTACACTGCAGAGAGCATGGGTTCGATCTCTGGTCAGAGAATTAAGATCCTGCATGCCGCATGGCCAAAAACACAACAGAGACATGGACTCTGTGGGGGCACAATCTGCTTCTTGTCTGATGTCAGAGCAGCCACGCTTTGGGTTCCTGCATCTCCATTTTACGTTTTCTATTTCCCCTTGGATACCAGCTTTCTTGTTCCAAATTTTATAACTGCTAAGCACCCTTCCTCTTGCCGTTTTGTTACTTCTGAAATGTTTTCAGCTAAGAAGCCAAATGAACAAACTTGTTTGGACTGTGACTAAAGTGATGGATGGGAATTTTCAAGTAAGGGAATCTGGCATTTTTCAGAATCAAGGATATGAAGCTCATCTCCTTTTTTCTTGGCAATGAATGTTTATTCCCTAGTCAAAGTACTTTTTACATTATAAAATCATTACAATAGCATTCTAGAAAATAATCTTTCTAGACTCAAATAGTGTCACTAGTAGTAAGAGTAATATTATCAAATATTTATTTCAATTTGCAAAGCATTTTATTTTCAGGGGAGAAGGTATAGCCTAGTGGTTAAGGGCACAGGCTCTGAAGTCCGACTCTCTGGATTCAAACCCTGGTTCCACCCCTCAGTGTGTAGCCTCAAGGAGCTTATTTAACTTCCCTGTGCCTTGGTTTTCTCATCTACAACATGGGGATGATAAAAGGACTTACTTCACAGGTTTGTACAAGATTAAATGATTTGGGGACCTCCCTGGTGATCCAGTGGCTAAGACTCCAGAGGGTGGGGTGGGGCTGTTCCAGTGTGAGGAGTGAGAGGGGGGGTTTCTCCCCAGCCCGGCTACTACCCTCCTCTTATGGGGAGACTGGCTTCAGCACTTCTTCAAAAGGAGGCTGCTTCTAGGGTCAGTGTGAGGAGTGTTTCTAAACAAAAGGAGACTCCACAATCGCTTCTAGGGTCAGTGTGAGGAGTGTTTCTAAACAAAAGGAGACTCCACAATCAGTGAAGGCCAAGAAAGTGGCTGGGGTCGGGGAGGCAGATGCAGTGGCCCTTGAGATCCCTGAGGGCCCCGTCCGCTCGGGAGCCCAGCACGTGAATGGCCTGTGACATGCACACTCTGTGTGCTCAGCAGGCTGGAAGTGCCACACCGGCCTTGTCGCACCATGCGGACCTCAGGCAGCCACGTGCTTGAACCCGAGCCTCAGTTCCCCCACGTATAAGGTGTGAGGGGTGCGTGAAATGACCTCTAGAGACCCTTCTGGTGCCAGGGGTCTGTAAGCCCGTGGAAATCTTTCAGTGGGTTTTCTGTTTTCTTTGTCATCAAGGCACTGACCCTGCTCTGTGTGGAACTCCTGCCCTGGAGGAGTTCAGCAGCCAGGGAGGCATTTCGGGATGAAGAATGGGAAAGGGGACCTTGCTAAGGTGCTGGAGAGAGGGACAGACAGGGGAGGGGACAGGCAAGAGAGGAGTGGGAGGGGAGCCGGCTAGGGAGGTGCCTGACCTCCATTTCAGCTCAGAGTGGAGGACATCAGGCACCCCCCTCCATGCCTCCGGGCCCTTTATGTAAGCAGCTCCTTGCTAGAAATTGCCCTCAGCAGGAAGCCCCTTTCTTGTCACTTTAGCGAAGCTATAGTGTAACTAGTCTGGAGCACTATAGTCCATGGGGTCACAACAAGTTGGACATGATGAGCAACTCACACACAAACACATACTGTAACTCACTTTTTAAACCAGGCACCCCCATGCTCTACTCGCCTTTGACCTGAACACACCCTTCAAATCCTTTCATCATGCAATACCTGGCCTAACTTGTCAGTTCCTCCCATAGATCNGCACTACAGTCCATGGGGTCACAACAAGTTGGACATGATGAGCAACTCACACACAAACACATACTGTAACTCACTTTTTAAACCAGGCACCCTCATGCTCTACTCGCCTTTGACCTGAACACACCCTTCAAATCCTTTCATCATGCAATACCTGGCCTAACTTGTCAGTTCCTCCCATAGATCAAAGAAGTAGAAATGGCAAATAAGCAATTAATAGATTGATTGCTCCTTGGAAGAAAGCTATGGCCAACTCAGCATATTAAAAAGCAGAGACATTGCTTTGCCAATAAAGGTCCATATTGTCAAAGCTACGGTTTTTCCAGTAGTCAGGCATGGATGTGAGAACTGGGCCATAAAGAAAGCTGAGTGCCGAAAATTGATGCTTTTGAACTGCGGTGTTGGAGAAGACTCTTGAGAGGCCCTTGGACTGCAATATCAAACCAGTCAATCTTAAAGGAAATCTACCCTGAATATTAATTGGAAGGAGTGATGCTGAGGCTGAACCTCCAATACTTTGGCCAAAGGATGCGAAGAACTGGCTCATTGGAAAAGACCCTGATGCTGGGAAAGATTGAAGGCAGGAGGAGAAGGGGATGACAGAGGATGAGATGGTGGGATGGCATCACTAACTCGATGGACAGGAGTTTGAGCAAAGTCCGGGAGTTGGTGAAGGACAGGGAAGCCTGGCGCGCAGAGTCAGACAGGACCGAGGGACTGAACTGAACCAAATTAACAGATGACCAGACCTCTCCCAAGATTCCTCTTCAGTCATCTTGCAAATAAATCAAACTGTATGAACAAGATGACGTTTAGTGCAGTGGTCCTCAATCTTTTTGGCACCAGGAACCGGTTTCCTGGAAGACGATTTTTCCACAGACTGAGGGGTGAGGGATGGTTTGGGGATGATTCAAGCGTGTTACATGTACTGTGCACTTTAATTTCCATTATTATTACATCACTTCCACCTCAGATCATCAGGCATTAGATCCTGGAGGCTGGCGACCCCTGGTCTAGAAGATCTCTGGGGCTGACAAGCCTGCACGCAGTGGGGAGACGGCCATGACTCTGACCTGCCCCAGCCTCATCTCAGTGATTAACTGAGATGACTTGTTTCTGTTTACACGTTTTCACCACGGAGCAGCCTTGGGAAGTAGTTTTTGGGAGACGCTGAATCCGCTGTCTCCCCAGATTGCTGGCACTTTGATTAAAGGCTCCTTTCTCTTCCCTGGTTGGCAAGTGAGTACCTGATTTTGTGCGCGGTGAGGAACAGGCCGGGTCATTCGGTTGTTGGTGTGTTGACACTCACCCTGCAGCATAGCTGATGTGGTGTAGTAGTTGAAGGGCACGTTTTTCACCAGGTACGCCTCGGGGTCCAGGCTGGCCAGCTTCGCCCCCACCAGCACAGACTTGCCGGTGCCCGCAGTTCCCACCAGCATGACCGGCCGCCGCCGCGCCAG
This sequence comes from Neotragus moschatus, assembly GCA_006410615.1. Classification (NCBI taxonomy): domain Eukaryota; kingdom Metazoa; phylum Chordata; class Mammalia; order Artiodactyla; family Bovidae; genus Neotragus; species Neotragus moschatus. Next base: position 6,348,741 of record SJYA01002932.1, on the reverse strand, counting down.
AAGCCGCTCCAGGAAGTACCAGAGGCATATGGTCTCACTGGTGTGCACCAGGCAGGCCTGGGGTCGGGGGTGGTGGGAGACAGGAGGAGTGAACTGGGGGCTCGTGGGAGACTCACATGCTGTCAGAGCACCCTGGGGCATTTCAGGAGAGGGAATTGCACTGGGGTTGAGGGGCTCACTACTGCAGGCAGGAGGGCCCCCTGTTACCCAGAAAGACCCTTCCAGTAACTCATGCTGTGGTTAGAGGGCACGCCCATCCGCCTCTACTACAGCTGTTTGCCTTCCTGAGGCCTCTGGATTGTATTTTAAAGCCTTCTGCCTGGTTAACCCCGTGTTGTCTCAGGATGCCTGCAGGGGGCCTGCTAATTAATTTACCTAGGCTTGGGGAGATCTTATGACTATGCGGAGGGCTTCCCAGGTGGTTCAGCAGTAAAGAACCTGCCTGCAATGAAGGAGACATAAGAGACACAGGTTCGATCCCTGGGTCAGGAAGATCCCCTGGAGAAGGGCATGACAACCCACTACAGTATTCTTGCCTGGAAAAACCCATAGTCAGAGGAGTCTAGCAGGCTATAGTCCATAGGGCCACAAAGAGTCGGACTGAAGTAACTTAGCACGTACACATGCACCACTATACTGAACCTCTAATTTCCTCTGAAAAGAAAAGTAGCTAATTCTTGATGAAGTCAAACCTTTTGGGAATCCGTTAGGGGCTGCTACGAGAGCCACCACAGGTTCTGGGGACATTACATATCCCTGGTCGCCGCTCAGCCACACTCACCTGCAGAGGTGTCTCAGGGTCAAATTCAAACTGTGGGATGAGCTTGGACCAAGGCTCGAATTTCTTGGTCTCTGGGTCTATGTAATAGTCAAAGATGGTTCCTTGGGAGGGAAATTTGATGGTCTTGAACTCGTTGAGCCACCATTTGCTGAACTCTGCCCGGTGGTCCACGAGCTGCCCAAACAAAGCAAGTCAGGAGTCAAGGCTCTGCAGAGCATGAGAAGCCTGGACAGGCTGCCTTGCATCAGGCAGAAAGTCAGGGCTGGGAGCACAGCCAGCTCCTCCTTGTCCCCAGAGGACCAGCCCACACAAGGCCCAGCTAAGCGGGGGCTGCTTGGGAGTGTGTATGTGTGCACCTGCTTAACCACGGGGCTGGGTCACCCTGTCCTGGTGCATCTCAGAGCCCTGGTAGGTGGAGGGGGGCGAAGGAGGGAGGTGTAAGAACATAGAGAGAGAGGGATCCTGAGACCCCAAGACGGGCAAGTGCAGCCAGGAACTCTCAGAGACCGACCCACCACACCCCCCTAGACTTCTGAGACTCTGAGCCATGTCCAGGATGGCAGTCGGGGACAGAAGGCATAAAATGGTGCCTGCTGGGACTTCCCTGGCGGTCCAGTGGTTAGGAAGTCACCTTTCAGTACAGAGGGTGTGGGTTTGATCCCTGGTCCTGAAGCTGAGATCCCACACACCTCTTAGCCAAAAAACTCCAAATATAAAACAGAAACAATATTGTAACACTTTCAATAAAGACTTTATAAATGGTCCACATTAAAAAAAATCTTTAAAAAATAAAATGTGACTGTAGACACCTGGGGGGCACAGGAAGAAACAGCAATAAGAATCTCAGCGGGGAGTGGAGTACATAACCACCAGCAAGTCACGTCTTTTCATGCCGCAGTGTCCTCATTTATAAAATGAGGATTCTAGAAAAGAGTATTTCTGAATTTCCTTCCAGAGCTAAAATCCACAAATCTAGGGGCAGTGGAGACAAAGCTATACAGATCTTTCTGACAGAAAGAATAGACAGAGACATGATATTTACATGCACTCATATTAAAGCATGAGCCCAGAAGACAGGGCCGTGCACCTGAGTACTCAGGCTATTTCTTTCTGACCTAAACGTAACACCCACGCCCCCCACAACACACCCACACATGTACACACAAAAGCCCACTGCTATTGGCTACCTTCTTGGGGAGCCAACCCACTCTTTGAACACAGGAAAAGTCCTGAGGAGATTCAGAATGGACAATTTAGGAAATGCTTCTGTAGAGCAGGACAGACCAGGGAGCTGGGCACATGGCAATGAATCTGAACTTGGAAGAAATGGCACTGACTTTGCTGTCTGCTTGGTAAATAGGATTGAATCCTTGTACCTTAAAAAGAGAATGGAAATAGGCTTTAAGGACAGGTTTGTTTGCTCTTCTTATTCCGATGTGAATTCAGATTAAGGGGACAAAATATCTTCCGATTATCTGTCCNTGAAGCCGTCTGGACCTGGGCTTTTGTTTGCTAGAAGATTTCTGAAACAGTTTCAATTTCCATGCTTGTGATGGGTCTGTTAAGATTTTCTATTTCTTCCTGGTTCAGTTTTGGAAAGTTGTACTTTTCTAAGAATTTGTCCATTTCTTTCAAGTTGTCCATTTTATTTGGAATTATCTTTTCTTAATTCAGCTACTATTTTAAAACTTTTCATTTCATTAGTTTACTTTTTCTACTTCTCATTGAGTAAATTTTGTTAAAATTATATTTGGTTAGGGAGTCATCTATTTCTTTCTGTTTTTCAAATAAGTATGATCTAATTGTGTCTCTTTTAATTTTGTCTATATCTACTGTTATATCTTTCTAATTCCTTATCTTGTCTACTTTTACTCTCTCTTACCCCCATTAATCATACTCACAATGGATTTATTGGTCTCTACAAAGAACCAACATTTATATATATTCATCCTTCCTATACTTTTTTGTTCCTTCCCATTAATTTCAGCTTTTATCTTCATTAGTTTCTTCCCNTTCTAATTCCTTATCTTGTCTACTTTTACTCTCTCTTACCCCCATTAATCATACTCACAATGGATTTATTGGTCTCTACAAAGAACCAACATTTATATATATTCATCCTTCCTATACTTTTTTGTTCCTTCCCATTAATTTCAGCTTTTATCTTCATTAGTTTCTTCCCATCTTTCTTCAGGTTTAGTTTATTATTTTTTGAATAATTTATTAAAATGGATACCGATTTCTTTTTTTTCTAGCCTATCTTCTGTAATAATGAGAGTTTAGAAATTTTCATTATTGGCTTTAGATGTGTTCCAGAGGTCTCCGTATAAACATTCTTTATTTTGCTTCCAAGAAGCATTACAATTAAATTTTCCCTTTAATCCAGGAGCTTGGTATTTCTTGATTGCAAGTAATAAAATTATTTTTGGTCATTTTCTTGCTATTTGTTTCTCATTCTATTGTATTAGTATCTGACAAAGTGGCCTGAAAAATGGACACTTTTGAATTCATTACAATTTCTTCTGTGCCCTACTAAACTTTAAATTTCTGGAAATGTTCCAGAAACCTACCAAGAAAGGAATATTTTCTATTTACAAGATGCAAGGTTCTATATCTTTGTGTTACACTGCATTTGATGATGCATTTCCTAATTCTTCTATGCCTATATTTATTTCTCTATTTTATCTTTCCAATATTGAAAAAGATATATTAATATAAACCACTGTATTTCTATTTTTATCAAATTGTCTTAAAATTTTTTGAAAAGTTAAATGCCATTTCCTTGGAAGGTCTCTTGTTTAGGGAACATAGATTTATGATCATTATAAACCTTTGTAGATTTCTCCATATTTAACGAGGATATTTCATAAAACTTTAATTTAAAATTCTCAGACTTTAAAATTCGAATTATATTATGTGAACTTAAATTTAAGGGGGAAGAAGTATCTAAGACTAGCAAAGAAATTACAGAAAAGTGTTGAGGAGGGATTCACCTCATCAGGCAGGAGAATGATATAAAACAATAGTAATTAAGATAGAATGACATTAGTGCAGGATTAGAAAAATAGGTGACGGGGCAGAATAGAAAACCCAGGATCAGCTGTCAGTACAGTTTTCCCTTTCAATATGTGAATTTCAAGTCCGTGAATTCAATCAGCTGTAGATTGAAAATATTCGGGGGGAAAAAAAAACAATTCTAGAAATTTCCCCAAACCGAAACTTGAATTTGCCATATTCTAGCAACTANCAGGATCAGATGTCAGTACAGTTTTCCCTTTCAATATGTGAATTTCAAGTCTGTGAATTCAATCAGCTGTAGATTGAAAATATTCGGGGGAAAAAAAAACAATTCTAGAAATTTCCCCAAACCGAAACTTGAATTTGCCATATTCTAGCAACTATTTACACAGCATTTACATTGTGTCAGGTGTTATAAGTAGTCTAGAGATAATTTAAAGTTTACGGGAAGAATATGTATAGGATAAAGCAAATACTACTCCATTTTATATGAGATCTTGAGCATCTGTGGATTTTAGTGTCTGCAGGAATTCTTGGAACCAATCTCCCAGGGACACCAAAGGAAAACTGCACGTGTGAAAAGTTGGAATTTAAATTCAGAGATAAAGGATACTTTACTTAATAAATGGCGATTTCACAGTCAATTATCCATCTGGGAGGAAATAAAGCTGATTCGCTACCTCACCTCATACTTTGTGATCATTTGAGTCTGACTATGTGCAGCCCCATGGACTGTAGCCCACCAGGCTCCTCTGTCCGTGGGATTTTCCAGGCAAGAATACTGGAGTAGGTTGCCATTTCCTATTCCAGGGGATCTTCCTGACCCAGGAGTCAAACCTGAATCTCCTGCACTGGCAGGCAGGTTATTTACTGCTGTGCCACCTGGGAAGCCCAGCTAAGCCCCAAAATAAATTTCAGATGAGTAAAAAATGTTAATGTGAAAAGAATCTTTAAGTCCAAATTTATGATGTTATGCCTCTAAAATTAGAAAGAGTCATAAACTAAATAGGAATCCCAGATGCTAAAAAGACTAGACAGACATAATTTCCTTTTATAAAGTACGTGGTAAACATGTCATGAAGTATCTGTAGACAAATGGAAGACAGATAAAAACCATTAGTAGTACCTATAACAGATAAAAGTTTAATATCTTTTACATATTTAAAAAATACACACTGATAAGAGTATAATAAGGAGGAATAAAATTACAAAAGAGCCAATTACTAAGACCACTAAGAAGGAAAATATGCTAAGCCTCATTAATTGTGAAATAAAAATTAGAGAAGCTACTCATTAAGTCCCATTTTTCAAGGCCTCTGATGGAAGACCCTAAATTAGAGGAATCCAGGCATATCACTTTGCTGACACAGGCCTGTATAGTCAAAGTTATAGTCTTCCCAGTAGTTATATATGGATGTGAGAGTTGGACCATAAAGAAAGCTGAGTGCTGAAGATTTGATGCTTTCGAATTGTGGTGCTGGAGAAGACCCTTGAGAGTCCTTGGACATCAAGGAGATAAAACCAGTCAATCCTAAAATAAATCAACTCTGAATACTCATTGGAAGGACTGATGCTGAAGCCGAAGTTACAGTACTTTGATCACTTGATGCAAAGAGCTGACTCATTGGAAAAGACCCTGATTCTAGGAAAGATTGAGGGCAGGAGGCTAAGGGGGCAACAGAGGATGAGACAGTTGGATGGCATCATTGACTCAATGGACATGAGTTTGAGCAAACTCTGGGAGATAGTGAAGGACAGAAAGCCTGGCATGCTATATAGTCCATGGGGTTGCAAAGAGTCTGACACAACTGAGCAACTACAACAGGCAGTATATCCTGATGTAATCACTGGGACGTTAGGAGGGACCTGAGATGACCTCATTCCAGAAGCCACACTGCTTTTGGAAAGAGATCTGATCAGCTTGTGGAGAGTTTTCTCCATTTTCTTTTCTGCTCTCTCCCAGTGACAGGATACCCTTTCAACACCTATCACAATTTCAGTTCTCAGAAGGTGATGCTGAGGTCAGCACCAAGTGAGCATGGGTTTGGGACAATCTGAATCACTGTAGAAGGGACCAGCTCCTTGGCTCCAGGAATTAAAATCCATGGATGTTCAAGATCTCGTATAAAATGGAGTAGTGTTTGCATTATCCTATACACTTGCACACATGCCCATGTGCTCAGTCGCTAAGTCGTGTCCCACTCTTTGCGACCCCATGGACTGCAGCCGGCCAGGCTCCTCTGTCCATGGAACTCTCCAGGCAAGAATACTGGAGTGGGCTGCCAGTTCCTTTTTCAGATGATCTTCCTGATACAAGGATTGAACCCATGCCTCCTAAAGTGCAGGTGGATTCTTTACCATGGAGCCACCTGGGACGCCCCATCCTATCCATATCCTCCTGTGGTCCCAAGATGCTCCTGAGATGAGTCTTCTGTAGCAGCCTCCCCATCACTCCTGGGGTGGTACTTACAGGGAGGTACCCTCTGTGGGACACTAGACTGCCTGCTCCTTTGGGAATGAGAGGTGGGCTTCCCTGCCTGACCCACGTCACACCCTCTGCCAGGCAATGTGGGAACCCCATGACTTGCAGTCCAGAATCATGGAACTGCAGCTGAGAAGGCCTGCCCTATTTATCCTCTCTACGAGCTGAAAAATCTCCAAGGAGAGAAAGTACCCCAATGGATGAGGTTCCTCTCCTAGCCAAAATCAGCTTCTTTGATTTTTTTCACCTCCTCCCACCCCAAACTGATCAGCTCGGCTTTCCCTCCTCCATACCCTCCCCACTGCCTTCTCATCAGCCCAAGTAGCTAAGACAGAAGCATCCCACCCTTACCATCCTTCCATTCTCGTGTGGCTGGATTGATGATGCCAAAGAGTTCATCGTTGGTGACCGCTTTGGGGTTGAGGTCAGTCCAGACAGGGCGGCGTTTCATGATCTGGTAGGTCTTGTGCAAGGACCTCAGCACCTGCGACTTGCCAGTTCCCGCACTGCCCACTACGAACACAGAGTGCCGCACCGCCAAGAGCTCCTCCAGCTGGACCACCTGGGAAACACAGAATCTGGCCAGAGGGACTGCTTGTCACTCACCCACATCCCCACTGCTCCCCTGTGAGCCAGTCTGATGCCTGAAGTGAGACCTGAGGTCAACACAGGAAGGGTTACTCCTCCCAGGATATAATGGGGTCTTAAATGTTGGGGCAACATGATTTATTTATTCACTTATTCATCATGTGAGTAATTATTAGTAACCACTAAGTGCTAGAGAGTATGTCTGGTGAGAGAGATTCAGAGATGACTCTGCAGCCCTCCCTGATCTCATAGTCTGATAGAGAAGCAAGTCATATTGACAAACTGCTATAATGTAAGGAGATAATTGAGACGTGGANTTGTAGTATGTTCTCAAATAGCTTAATCGAATAGGATGCCTATGTAATATTAATAAAATCTGTAACTCCTTGAAAATATCTGATAATCTGGTACATAATGGAGTTTTGAGATCGTTTCCCCTCAGAACTTTGAAGGAATGGTTTCTTTGTCTGGTCCTATCTGATACTGTTGGTGAGAGGTTCTGATATCATCCTGAACTTCATTCCTCCGTGGGTCACCTGTACACCTTAATCCGTCACCCAGCCACAACACTTTCATTTTTTCCTCTTGATCCTTGACTTCTGAAATCCCATTAGGATGTGTCTTAACGTTCCCCCCACCCCCCGGCTGTGTTCACTTCTCTCCCTCATTCCCTGCCCTCCTTCACTACCTGCTCTGAGCCCAGAGCTGCTCCAAGGTTCTGCTCGGCAGCCTGGCCGCCTCCTGGCTCCTCGTCCCCTGAAGCCCTTTTTATACCTGCAACGCCCCTCTGCTCTGCTTGATCTGTCAGTCTTCTTCCATCCTCTCTCCATCTTTCCGGAAATGTACTGTTATATCTTCTTCCCAGTTTTCACACTTCCATGAGACTATTCCTTTTCTTTCCAAGTTAACATTATCACTTTTAAAAGACTGCAGGATGCCTTCTCAAACCAGAGCTTTTTGATGAAACAACACATTGCTGAGTTTTTAGGGCTTTGGGTACAATACTCTGCACATTTTGAGTGAAAGTAGTAGTCACTCAGTCGTGTCCAACTCTTTGCAACCCTGGAGCCCATGGACTGGAGCCCTGCAGGCCATTCTGTCCATGGGATTCTCCAGGCAAGAATACCGGAGTGGGTAGCTGCTCCCTTCTCCAGGGGTTCTTCCCGATCCAGGGATCAAACCTGGGTCTCCTACACTGCAGGCAGATTTTTACTGTCTGAGCCACCAGGGAAGCCTTCTTTGCCCTAAGTGTTATTTTTGCCAAACAGTTTTGCAGAAAGTAACATTGCTGAGATGCATCAATGTTATTATGCTGCATGAAGTAATTCAGGGGAGAAGAACCCCTGACGGTAGGGGCTCTGTCCTTCTCTTGCATTCCTATGACACATTTCACACTGTGGGTGTCCCTCTAAAGAGCTCTTGCTGCTATTTAGTTGCTCAGTAACGCCCAACTCTTTGAGATCCCATAGACTGTAGTCAGCCAGGTTCCTCTGTCCATGGGATTTCCCCGGCAAGAATGTTGGAGAGAGTTTCTATTTCCTCTTCCAGGGGATCTTCCTGACCCAGGGATCAAACCCACGGCTCTTGCATTGTAGGCAGATTCTTTACCCCTGAGCCACCAGGGAAGCCCCTGTAAAGAGCTACTGAAGTGAACTGAGTTTTTGCAAGGTCGATGAATATCTGTACATTGAGAGCACCCCTTTGGATTAAGGACGAAGTATAACCCCTTGTCAAAGAAGAGAATTAAGAGACAAATCTCAGGAGGGAGGAAAAACCCCATGTACCTTGAGCACAAAGTTGTCCTCAGCCTGGAGTTTCAGCTCCACCACCGCCTTTCTAACCAGGGCTTCGAAGTCGAGATCTCTCCTCCGAGGGACATCCAGGGCAGGAAACAGGTCCCCGATCAGGCCCAGGAACACTGGCATGTCATCAGTCACGATCTTGGGGACGTTGAAATCTCGCAGCGAGCGCATCAGGACTTGGTCCTCGGGCCGGTCAGGGTCTCCTCGCTTCAGGGATCCGGCCACCACCAGCACAGACTTGATGGCCCTCAGGCCCCAGTCGTAGTGATCCTGGGGGAAGGGGGCTGCTGAGACCAGAGATGCTGGAACGCGGGACCCACGGGCTCAGGCTCGTGTCGGCAGAATTAGATATCACGTCACTACTAGGTCACTTGGGAGGTCAAGGTGGGGGCAAAAGAAAAGATCTATGACATAGCAGGTGAAGATTCTGGGTTCCTAGTTCCTGGTCTGGCCTGGAAAGAAGCCACATTTAAGGGCCAGAAGCAAAGAGCACTGGGCTGCCACTTGATGTCTGACTCTCTCTCCCCAGTCTTCTTCCCAGATCTCATGTTCCTTCAGGCAGAGACCACTCCCTCCAAGGGCTTTCACTGGTCACTGCAGTTTCTTATGGGACACTGGTAGTTACTAAGTATTGTATTAAAAAGTAGAATGCTATGGCCAAACAGGTTTATTTTTTAAATGCTGGGCTAAGCTAAATTGTTTAGTTAATAATAAACATGTATCTTTATTATCTTAGCTAAGATAATAAACATGTATCTTTATTACAGAAATTTCCTTGTTATAGTTTATTTATAGAAGTATCTTTATTATAGAAGTCTGCAGAGCTTTGAATATGCTTATGGGCACAGTGACTATCTATTATGAAACTGAAAAACTGAAAGTCACTCAGTCGTGTCCAACTCTTTGCAACCCCATGGACTGTATAGTCCAGGGAATTCTCCAGGCTAGAATACTGGAGTGGGTAGCCTTTCCCTTTTCCAGGGGATCCTTTCCCAACCCAGGGATCAAACCCAGGTCTCCTGTATTGCAGGCAGATTCTTTACCAGCTGAGCCACAAGGAAAGCCCAAGAATACTGGAGTGGGTAGCCTATCCCTTCTCCAGTGGATCTTCCCAACCGAAGGAATTGAACCGGGGTCTCCTGCATTGCAGGCGGATTCTTTACCAACTGACCTATGAGAGAAGCCCATAGAGGGAAGTCTGGTAAGTAGCTCAGACAGTAAAAATCTATTATGAGAAGGTGCTATGTCTCCCTAATACCCCAGCTCCAGAACCCATCCAGAGCTGGGACAATCACCCTTGAATGGTTACCTGGTGTAACCAGGGAGGGTTACCTGTTTAGAGAGAAGCTCTTTGCACAGCTGGTAAAGGGTGATGAACTTCCTGGCTAGTAACCGTGCCTCGATGAATCCTTCGGCCACCAGCATGATTTCACAGATCAACTCAAAGTCTGGGACAACCATTGCACAAGGCCTGCGAGAGGGAGACATAGGGCTGACTGGGTCCACAGCCACACCTGGATGGGAGCTTGTTAGACAAGCGACACTGGCTGAGATCATAGATGAAGGCATGCGTGAGGGTGGAAACTGAGACCTTGGCAATGATTTCACTGAAGATTTTTAATGTTAAAATGAATTAACATGGGTAAAGGGAGTGGACTTGCATGCTCAAGGTGATGGATGATGTGATCAGATGGGGACAGAGCTGGAACTATGACTCAAGTCTTGCAAGCTAAGTCTAGTGTTCCTTACACAAGGCACAGATTAGTGAAGCCTGAGTAATTAGCAGATTACAGGCTAGTAATTAGCCCCAAATTATCACAGATTTGGGGCTACTGTTGAGGAACCAAGTCTCTCTAATCTCTCTAGTCCTCATCCTGAAACTTGTCTCCTCTAAATCCAGACCCTCAGAGATTATTCTACACTTATTTGCATACAAATGCCAAGAGCTGAAGTCAGTACCTGTTAACTCCGCCTTGCCACAAAATAAGAAATAGAATACCCAAGCGAATTTTTATCTGTATATAAGAATTTACTGTGATTTTTTTCCTTGTAGTTCTAGTAACTTTTTATTTTATGGTTATTTAGTTTTTAAAGAATTTCTTTCCCTTGTACTTCTTTTCTTTTTTTTCCCAAAGTCTGTACTAAATTTTGTTACAACATTGTTTTTGTTTTATGCTTTGGTTTTTGGCCATGAGGCACATGGAATCTTCGCTCCCTGACCAGGGATTGAATCCCCACCTATGCATTAGAAGGTGAATGGACTTCTCATAGACTTCTCAACCACTGGACTGCTAGAGAAGTCCCTGCGCTGTGCTGTGCTTAGTTGCTTCAGTTGCGTCCGACTCTGCAACACTATGGACTGTGGCCAGTCAGCCTCCTCTATCCATGAGATTCTCTAGGCAAGAACACTGGAGTGGGTTGTCGTACCCCCTTCCAAGGAATCTTCCTGACTCAGGGATCAAACCCACGTTTCTTACATCTCCTGCATCGGTGGGGGTTCTTTAACATTAATGCCACCTGGGAAGTCCAGAGAAATCCCTACAATTACTTCATTTTAAAAGTATTAGGTATGTAATAGGAGCTTAGAGTTGTTACGTGTCTTTAATTGCATTTCTTTATAAGGAAAGCTATGACAAACCTAGATGGTGTATTAAAAAGGAGAGATTTTACTTTGCTGACAAGGGTCTGTGTGGTCAAAGCTCTGGTTTTTTGGTAGTAATGTATGTATGTGAGAGTTGGACCATAAAGAGGAGTGACTGGTGAAGAATTGATGCTTTCAGACTGTGGTGCAGGAAAACACTCTTGAGAGTCCCTTGGACTGCAAGGAGATCCAACCAGTCCATCCTAAAGGAAATCAGTCCTGAATATTCATTGGGAGGACTGATGCTGAAGCATCAGCATCAGCTGAAGCTGAAATTCCAATACTTTGGCCAGCTGATGGGAAGAACTAACTCATTAGAAAAGACTTTGATGCTGGGAAAGACTGAAGGCAAAACGAGGAGACAGCAGCGGAATATGAGATGGTTGGATGGCATCACTGACTCAGTGGACATGGATTTGAGCAAAGGAGAGAGTGGAGGACAGAGAAGCTTGGCATGCTGCAGTCCACGGGGTTGCAAAGAGCTGGACACAACTGAGCGACTGAACAGCAACCATGCATCCAGGTTGTCACTTGGCACTACTGTTTTGTGGAAAGCAACTTGGCAATGTTTGTCGAGAGCCTTAGAAACGTTTCTCCCTGTTAACTCAGTGATTCCATTTCTGGGAATCTAGCCAAAGAAAACAATCATGCATACAAAAAGACTACTTACGTATATTTTACCATGATGCATAAATCTATTTTAAATGTCAGAAACAGTCCTAACATTTAACTACAGGGGACTTGCTAACCACATTGTGGACCATGCACTTGATAGAATAAAACACGGTCATGAAATGAGATTTCTTAAGAATATCTAACAGAAGAAGAAACTATTTACGGTAGGATTATGATAAACTATGAAATTAAAAAACAATGCAAAACTGTGTATAGACCACAAACATACACTACAAATGCATAAATTCTATGCCTGTAAAGAAGAACAGGACACAATTCGGCAAAAAAATCATTTTACTGCTGGGGGCATTAAATGTGTTTTATATAATCTACTTTTTAATATATGTTCTACATTTTTTCTAACATATGTTTTCAGTGGAAATAATAAAGAAGCTTCTCTCTGGGGTCCTTGTATGCCCAGGGCAGAGTGAACACTCACCTGAACAGAGCCTTGAGGTTTTCAGGCAGCTCTGTACGACCAGCGTAGCCTGGGTTCATGGTGATGAAGATACCCACGGATGGGTTCAAGCTAATCTCCTCTCCAAGGAAGATGAACCGCTGCTTCTTGTCTCGAATTGCATCTTGAATGCTTTTTACCTGGTGAACAAGTCATGGGAAAACACCTCCTCTGCGTTCCAGGGGTCAGATGGTGGCTAAGGCTGGGACCCCAGGGTCACACCGAAGGACAGGCCTGAGACCTGAGCCCTGGACCCTTTACTAATGGGCACTGGGTGCGTGTCCAAAGGAAATCTGGCCACCCCTAGTCCCATTCTCATGCCTATCACATGGTGCCTAAGAGGTTGGAGATGGTTCCCTCCCCCTGTACTGACTGCTGTCCTGAGCACAGTTTTGGATTAAGTCATGGGATCCCCACCAAGATCCTTTGAAGGGGGCTCTTTACTACCATCATCCTCTTTCTCTGTAAAGAATTGGACGCACCAAGAGAGGAGTAGTTTGCTGAGCCCTCCACAGCTGCTCAGTGCTGGTATCTGCATCAGAATCCAGGCCTGTGGATTCTGGAGCCTGGGCTCTCAGCTACTACAAGATGGAAAGACGGAACACCAGGATCTACTGCCTGGGCTTGCTCTATGGAGCAAGTGAAATAAAGTCCACAAGGAGTTTAGCACACACATACAAATGCTCAACAACAGCAACTAACATGGAAACTGTTAACCTGTTCTCCATCACTGCAGTGTGGTCCTTATCTGGTCTTAACTCTCTCAGCTCTTCCTCCAACTACATTTCTAGAATAGATCTTTCCAGCACAGGTGGGTCCAGCAGGGATGGGGGTGCCTGGTGAGGAAAAGAAAGAGCCACAGTAGCAAAGGGAGGCTAGGCCAGATGCCCAGGGGCTAATCATATCTTTCTAAGGAGATTAGAGTCTTTCTTAAATGTGGTCTGGAGCTGGAGGTGATTTAAGCTGAAGCTTTACCTGGTCAGGTGTAGATTCTAGATCATTCTTAGAGCAGTGAAGCAGAGGCAGAAATGAAATTCACCTATTTATTTCCACACCTGCTGCTTTGGGAAAGCGTGTGCAAAAATAATCAGCAGCAGCAGGAGGGAAGGCAAAAGGGGCGCCCTTGTCCAGCCAGGCCCTAGGACATCTGCAGAACTGGGAAGTCGGGGCCAGTGAAAGGTTTTGAATGAATCTCATGCGTCCCAGCTGTGCTCAGGTGTTCAGAACAGTCAAGGGTTCCGTGGAGGTTGGGCTGCAGGGATGTGTGTCTGAATATGTGTGTGAGAGAGAGACAGAGAGCAAAACAGCTGGAATGTATATGAGAGAGAAGGAGAGGGGAAGAGTTGTACTATAAATAACAGAGACAGAGAGCTGGGCCATATACCAGAGGGAGAAGCAGAGTAAGAGAAACAGAGCCGATCACAAACAAAGGAACGAGAGAGAGAGGAAGAGGCTCAGAGTGAAATAACTGGAGTGTGCATAACACGGAAGAGAGGAACAGCTGGATCATAAACCAGACAGGGACAGAGGAGAGGTGGAGAGAGAATCAGAACTGGAACACTTATGAAAGAGAGAGAGAGAGACAGACAGCTGGACCAGAGAGACAGACACACAGACAGATGGAGACAGAGACAGGAAGAGGGACTGGACTCCCCCACGGGTGGGGCTCTCAGTGTCCAGAAGGGCGGTTTCTGCCAGAACACCCAGCGATTCCACAACTGGGATTCAGCTTCTTTCCCAAGCGAAGCTCTAAGGACAGAATTGCTGAGCTCACGGCAATCAGCTTGAGACTGAAACTTCTTCTCCGTGCACAGAATGTCCATGCATTCTGGCCGAGGTGGCCTCCAGAGTCCAGCACGCTGGCCCAACAGCCCAGACTCTGCTGGTTCCCACGGCGCTCACAGCACCACTCTGCCCTGGGCCCCTCACCACCCTCATCGCCCAACAAGGAATGTGGGGTGAAACTATCACTACAATGTGAACCAGCTATACCCTAATACAAAATTAAAACATCAAAATCAAAAACCCTGCCCTGCTCACTCCATGCTTCTCTCTGCAGGGGCAGATTGAAGTCTGCTTTCTTTGGGAAGTGGAACCCACTCATCNCTGCTGGGGGCATTAAATGTGTTTTATATAATCTACTTTTTAATATATGTTCTACATTTTTTCTAACATATGTTTTCAGTGGAAATAATAAAGAAGCTTCTCTCTGGGGTCCTTGTATGCCCAGGGCAGAGTGAACACTCACCTGAACAGAGCCTTGAGGTTTTCGGGCAGCTCTGTACGACCAGCGTAGCCTGGGTTCATGGTGATGAAGATACCCACGGATGGGTTCAAGCGAATCTCCTCTCCAAGGAAGCTGAACCGCTGCTTCTTGTCTCGAATTGCATCTTGAATGCTTTTTACCTGGTGAACAAGTCATGGGAAAACACCTCCTCTGCGTTCCAGGGGTCGGATGGTGGCTAAGGCTGGGAACCCAGGGTCACACCGAAGGACAGGCCTGAGACCTGAGCCCTGGACCCTTTACTAATGGGCACTGGGTGCGTGTCCAAAGGAAATCTGGCCACCCCTAGTCCCATTCCCATGCCTATCACATGGTGCCTAAGAGGTTGGAGATGGTTCCCTCCCCCTGTACTGACTGCTGTCCTGAGCACAGTTTTGGATTAAGTCATGGGATCCCCACCAAGATCCTTTGAAGGGGGCTCTTTACTACCATCATCCTCTTTCTCTGTAAAGAATTGGACGCACCAAGAGAGGAGTAGTTTGCTGAGCCCTCCACAGCTGCTCAGTGCTGGTATCTGCATCAGAATCCAGGCCTGTGGATTCTGGAGCCTGGGCTCTCAGCTACTACAAGATGGAAAGACGGAACACCAGGATCTACTGCCTGGGCTTGCTCTATGGAGCAAGTGAAATAAAGTCCACAAGGAGTTTAGCACACACATACAAATGCTCAACAACAGCAACTAACATGGAAACTGTTAACCTGTTCTCCATCACTGCAGTGTGGTCCTTATCTGGTCTTAACTCTCTCAGCTCTTCCTCCAACTACATTTCTAGAATAGATCTTTCCAGCACAGGTGGGTCCAGCAGGGATGGGGGTGCCTGGTGAGGAAAAGAAAGAGCCACAGTAGCAAAGGGAGGCTAGGCCAGATGCCCAGGGGCTAATCATATCTTTCTAAGGAGATTAGAGTTTTTCTTAAATGTGGTCTGGAGCTGGAGGTGATTTAAGCTGAAGCTTTACCTGGTCAGGTGTAGATTCTAGATCATTCTTAGAGCAGTGAAGCAGAGGCAGAAATGAAATTCACCTATTTATTTCCACACCTGCTGCTTTGGGAAAGCGTGTGCAAAAATAATCAGCAGCAGCAGGAGGGAAGGCAAAAGGGGCGCCCTTGTCCAGCCAGGCCCTAGGACATCTGCAGAACTGGGAAGTCGGGGCCAGTGAAAGGTTTTGAATGAATCTCATGCGTCCCAGCTGTGCTCAGGTGTTCAGAACAGTCAAGGGTTCCGTGGAGGTTGGGCTGCAGGGATGTGTGTCTGAATATGTGTGTGAGAGAGAGACAGAGAGCAAAACAGCTGGAATGTATATGAGAGAGAAGGAGAGGGGAAGAGTTGTACTATAAATAACAGAGACAGAGAGCTGGGCCATATACCAGAGGGAGAAGCAGAGTAAGAGAAACAGAGCCGATCACAAACAAAGGAACGAGAGAGAGAGGAAGAGGCTCAGAGTGAAATAACTGGAGTGTGCATAACACGGAAGAGAGGAACAGCTGGATCATAAACCAGACAGGGACAGAGGAGAGGTGGAGAGAGAATCAGAACTGGAACACTTATGAAAGAGAGAGAGAGAGACAGACAGCTGGACCAGAGAGACAGACACACAGACAGATGGAGACAGAGACAGGAAGAGGGACTGGACTCCCCCACGGGTGGGGCTCTCAGTGTCCAGAAGGGCGGTTTCTGCCAGAACACCCAGCGATTCCACAACTGGGATTCAGCTTCTTTCCCAAGCGAAGCTCTAAGGACAGAATTGCTGAGCTCACGGCAATCAGCTTGAGACTGAAACTTCTTCTCCGTGCACAGAATGTCCATGCATTCTGGCCGAGGTGGCCTCCAGAGTCCAGCACGCTGGCCCAACAGCCCAGACTCTGCTGGTTCCCACGGCGCTCACAGCACCACTCTGCCCTGGGCCCCTCACCACCCTCATCGCCCAACAAGGAATGTGGGGTGAAACTATCACTACAATGTGAACCAGCTATACCCTAATACAAAATTAAAACATCAAAATCAAAAACCCTGCCTGGCTCACTCCATGCTTCTCTCTGCAGGGGCAGATTGAAGTCTGCTTTCTTTGGGAAGTGGAACCCACTCATCACATTTTACATTTTAAAAAATGTTCCTGTGTTTTTACTTTAGACCTTAGGCTCCTCTGTAAATGATGTTACATGGGAGCTCCCCCAGCTCTGAGACACTAGCATTTATTTGTTCAGCACGTGAATTTTTGAAACACTGCTGTGCTGGGTTCTAGAGCCCCTGCTAGCTGCTCTGCTGTGTCTAACCGCTTCCAGCCACAGTCCAATACACAGTCAGGGCTTGAATCTATGGAAGGGAGGAAGTATCAGGGACACCTGACCAGAGAACATGGAGGGGACCCAGGGTAATGGCTGGCCCATATAATCCAAAGCCTAGGGAGTTGATTGCAACAGTAGTGGCAAAATTCCAGAAAAAAGGAAAGTAGTATCTTAAATGTTTAAAAAATAACAGAGTAATTGTTCTTGGAATTGCTTTACCTTTCCCAGTCAGATACGTAATTCTGCTTAACCAATCTGACAGAGAAATGAAAATTTCCACCTATGAGGACACTGAGGCATGCTCACTTTTGTAGAAGTTACTGGGAAGAGGGACATGGACATGCGAGGAATAGAGAGGACGAGAGGCAGGGAGGAGAGGGGAGGGCGGGGGAGCTGTCACAGCTGCTGTGGCTTCTGCACCAACATGCCAACCTGGATTGCAGCGTGAACACATTGCAATTTTCCCCTCTGGGGTCTATGATTTTAAACAGTAGTAGCTCAGCTTTTGTCCAGGTGGTTGTCAGACCACTTTCTTGAGAATGCATCCTCAGATATATTCCTGGATGAGAATGTGAAAGCATCAGGGAATTCCAGGCTGAATTGATTTCATTTAACTCCAGAAGCAAAAGGCAACTGATCTTGGAGACCTCATTATGGCCCTTGTGTTGGGCAGTTTCAAAATTAGGCAAGTTCAGTGTCTGTCTGTTATACACTGGGGACAGTGGCTGCTGGGCACTGCCTCATCAGTTAGGATGCTAAGTTTGCTAAGACAGCCTGGACCTGGGCCAGCTGAGAAGGAGTGAAGGGTGTAGAGGAGACCAGAGAGACCAGGGAGTAGCCCCTTCTTCCCTGTCCTGTGTGTTCCAACCTTCTACTTTTCTTCAACCCATTTCCTTCAGGGTTCAAATAATAATGAGAGTAATCATCATCGCCACCACCCCACCATCACCTCCACCACCATGGTCATCATCACCTTTACCATCATCACCACAACCACCATCATCATTATCGCCATCATCGTCATCATCACCACAACCACAATTACCACCATCATCACCCTTATCATCACCATCACCACCACCACCATCATCATCACTACTATCACCATCATCACCACAACCACCATCATTATCACCATTATCATCATCATCACCACAACCACAACTACCACCATCATCACCCATCATCACCTTTTATCACCACTACCACCATCACCATCATCACTACAATCACCATCATCACCACAACCACCATCATTATCACCATCACCGCAACTACCACCATCATCATCCATCATCACCCTTATCATCATTGCCATCACCACCACCATCACCACCATCATCCATCATCACCCTTATCATCATCACCACCACCACCATTACCATCATCACCACTACTATTACAATCATCACCATCACCACAATTACCACCATCAGCATCCATCATCACCATCACCACCACCACCACCACCATCATCTGTCATCACCCTTATCGTCATCGCCACCACCACCACCACCACTGCCACCACTATCACCACCACCACCATCATCACCATCAGCACGGCCACCACTATCATCACCATCATATCAGAGACTGACATTTATTGTGTGCCTGCTATGTGTAGGGCTTTAAGTTAACTCATTCAACAATTATTACAACCAGATGAAGTAGGTTATTATTAACCCCTATTATTAACCCCTTTACAAATGTGGAATTTGAGATATTGACTTGCCCAAGGGCATGTGGCTAGTAAGCGGCAGGACCAGAAGTGAACACTGGCGGTGTGGTTTCAGAGCCGACACACATAACCACTTCTCCCCTGCCTTGTCTGGCTAACTCTACAAGAACCTGCTTCTTTCACAATCCCAGCTATGTGTGGAACTTGGTCATTTAATCTCTGGAGCCCAAGATGAACTCTCTGCTGACTTTGGTCTATCTGTCTCTCTGCTTCCCTTTTGTCCCCTGGCTCCTTGCAGGGACACATGGAGACAGCTTGTTGGTCACCTCTAGTACTAGGGACACCACAGGTGTAAGTATTCATGACAGACAGTTTTGTGCCTTTTCTAAGGAGCTGGACTCTGCCGTCTTTCTGAGCCTTTCCTCATCCCCAAGAATCAGGTACATGGATGTTCTTTCTTCCCATTTTACAGAAGAGGAAATGGAGAATCAAGGCCAGTAAATGGATTCCCCTTGCTAGGGCCCCGTGGATACCCTGTGCTGCACCCATGCCTGATTTAAGTGGATGGAGGAAATACAACAGGGGGGAAGGTGAGGAGGGTGAAATCAAGAGGATGCAGAAGTCNCATTTTACAGAAGAGGAAATGGAGAATCAAGGCCAGTAAATGGATTCCCCTTGCTAGGGCCCCGTGGATACCCTGTGCTGCACCCATGCCTGATTTAAGTGGATGGAGGAAATACAACAGGGGGGAAGGTGAGGAGGGTGAAATCAAGAGGATGCAGAAGTCCTCAGTGCTTGGCATGAAGACGACATGTTCCCATCAATTTTTGCCCCCTGTACCTGCACTGCCACCACTGACAAGACCTCCACAGAGATTCGATTAAACTCATCAAAACAGCCCCAGGCGCCAGTCTGAGCAAGGCCCTTGTAGATGTTGCCGCAAGACTGCAAAGAAATGTACAGAGATTAAATTACCATCCATGCTAGGCTTACCACTACATGTCTAAGTATTGATAATTTTCTATCCCCTTTATTATAGAATTCCTGATTCCTTAAAGACCACTGGTTAGAAACTGGTCAATCCTAAAGGAAATCAATCCTGAATATTCATTGGGAGGACTGATGTTGAAGCTGAAGCTCCAATCCTTTGGCCATCTGATGGGAAGAGCCAACTCACTGGAAAAGACTCTGATGCTGGGAAAGATTGAAGGAAGGAGGAGAAGGGGACAATAGAGGATGAGATGGTTGGATGGCATTGTTGATTCAATGTACATGAGTTTGAGCAAGCTCCAGGAGGTGGCGAAGGACAGGGGAGCCTGGAGTGCTGCAGTCCACGGAGTCACAAAGAGTTGGACACAACTCAGCAACTGAACAACTATTGCATATATCTAATCTATATATCCCTCTGCATGCATGCTAAGTCACTTCAGTTATGTCCACTCTTTGCAACCCCATGGACTGTAGCCTGCCAGGCTTCTCTGTCCATGGGATTCTCCAAGCAAGGATACTGGCGTGTGTTGCCATGACCTCCTCCAGCTAACTTCCCCACCCAAGGATGGAACCCACATCTGTTACATCTCTGCACTGGCAGGCAGGTTCTTTACCACTAGCGACAGCTGGGAAGCACCAATCTCTCTATCATTTATTTATTTATTGATCAATCAATCATCTATCTCTCCATCTCCATTTATCCATCTGCCCATCACTCCATTCCTTTATCTGAATGGCTGAACAAGAAAGGGAAGAGGAGGTTTGACACTACTTAGTGAGGCTGCTTGGTTACAAAGGATGTCTGGTGTCCAGGAAGTGGTCACCTTACCTCTGCTGTGTACCACTAACAGCTATACTTACTGTTCTTGCTTTGATCTGTGTCTGGACTAGACACAGATGGCTGAATTTTCACATGGTTCAAACAAATTGAGGGCAGACTCGTCCTCTCATCCTGTACTCTTAGAGGAACTGGTGGGGTCAGGGTTCAGTAATCAAGTTTTGAAAGGATTGAGTAAAATGACTGTAGTGACCTCTGACCATAGAGCCAACTCATCTCTTCCTGTTTCCCATGTTAGGTGTGACTTTAAGAAATATGCCTTTTCTTCTTCAGTCAGTATCCAGGGTCTTCCACATCTAAATAAGTGTGTCTTCCAGAATGTTCCTCTTAGGAGAGTATGTTTATCTCAGAAATGCTGCCATTGCTTAACTCTAGAAGAATCTAGAAAGTTTATTCCTAAAGCTTATCTTGTTTCTTTAAAGGAAGAAAAATATTTCTTCCAGCCTGGGTTAAGGAGAAACATTATCTTTATGTGTTCATCAATAGCAACCATATTAAAATTTAGTGCGTAGACTATGGGAGCACAGCTATTTTGGGCCTGAATCCTCATTTTGTCTGCTTTCTATGAGAAAACATGGTGCTACAGGATTCTGCAACTCTGTGCAGCAAAATTTTATATACAAGAGAAATGATTAAAGTTGCAGCAGATCACTCTCATTTAAAGAGTTCTGTATGGGGTAACTGCAAGTGCTATCTTGCAGTCTCTAAAACTATTTTAAAAATTGAATTTATTTTGCAATCAATATGCCGCATCACTTATATCTATAAACATTTGATCTATTTAATGTAATTATTTTCTTTTTCCACCCTAAATTTATTTAAATGCCATCCTATTTTCAAAAGGGACTTATGGCAGACTACAAAAACACACACAATAAAAAAAAAGAGAGACAGTGAGATAATCTATTATTATGCTTTTATAACAAAGAATCTCTATAAGGTCTAGCTGTGAGCAGAATGTTGCTAAGAGGTGACCTAATGGTTGTTTTGTTTCCCTTGCCTTTCTTTATGACGCAGCACCTGGAATATGTTTGATATTAAGATAATGTAAAAATGAAGAGTCCCTGAATGAAGACTATTAGCCTTGCACTTATCTTTTATGTATCTCTTGCTAAGAACAGAGGTTACTGTGACTTCCCTGGTGGTCCAAGGGTTAGGATTCTGCTTTCCATTGCAGGGGTCGGGAGTTCCATCTCTGGTCAGGGAACTAAGATCCCACATGCTGCATGCAACCACAGCAAGAAAAGCCCACGTGCTGCAACTAAGACCCAGTGCAGCCAAAATTTAAGAAAAAAAAGAACAGAGGTTTCTCTAGTCTGTCTTCAGAAGCCAAATCTACCCTTGTAGAGTACTGTGCCCTTGAGAAATTCTAGAAAAATGCCCACTTTTACAGAAGAGCACATCTATGGCCTTTATGTGAAGACTTTCATATCAGCCACTTATGAGCCTTTCTGTGGTTCTGGGTCAAGTAGTGAATTTAGGCCTTTGGAGATATGTTTAACTTCCTCATTTTACAAATGATGGAAGGAAGGTCCCAGAGTGGAAGTCATCCATCTGTGGCTGCAGAGCTCATTAGTGGAAGTGGATTCCACAGTGGTGAGGCTTAACAGGAGGTCACTCAGCTCCCGGGGCCAAGGGTCCCCATGTCTCCTGTGAAGAAGCAGAGACCTCCTGGTCTGGGTCTCTGAGCTTGGCCAGAGCAGCGTGGATAAAGCTGATCAGTGGTTTGGGCCACCACCTAGCCCCAGTTCCCCCAAGGCCTGGCTTGTACCTTGTAATCCATCTGCTCGGAGCAGTTAAACACATAGACCATGATGCCCAGTGCCCGGCCCAGGTCCTTGGTGGTCTCTGTCTTGCCAGTGCCTGCAGGTCCTGCTGGAGCCCCACTCATGTTCAGGTGCAGAGCCTGGGTGAGGGTGATGTAACACCTGCCAGACACAGAAAGGCAGAGGAGGGTGTCCTAGTGAGATAAGACTGAGCTTCAAGGCCACAGGAGGCTTGACGCAGCTTTGGTAAAGGGAAGCCCAGACCCCTCCAGTCTGCTCCCCTCTGTGATATGGGAGGAGCTTTCTATTATTTTTTTTTCTGATGTAGTAAAATGGCCTATGGTTTTGAAACATTTAAAATTTTGATTATGTAATATTATTTATTGAATCATTTCTGATTTACATTTATTTATTTTTAATTGTGCATTTATTAATGATAGATGCATTTTAACTATAAATAACTATGGTTTTAAGTATTTTACTAGGTGATGAATTATCCAGAATTATGTGTGATTTTCTTATATATATATATATATATATTTTAAATTTAATTTTATTTATTTATATATTTTTTTCCATCTCAGGTGTACATGAGTTCCCAATCTTGAACCCTTCCCCCCACCTCCCACCCCACATCAACTCTCTGGATCATCCCCGTGCACCAGTCCCAAGCATCCTGTATCCTGTATCGAACATAGACTGGCAATTCGTTTCTTACATGATAGTATACATGAGNAAGGCTGTCTTTTCACCTTGTTCAGAGCTTCCTTTGTTGTGCAGAAGCTTTTAATTTTAATTAGATCCCATTTGTTTATTTTTGCTTTTATTTCCAGTACTCTGGGAGGTGGATCATAGAGGATCTTGCTGTGATTTCTAAATGGCACCTTCCTGATTGTCTTAACCTTGCCCTCATTTATTTTTCTAGCTCACTTCTCACCGTCCTCCCCACTGCCTCAACCCAAGTACTCTTAAGTTCATTTGTGAAGAGGTATTCTCACTTGCTCAGCACTATGGTCTGAATGTTAGTGTCTCTGCTAAATCCATATCTTAACCCCCCACAAAGATTGTGGTATTATAAGGCAGGGTTTTCAGGAGATGATTAGGTCATGAAGGTGGAGTCCTCATGAATGGACTTCATGCCTTATTAAAGGGATCCCGGACAATCCTTTGTCCCTTCTACTGTGTACATACAAGTCCCTGTGTCCCTGTCCTTTAAGATAAATGGCTTTTGCTTTAGTCTCCCAGGTCTCCCCCTAAGCCTCAAAGAGCTGACTCAAGAGTTAATGACAAGGGACTTCCCTGGTGGTCCAGTGGCTAAGACTCCGTGCTCCCAAAGAAGGGCGCCCGAGTTCCATCCCTGCTCAGGGAACTAGATCTCACATGCTGCAACGAAGAGTTCAAATGCCCAGACTAAAAGATCCTGCAAAGACTTACGCAGGAATGTTCAAAGCANAAAGAGCTGACTCAAGAGTTAATGACAAGGGACTTCCCTGGTGGTCCAGTGGCTAAGACTCCGTGCTCCCAAAGAAGGGCGCCCGAGTTCCATCCCTGCTCAGGGAACTAGATCTCACATGCTGCAACGAAGAGTTCAAATGCCCAGACTAAAAGATCCTGCAAAGACTTACGCAGGAATGTTCAAAGCAGCAATATTTATAGCAATAAGAAACTGGAAACAACTCAGGTGTCCATCAACCATGAATGAATAAGCAAAATGCAATATATCTATGCAATGGAATGCTGTTTAACAAAGTAGTGGAATTAAGCACATACAACGTGGACGAACCTTAAAAACATTAAAACGAAGGAGGTCAGATGCAAAAGATCCCATACTATTCCACTTATGAAATGTCTAGAAGACACAGAGGTAGCACATCAGGGGCTGCCTAGGGAGGGTGATGGGAGTGAGGCCTGACTGCAAACAGGGTGACAGCAATATTCTAAAGCTAAATTGTGATCGCGGCTGCACAAGTCTAATTTACTAGAAATCATTGATTTGTACACTTGTAATGGGTGAACTTTCAGACATGTAAATTGCATCTCAGCTTTTAAAACTGTGGCATTGGCTTTTTTAATACTTAGAAAATCAATACAGAGGCTCTCAACCTGCAGTCTAGATGGGGGTGCGGTGCTATCTGAGGAAAAAGCTGTCTCTGAAATGAACTCTTTGGTCTGAATCTGATGCTAGAGTTGACCAGAATCTCTGACTTTTAATACTTTTCTCACCAGATGGTGACTGTACCTCCACTGCCACCAAAATTGCTTTGAAAAAATTTGGAGTTCCTGAATTCTCCTTTAATTCAGTGTGAAATTTCCATAGCTACTTCAGCCTTTGACAAAGAAACCCAAGAAGGCAGTTTGCCTGGGTGGAGAGAATACGCAGAATTGCAATTCCATCTGGAGCTCTCCTGTGTCCTGGGGTGAGGAGGGGATGGCTGGCTGACTGTAACCCTGGGGAGCTGGGCTCATGCAACTGCATCACGCTGTTGTTCTGTTGTTTAGTCACCAAGTCACATCCCACTCTTTGCGAACTCATGGACTGTAGCCCTCCAGGCTCCTCTGACCATGGGATTCCCCAGGCAAGAGTACAGGCGTGGGCTGTCATTTCTTTCTCCAGAGGATCTTTCCGATCCAGGAGTCGAGCTCATGTCTTCAGCACTGCAGATTTTTTTTTACCACTGAGCCATGGGGGAAGCCCTTCGGCTGCTGATCTGGGAGGTGGGCCAGAAGGTGAGGGGAGTCAGAAAGTGAAAGTGCTCATTTCTGAGTCATGTCCGACCCTTTGTGACCCCATGGACTGTGGCCCGCCAGGCTCCTCTGTCCATGGGATTCTCCAGACAAGACTACTGGAGTGGGT
This sequence comes from Neotragus moschatus, assembly GCA_006410615.1. Taxonomy (NCBI): domain Eukaryota; kingdom Metazoa; phylum Chordata; class Mammalia; order Artiodactyla; family Bovidae; genus Neotragus; species Neotragus moschatus. Next base: position 6,323,603 of record SJYA01002932.1, on the reverse strand, counting down.
TGCCATGCTCTCCCCTCCAGGGAATCTTCCCAACCCAGGGGTCCAACCCAAGTCTCCTGCACTGCAGGCAGATTCTTTACTGACTGAGCCACAGGGGAAGACAAATCAGGGTTAAGGTGAAAAGCTAGGTCCCACCTCACCTTCCTCAGTCACCGTGATCACTTGGCAATACTTCTCTCCAACACTGATGGCTACATCTTCAGAGTTCTATGTGCAGCTTTAACCAAACCTGTGCTCTTAGGCGGCTTCCCTGGTGGCTCAGAGGTTAAAGCGTCTGCCTCTTAGGCTGAGCTCTGTCTCCACACTGGCCCCAAGGCCTTCCATCTTTGCCAGTCTCAGGCTTCTTCCAGACCTTTGAGGGCCTGCTGTAGCCCTGAGTATCCCCAGGATGAAAGGCAACTGCCTGGACAGGGGAATCCTGGCCCCCAGCCAACTCTCCCAACCTTTTACTGTCCCACGGCTGCCTCTTCTGACCAGCTGGGGGGCAACTCATACCTCATCTCACTGCAGCAGCAAAGCTCTCAAGGAATCTGAGAGCCCAGAAGAACAAGTTTCCACAAAAATAGAATTCTCATAGGAAACTCAAGAATCTCCCAAAAGAAATACTCAGATCTGGGTGTCAATCTCTTTTTGAGCTTCTGAGTGTCTCTAGAAGAAGCACAGGGGGGGAAATGACAAAATACATACATACGTGTGTGTGTGTGTGTGTGTGTGTAGGCAATTGCTCATATATATTATATAATATATTTATATATTATATATTATATTTATATTATAATTATATTTATTATTATATATATAATTGCTCATAATAACAGGAACTCTGGAGCTGGAAGGAATTTCTGAGATCAACTAATCCAATCTCCTTAAATCACAGATGGATAGATTGAGATTTGTGGGTTTCCCAGAAGGCTCAGTGGTAAAGAATCCACCTACCAATGCAGAAAACACAGGAGACATGGGTTTGATCCCTGGGTTGGGAAGATTCCCCCAGAGGAGGAAATGACAACCCACTCCAGTATTCTTGCCTGGAGAATCCCATGGACAGAGGAGCCCGGTGGGCTACAGTCTGTGGGGTCACAAACAGTTGGACATGACTGAACAGGCACGCACCATGCAAAGAGACTGAGGTTAAGGGAGGGAAGGTGGGCTGTCTAAGGAGTTCTAGTAACCAAGGCAGGGACAGTGGGCCTTTAGCTTGGGCCATGAGGAAAACACAAAGAAAGGAAAGAGTATTCCTCTCCTCTGTGTGTGCTGGGGAGAGGTGGGGGGCACTGGCATTATGCTTGGGCCAGCAGGATGCCCTATTCTTTGGGATACACACTCCTCCTCCAAGATTCTGTCTGTGGTCTCGTTAGACTGTCCATCTCTTTAAATGTCTAAGTCGCTGCTTCAATCTGCTCCTGTTTCCTACTGAGAGGGCAGATCAGGCTGTTGTGGTTTGAGGCAAGGACTCAGGAATCAGACATACTAACTTCAAAGCTTGCCTCTACTACAAAGCCTTTGTGAAATCCGCCCAGGTTAATAAACTTTTGGTGCCCTTGAAAAGGGGCCTATCACACAGGATTTTCTTTGCACAAAGGAATTTAGATAGATCTGCTGCCTCAAAAACAATTGCACAGACTTCCCTGGTGGTCCAGTAGATTATGACTTTGCCTTTCAATGCAAAAGGGCATGAGTCTGCTACCTGGTCAGGGAGTTGAGATCTTACATGTTTCTTGGCCAAAACACCAAAACCTAAGAAAACTGGAAGTGATATTGTAAGAAATTCAATAAAGACTTTAAAAATTGTCCACATTTGAAAAAAACACAAAAACTTTAAAATAAACAAAAATAAAACAATGAAAATGGCAAGGAATCACTGACTGACCCCAACATGAATATACATTAATTTAGTTTGCTTGCTTATCTGGAAGACAGATTTTTAACATTGAAAGAGATCTTCAGAGGCTTGGCCATGCCACACTGCCTCCCATTAAACCCTTCAAATACTGTCATGCAGCCCTGTCTTCCAGTAAGACATGGTTTATTATTTTAGAAGCTGGCCCGTTCCACCATGGGTTGGTTCTAATTGTTTGAAAGGCCTTCCTGGTATTGAGCTAAAGTCGGCTTTATTTTCTTTGGACAAGTGATGTCTAACAGCTTTGTTTTTATCTGACCCACCAGGCTCTTGTGAGGACAAGATGGGACAAGAGATAAGACAGTGCCTTGGAAACTAGAAAGCTGATCCACTTTCAAGGCATTATCTGTTAAGATAATAAATACAGGATATGTAGCTTTCCCTTTCTTTTCTTTTTTTTTTTGATACAGTCATTCAAATGGCAGATTAAAGAAAATATCAAAGGTGCTATATCTTGAGTTCAGCTATGAATAGACTTGAGGCTAGTCTAGCCATGTGGTTTGGCTAATCTTAGAGTTGGTGAAATCACAGCTGATTTTCTTCATTTCCTACTGCTATACACACACACAAAGAGGCTTTAAAAAAAAAATACCTATTTATAATCTCATTTCTATACATAGGCATCCAGGTGGCTCCTCTACTGATGGTCTCACAGGGTCAAAATCAAGGAACCATGGACTGGACTCTTATCTGGACCCTCTTGGGGAAGAACCTGCTTCCAGTCTCATATGAATTCTTGGCCGAATTAAGCTTTACCAGTTGTAGGACTGAGGTCCTTGGTGGAATGTTTTAAAGAATTTTTACTGCAAGGCAGTAGATGGGCAGAATAGGAGATAAATTTACAAAGACCAACTTTTTCCTATACACAACTGAATTTTGATGAGATTCTGTTTGTCAGGTTTTTCTTTTATGGACTGTACTTTTGGTGTCGTAACTAAGACATCTTTGCTTAATTTCATTCATCAAGATTAACAACATTTGCACTTCAAAAGATACCATGAAGAAAATGAAAAGATAAGCAACAGGCTGGGAAAAAAATACTTGCAAACACATGTGCAATATATCCAGAATATACAAAGAAGTCTGAGAACTCAGTAAGAGTACAAACAACTCAGTCAAACAATAGACAAAAGATATGAACAGAAATTATGCCAAAGAATATATACAAGTGGCCAATGAGCGCATGAAAACATGCTCAATATCATTATTACAGAAATACAAATTAAAACTCAAATGAGATCCTACTTCACATCCACTAGAATGGCTACAATAATAAGACATAAGAATAAATGTTGTCAAGGATGTGGAGAAATGGGAAGCCTCACACGTTGCTGGTGGGGATATAAGACAATCAAGTTACTTCAGAAAATAATTTATCGAAACGTTAAACATAAAACTGCCATACCACCCAATAACTCCTCTCCTAGGTATTAACCCAAGAGAAATCAAAACATATGTCCATGCAAAAACTTGCAAGCAAATGCTCACAGAAACATTGTTTGTAATGGCCCCAAACTAAAAATTACCTAAGATAACTGGATAGGCAAAACATGTCATTATCTGTAAAATGGATTATTGTTCAGAGACAATAAGTAACAAATTACTGACACACATTTTGCAAGGAAAAAAACCCCAAACATCACATAAAATGAAAACACAAGAGACCACATGCTGTAAGATTCCATTTATAAGAAATGTACAAAATAGGCAANTAGGCAAAACATGTCATTATCTGTAAAATGGATTATTGTTCAGAGACAATAAGTAACAAATTACTGACACACATTTTGCAAGGAAAAAAACCCAAAACATCACATAAAATGAAAACACAAGAGACCACATGCTGTAAGATTCCATTTATAAGAAATGTACAAAATAGGCAAATTTATAGAGATAGAAATAGATTAGTGACGGCACAGGACTGTGGGTGGGAATAAGAATTAACTAGAAATGGCCACGAGGGATCTTATTGAGGAGTATAAAAATGTTGCAATTAATTTATGGTGCTGTTTACACTACATGATAAAGTTACTAACAATCACTGAATTATACACTTGGATGGGTACAATTTTTGACGTAAAATACAGCTCGATAAGTTGTTTTAAATATATATATTTCATTTTATATATATATATATATATATATATAATAAAAAACCTTACATAGGAATAAAAAATTCAAAACTCCCTATAGAGGTAATGATAAGATACACTCAAACCTATATGAAGATATTTATAGATTGTTCTAAGAAACACAGCTGAAGGTGTTGGAGGAAGGGGGACCCCTTCCAGGGCCCAAAACGGCTCTTGTCTAATCCTCGGAAATGAACTGTCTGAGGAGACACATGTGCTGACAAAGCAAGAGATCCTATTGGGAAAGGGTGCCTGGGTGGAGAGCAGGAGGGTAAGGGAACCCAGGAGAACTGCTCTACCACAGCTCACAATCTTGGGTTTTACGGGGATGGGATCAGTTTCCGGGTTGTCCTTAGCCAATCATTCTGACTCAGAGTCCTTCCTGATNACATAAAATGAAAACACAAGAGACCACATGCTGTAAGATTCCATTTATAAGAAATGTACAAAATAGGCAAGTTTATAGAGATAGAAATAGATTAGTGACGGCACAGGACTGTGGGTGGGAATAAGAATTAACTATAAATGGCCATGAGGGATCTTATTGAGGAGCATAAAAATGTTGCAATTAATTTATGGTGCTGTTTACACTACTTGATAAAGTTACTAACAATCACCGAATTATACACTTGGATGGGTACAATTTTTGACATAAAATACAGCTCGATAAGTTGTTTTAAATATATATATTTCATNAGGGATCTTATTGAGGAGCATAAAAATGTTGCAATTAATTTATGGTGCTGTTTACACTACTTGATAAAGTTACTAACAATCACCGAATTATACACTTGGATGGGTACAATTTTTGACATAAAATACAGCTCGATAAGTTGTTTTAAATATATATATTTCATTATATATATATATATAATAAAAAACCTTACATAGGAATAAAAAATTCAAAACTCCCTATAGAGGTAATGATAAGATACACTCAAACCTATATGAAGATATTTATAAATTGTTCTAAGAAACACAGCTGAAGGTGTTGGAGGAAGGGGGACCCCTTCCAGGGCCCGAAACGGCTCTTGTCTAATCCTCGGAAACGAACTGTCTGAGGAGACATATGTGCTGACAAAGCAAGAGATCCTATTGGGAAAGGGTGCCTGGGCGGAGAGCAGGAGGGTAAGGGAACCCAGGAGAACTGCTCTGCCACAGCTCACAATCTTGGATTTTACGGGGATGGGATCAGTTTCCGGGTTGTCCTTAGCCAATCATTCTGACTCAGAGTCCTTCCTGATGGTACACACCTTGTTCGGCCAAGATGGAGGCCAGTGAGAAGGATTCTGGGAGGTGGTCAGACATGTAGTGTCTCTTTTTTACCTTTCCTGAACTCTTCCGGTTGGTGGTGGCTTATTAGTTCCCTATTCCTTATCAGGATCTCCTGTCATAAAACAACTCATGCAAATGGTTACTATGGTGCCTGGCCAGGGTGGGTGGTTTCAGTCAGTGTGCTTCCCCTAACAAAGGTATGAACGAAGAGAAATAGATCACGTTATAAAGATGTGAGGCCATTTCTTCAAAATTAATTTGAAGGTTTTAAGGCTCACCAATTAAAACCCTAATCATTTATATTTTGGGACTGGACAAAATGATTAAATCTCATTTGAAAGAACAAAGGAAGAGCTTTAAGAAAAGGAAAACGCAAATAGATGACACCTTGCTATAAAAATACTACAACTCCCAATAAAGCTGCGGTCCTTAAAGAGTACAGCATATAAACGGATTAACACAGCGATGAAACAAGAGTAAGAATAGACAGGCTGAGGCCATTTGATAGACTCAAAACTTTGAACAGGGGGATGGTTATAAGTATCTTTTCCCACTCAGGACACTGTCTTTTCATTTTGCTGGTGGTTCCCTTCATGGGGCAAAGGTTTTTAAAAGAATGAAATTCTGCCATTTGCAACCACATGGATGGCACTGGAGGGTATAATGCTAGGTGAAATTAAGTCAAACGGAGAAAGACAAATACTGTACATTTTCACTTATATGTAGAAAGAATCCAAAAAAATAAAGTGAATGAATATAACGAAACAGACAGATACACACAACAAACTAGTAGACATCAGCGGGAAGAGGGTTGCAGAGAGGACTAACACAGTGGAAGGGGACTGAGATTTGTCTCTGGTATGTACAGAACAGATACGACACAAGGATGCGGTGCACAGCAAAGGGACGGGAACCAACATTGTATGACACCTTTTTAAAATGCATTTATTTATTCGGGCTTCCATGGCGGCTCAGATGGTAAAGAATCCTCCTGCAATGTGGGACTAAGCAGAGTGCATTTATCTATCTGCTTTACGGGAGTCTAATCGCTTTACAATGTCGTGTTAGTTTCTGCCGTACAGCAAAATGAATCGGCTATATGTGTATACATACCCCCTCTCTCTTAAGCCTCCCTCCCANTTAAAATGCAATTTTCTGGGTGGAGGCCAATTTTTTTTTTTTCTGGCCAAGACATTTCTTGAGATAATAATGGAAGTCAATGAGAAAATGGAATTTGCCATATAAGTATGCACTCCACACTAGAAGAGCATCTCACGTGCAGAACAAGGTCAAGCTCTATACAGTATTCACCATTCTTTGCAGCAAATCTTCCTTTTAAGTTCCTATTTGCATTCTTCCATAGGAGAGGTAATAATGCCTATTTTGGAAATAATTCATTGTCCAAGCTTTAACCCGTTCCTCTAGGAGGCATTCAGCATTACAGTACTAAAGATCTCTAACTCCAAAAGAGGCAATCATCGCCTTCAACTCATGGGCAGGTGTGAAGACCCAGGGAAAAGGAAAGTCGTGTACTTTTTATTACTTGGAATAATGTCTGATGTGCCAGGGGAGAGGAAGGAAATACTCTGAATGGTATGAGAAGCTGAATGCGTCAACCCAGGTCTCAGAAATCATTTCACTGCTTTTATACAAGGAGTATTTCTCAAATGCCTGTTATTTGCTGGACATGATGTTGAGTCCTGGGGCACCCTGGAGCAGTGAGCCAATCAAAGTCAATGCTTTTGTGGAACATATAGTCCAAAGTGAGAGACAGACATTAATCAAGTTGCTCAAACATATAATAGCTTCATTTCTCTGCTCTGAGTGAATAAATTCCCAAACTATTAGCTCATAGTCCAAGGCAGGCAAAAAAAAAAAACACCTCACTGTCAGAGAGAACATCCTTCTGGATGCCCTTCCTGTTTAGAACGGGTGTCTTGCTGAGAATCACAAAGGCAAAGACATGTGAGAGGGTCCCCTGTGAATGAAACTCCAGGTGGGAAAGCTTTTCCCTGTACCCACAGCGAATGAGCNAAAAAAAAAAAAAAAATACCTCACTGTCAGAGAGAACATCCTTCTGGATGCCCTTCCTGTTTAGAACGGGTGTCTTGCTGAGAATCACAAAGGCAAAGACATGTGAGAGGGTCCCCTGTGAATGAAACTCCAGGTGGGAAAGCTTTTCCCTGTACCCACAGCGAATGAGCCTCTCCAACCGATCGTGACCCAGTGAAGCCCTAGTAAAACCCCTGAGACACCCGAACCCTCAGAGTTGCTGCTGCCTTTACTGTTCCAGCTGCAGAGAAATCTGCCTCTCGCCCTGAACTGATGGTGTCTACCTTCTGTCCTCAGCTGGGGCAGGGAGCAGGGTGGGTGCCCAGCTGAGAGCAGGAGAGAACATAGGGCCAGCTTCTGCTTTGGGAGCCAAGGCACAGACGGAGTCCCATGTGGACCCCTCGTTTGAGTCAATCCCCTCTTCCCAGTTCTGTCATTCTTACGACCTGGGTTTTCAACAATGAACTATCGTTCATTCACTGAAAGATAGTAATTCAACATCGACTAGGTATTGGTGAAAATAGCAAAAGATGAGACAGACAAAGATCGCTGAGCGGAAAAAGTTGACATTCCAAAGGGGACTGTTGCCAAGAAGCCAGAAGACAAGTTCATTTCAGAATGTGGGAGATGTTGAAAAGCGAAAGAGAAAGTCACTCAGTCGTTTCTGACTCTTTGTGACCCCATGCACTATGCAGTCCATGGAATTCTCCAGGCCAGAATACTGGAGTGGGTAGCCATTCCCTTCTCCAGGGGATCTTCCCAACCCAGGGATCAAACCCAGGTCTCCCGCATTGCAGGTGGATTCTTTACCAGCTGAGCCACAAGGGAAACCCAAGAATACTGGAGTGGGTAGCCATTCCCTTCTCCAGGGGATCTTCCCAACCCAGGGATCAAACCCAGGTCTCCTGCATTGCAGGTGGATTCTTTACCAGCTGAGCCACAAGGGAAGCCCAAGAATACTGCAATTGGTAGTCTATCCCTTCTCCAGTGCATCTTCCCAACCCAGGAATCAAACCAGATCTCCTGCATGGCAGGTGGATTCTTTATCAGCTGAGCTACTAGAGAAGCCCTTAGAGAGAGGATAAATGGGCAGGGGGTCCTTAATGTTATTTGCGTGTGTACGGGTATGTGTGTGTGTGTGTCTGTGTTTGACAGGTGGGAGAGGTTGTCTTTTAGAAAGAGTGGTCATGGAAGGTCTCTTCGGAGCGAAGAGCAGAACAAGAAAGGATGAGAGGATGACAGTGGAGCATAAAGCGTGGGGAAGAGCAGGCCAGACAGAAGGGACCACACGCATTCAAGGTTGTAGCTTGAAATGAACTTAAAGGGATCGAGGAACATAGAGGAGGCCAGTGTGGCTGGACCACAGGCTGTGAGGCATCAGGGTGGTTGGCAGGAATTGCTATGTTCCACAAGGAATTCGTATTTTAGTCTAAACGTAGTGGGGAGCAGCCGGAGACAGTGATGTGACCTCTACAGGCTCCCATGAAACAGACATGCAAGAGTAAACAAATGAGCGGTTTGAGCGGGACTGTGGGTGGAAGATGAATTACAAAAATTAAAAGCATGGGCGGAGATGGACCAGGAGGTCTTCCTCTACGGATGATGCTGGGACCTCCAGTGACTTTGAAGTTCCCACATCCCTATTCATTCTGCGAGCAGAGTGATTACAATTTCACTAATTGTTATTCAGAAATATATCTGAGCATTTAGCCAGAATACAGGTGATAATACTTAAAATAGGCAGAGAGAAAATTAAGTAGAAGATAGCACGAATTCTATTTGGTCACTTTAACCATCACAATTTACGACCGTGTCTTCATTACCTACAGGTCGCTTATTCTGGGTGAGCCAGTCACTCACATATGCAGGTCTTTTTGCAGAAGAAGAGATTTAATGTTCAGTGGAATTATAAGGGGAAAGGGCACCAGCATTTAACAGAATTTATAGAAATCTCTGCAGAATTAATATACCATTTCTCACACGGATCATGACCTTATCTCCCTGTCCTCTCTTTCCTTTGCCCACATTCTTTTGTCAGATGAATCTTTACAAGTTTTCAGCCTTTTTTACTCCTCTGATGAAAAAGTTTCAATAGTTAATCACTCCTTACTGGGTAAAGAATATGATTTTCACATTTCACAGTTAGACTCTTACTCATCTTACCAGGCTCGTTCCTAACTATTTTCCCCAAAGTCTCTCTTCCAAGAACATGCTTTAAATTTTCCCATATCCGCATCTTTGCCCACAAAATCCCAACCAGAACGCTAATCAGTAGTTCTTCAACTTTGGGGCATCCCAGACCACTTTAACAATGAATGAATGCTATAGATCCAACTCATGGCAAAAGGAGAAGGGGGTGACAGAAGATGAGCTGGTTAGATAGCATCACCGATTCAATGGACAGGAATTTGAGCGAATGCCAGGGAACAGTGGAGGACCGGGGAGCCTGTCATGCTGCAGTCTGTGGGGTCGCAATGAGTCAGACGCGACTGAGCGCCTGAACAACAACAGTGTATCTTTTCAACAGAAAGGCGACACGTGCACAGCTTTCTGTGCAATTTCACGGGTAGGCTGTCAGTCATCCTAAGACCAACTGCAATCCTTTCAGAGTCCTGCACACCCTTCAGGGTCCGGATCAGACACTGTCTTCCTTGGACTGTTCCTGGTCCTCTTCTTCCTGCAGCGGTTGAGATCCTCTGTGCTCAGACGTCACTTACTTGGAAGTTTGTAGTGAACGGCTCTGTGCTTTATTCTGTACTGTGACCTTGCACATTTTCCCTGTGCTATTTATTTCAGTAAGTTCAGTTGCTCAGTCGTGTCCAACTCTTTGCGACCCCGTGGACTCCAGCATGCCAGGAGGGGGCATGGGCTTCCCTGTCCTTCACTGTTTCCCTGAGTTTGTTCAAATTCATGTCCATCGAGTCAGTGATGCCATCCAACCATCTCATCCTCTGTCATCCCCTTCTCCTCCTGCCTTCAATCTTTCCCAGTGTTGGGGTCTTTTCCATTGAGTCAGTTCTTATCAGGTGGCAGAGTATTAAACCTTCAGCTTCGGCATCAGTCCCTAAAATGAATATTCAGGACTGGCTTCCTTCGGGATTGACTGATTTGATCACCTTGCTGTCCAAGGGACTCTCAAGAGTCTTCTCCAACACCACAGTTCAAAAGCATCGTTTCTTTGGCACGATTTTTTTTAAACTTTTGTTTTTCTTGGTCGTGCAGTGCAACACGCGACATCATAGTTCCCCAGTCAGGGGTCGAACCTGAGCCCCCTTCATTGACAGCACAGACTCCCAACCACTTGACCACCAGGGAAATCCTTCCCCTTATACTTCTGGAATTTTTATCTACACGTCTTATTTCCCTCAACAAAACTGGAGTGTAAGTTTTAGTGATCTCTGCATTTCCAGTGACTATTAGTCTGCCTGGCATAACCACTGAGCCCATGTGCTCCAGAGCCTGTGTGCCAAAACTAGAGAATCTGTGCACCACAATGAGAGATCCTGCATGACGCAGCTAAGACCCAAGACGGCCAAATAGATAAAAACAAACAAACAGACATGGCTCACTGATTTGCTCTGGGGTTTGCTCTCATCAGGGTTCTGTCCTATTTTATTTTGCATCTGTCGGGTTAAGTCTGGCCCTCCCCCTGCAGCCTTGTGGACAAATAGCAAGTGACCGTGGATGGAGAGAGCCAGACAGCAGAAGGCGCCTGTGTCAGTGGCTGATGCTAGTGCTCACCTGTCTGTCAAGGGCGTGATCACCAGGCGAGGGGTATTTCCCAGATACTCATAGGAGTATAGAAACTGGGCATCACAGATGTTGGCGAAGCAGTGTTTGGCCTCGTCATCCCATCGGTGCCTTAGCTGGGACAGCCAGAGGAAGGCCTGGGCGTTATCCACCTAGAGAGGGAGTGGCAGCGTAGGTTGGTAAATCACAGGATTCAACAGGCAGGAGGTGGCCCTGTGGCTGCAGAATGCACAGGGCTCGGGGTGACCCAGGTGCTGTGCGCCATTCAGGAGAGCAGCACACTGCCCGGCATGGCACAGAAAGCACGAGCCACCTGGATGATGCTGTTTTGCTGGGGTTTTAAAGGTAGGAACAGCCACCTTGATCCTCTCCCAGATCCCTGACTGGTGCAGAGTTTGGGGCCCCTGTGTTTTGGCCACATGTGAGCTTCTCCCAAATCCCAATACTTGTGGCATAGCTACCCACAAAGAGTGGTACTCTTGAGAGTCCAGGACTCACCTTCTGAGCAATCATCCTGGCCACCACATCCCGGGCATGGACATCGATGGTGCATATGGTCATGATCTTCTGCCGGTCCCCCTTAGAGAGCTGGCCAACGAGCATGGTGATGAGGGTTTTGAGCTGGGCCACTTGCTTCTTGTGATAGTCCTTCATGGCATTCTCATAGCCTTCCTCCAGCCTTGCAAATGCCATGCCCACCTCTGTGGTCCACCAGATCTGGGTACAGGTCAGGGCCACCTATGGCACCAAGAGTTGCTTAGGAAAGCCATTACCAGGACTGTCTCTCAAACCAGCCCACTCTCACACAGCAGGGGCTGAGAATATAATTGTGTGGGTGATGGACATCCCTTCCCTCTCTCTTCCACCAGCACTGTTCCGTTGAACATGTGCTTCTAAGTCCTCGGAGATATAAAGTGGGTACAACACAAGTGGAGGGAGTCCTTTCTGCTCTTGAAAAATGTACCATGTGGTTGAGAACAGCTAAAGGCTCATTCAGGTCAATGTTAGCAGCTTTTAGCAATTGCTACACTGACCTTTCTGTTTTTGCATCTCAGGCCCCAGCACCTTTCCTGTGCCTGGGAGGATAACAAAGTCTTGATTGGACATCTCAATGATCCTCAGTCTTTGCTCTGTTCTTCTGGAAACCCTTACAGTTAAAGTATTCTAGTTGAGTGAGCCACTGCTGATTATGTGTGGCAGATTTTTTTCTTGCCTATAGTACTTACACTATATCTTTAAAAATCTCTTCAAACTTTTAACTTTGAAAAGCCTGCTCTTTCTTTAAATTGGAGTCTGATTGCTTTACAACACTTGTCAGTCTCTGCTGTACGCCGAAATGACTCATCAGTTATATGTATACATATGTCTCCTCCATCTTGGACCCCACATCCCACTTCTCTTGGTCATCACAGGGCACAGGGCTGAGCTCCCCGTGCTATGCAGCAGCTTCCCACTAGCTACCTATTTCACACATGGCAGTGTATACATGTCAATCCCATCTCCCCATTCATCCCACTCTCCCCTTCCTGCCCTGTGTCCACATGTCCGTTCTTACATCTGTGTCTCTAACTTTGAAAGGTCTACTCTTTGCAGATCAGGAAGGATGACACTGAAATTCAGTGTGATCACTTTGATTTGCTGGAGAAGGAAATGGCAACCCACTCCAGTGTTCTTGCCTAAAAAATCCCATGGACAAAGGAGCCTGGTGGGCTATGGTCCATGGGGTCGCAGAGAGTTGGACATGACTGAGCAACCAAACAATGCTTTGATTTGTATTCTTCAGAGATTCAAAATAAGTAAATGGAAAAAGTGATTTAAATGAGCCTTTCTTCTGCTTGCTGAGAAACAGAAGATTTAATATGGAAAATGCATAATTTTGATTCTGCATGGTGAAGGATTTAGAGACACTGATCCTCTGTGGTCCCACTTGGCTCAGGAGACACTGTTCTAGATGAATTTGTCAGAATGCAGGAAGAAACACATTTTCTTGCCTCAAAACTCTGATTCAGGCAAACAAGGGATCCTGGTGGGAATTAGTCACTTCGTGAAGCAGAGAATTCTGTTGTAGTAAAAAAGTGTTATTCTTGAATTTACCCGATTTTTTTTTTTTTTTTTTTGCCTTTGGATTTAGACATGTTGGATTTTTTTAGAGGTTCCTCCTGCAGTGTAATTTTGTCAGAATGGTCTGAATGTGATGTACAATTGTACGTGCGACTCCTGTAGCCCACCAGGTTCCTCTGTCCATGGGATTTCCCAGGCAAGAATACTGGACTGGGTTGTCTTCTCCTTCTCCAGGGGATCTTCCCAACAAGGGGTTGAACCCATGTCTCCTGCATTGGTAGGTGGGTTCTTTACTACGAGCGCCACCTGGGAGGCCCCTTCCCTTCTGCAGCACTGGCTTATTTCTCTGCTCTGTCTACACTCACTGTCAACATTTCCCGCCCTCTGCTCCCTTCTCAACTACCGGCAGTGTGATCTCTTCTCTACCACTTCACTGAGATGGCCTCACCGAGGTCATGGATGTTCCTTAGCCTCTTTATTTTGCTTGAACTCTTACTTGTGTGGCATAACTGACCTCTTTCTTACCTGCTATCAACGCCTTCTGGTTTAGTTTCCATGATTACCATCGCCGGGTGTGCCTTCTATCGGAAAAGGGACTGTTTCTCAGTCTGCTGCCCTGGTTTCTCTGTGCTTACGCAGCCTTTGGATGATGCTGGTGGGTTTGATCTGCAGCCTCAGCTCAGTCTACACAATCTTACCTAACTCCTATGGCTTCAACCGCCACCAGATATCTGTAACCCCCAAATGTACCAGCAGTAGTACTGGGTTGGCCAAACAGTTTGAGTTTTTCTGTAGGATGTTATAGAAAAACCCAAACGAACTTCTCGGCCAGCCCAATACTAGACATTAACAGGGAAGGGAGGGGTGGTGTATTACAGCCAAGGTCATTAAAAAGTAACCTCATTAGCTCCCCCTCTTTCTTTTATTACCCTCCTGAGATCCCGGGAAAGGTCTTAGATATATCTTGGAATCACATCACTCCCAAGCACGGTCTATAAGAACTGCATCCCAGTTTCCTCCCCCGAATCCATCTGCTGCTCCTTGCTCCCTCCACCTGTTACTCCTGCGTTAGCCACACTCATGCCTTGAAAACATTAGACTCTCCCTTGCATATGAGCCTTTGTCCACACTCTTTCCCACACTTGGGTGCTCTTCCCTCTATCTTTCACCTGCCAACTCCTTTTTCAAACCTCAGCCTAGAATCATGTCTTCAGGAGGGTCATCCCCAGACCCCATTACCCAGCTCCCAGAGGACCCCGACTTTCTTTTGCCATCACACCAGGGCCCATCTTTAGGCAGCTGACTTCCACGCCAGTCTGTAAACTCCACCAGGGTGGGATTACATTGTCTTGTTTCCTGCTGGTGTCTCTTGTGCTCAGCAGAGAGCTTGGCACATACAAAGAGAGCTGGCTCAGTGAGTTGAATTGTCTGTGTGGTCTCCCTACTGTACGCAGCTAATGGAGTAAAATGGACAATGCTTAATGCCCCGAGGTAACTGCTGAATTGCTTCGTGGCTAACAATTCCCTGGTCCCTCCTGCTGAGCCCTTCCCGACCAGCCTCTCCGGACCCTGAAGCATGGCTGAGCCTGGCAGCCCCAGGAGGCTGACAGAGGCCTTGGAGGAGGAGAGCGGGTGAGGATGGATCGGAGGATACCTGAGCTGGGTAGTCAAAGAGCCACTGTTCCCTGGGCTTTTCTTCGTAGGCGGTTATACCTTCTGTCATCTCATGCCTCACCGTGGCCTTCATGTGAGCCAGCACGTGGTTCAGCCATGTTTCTACCTGGAAGAAGAACTTGGGGTTAGACTCGGGGTTCCTAAGAAGATGTGCTCAGTGATACATGTTTTCTTACACTCAGACGGAGGCAGTGAGGAAGATGGGCCCAGGCAAGATGTGCAACCCCAAATGGTTGCCAGAAGGCACAGGGAAACCGTTGGTTTGTGCAACGCAGGGCGATGGTAGTTGAGACCGAGGCTCAGTTAACAACAGGGGAGGTGTGTGTGTGCCCACTGGAACCCACAGAGCAGAGGAGCACGTTTAGGGAAGACAAGACTGCTGACCAGAGATTAGGGGGAGATCTTCATCTGGATTGTGCTTGCATGCTCACTCGTGTCTGGCTATGACCCCAAAGGCTGCAGCCCACCAGGCTCCTCTGTCCATGGGATTTCCCAGCAAGGAAACTGGAGTGCGTTGCCATTTCCTACTGCAAGGGATCTTCCCGACCCGGGGGTGTAAATAAGTCAGTGGATTCTCATGACCTTGTCCATGGCACAGATGGATNGAGTTGGTTGCCATTTCCTCCTCCAGGGGATCTTCCCAACCCAGGAATCAAACCTGCGTCTCCTGCATTGCCAGGCAAATTCTTTACCCCTGAGCCACCTGAGAAGCCTTAAGTTGACTTGTTCAGTCGCTCAATTGTGTCCACCTCTTTGCAACTCCATGGATTCCGCCACACCAGGCTTCACTGCTTCACTATTTCCCAGAGTTTGCTCAAACTCATGTACATTGAGTCGATGATGCCATCCAACCATCTCATCCTCTGTCGCCCCCTTGCCCCCTTCTTCTCTTGCCCTCAATCTTTCCCAGCATTTAGTTAGTCACAATTTAAATGATCTGATGGAGATTTCCCTGGTGGTCCAGTGGTTAAGAATCCACCTGCCAATGCAGGGGTCTTGGGTTCCATCCCTGGTCTGGGAAGATCCCACATGCTGAGAAGCAACTAAGCCCGTGCACCACAACTCTTGAGCCCTTGCACCCTGGAGCATGTGCTCTGCAACAAGAGAGGCTACCACAAAGAGAAACCTGTGCACTGCAAGGAAGAGTAGCCCTCGCTCACCACAACTAGAGAAAATCCAGCAACTATGACCCAGGGCAGCATCAATAAANCTGTTGGCATAAACTACACAATTCCTAAGTCAGGCAGATGGTGGATCCTATGTGCTTTCTGGGCCCAAGCAAAAGTTTCTATAACCAAAGTAAGCATTTTGGCAGCAGAGGTGCTATTATGACGTGAAAGTGAAAGTGAAAATGTCAGTTGCTCAGTCATGTCCAAATCTCTGTGGCCTGCCAGGTTTCTATGTCCAAGGCATCCTCCAGGCAAGAATACTGGCGTGGGTAGCCATTCCCTCCTCCAAGGGAGCCTCTTGACTCAGGGATCAAACTCACGTCTCCTGCACTGGCAGGTGGACACTTTACCATCTGAGTCACTGGGGAAGCCTGTGATGTCAAAAGTAATTAAATATCATTTTCCCCAAATACACACACTCTCACAGTGTTGTTGAAATGACTGAGACAATACTAAATGCAAAGCACCTCAGCCCAGCACCTGGTACCTGGTGAGAGCTTGCGTGGTTACGATTACATAACAACAAACATAATGGTATGTGCTGAACATTCAGCTTTAATGAACTTCTGGATGTAGGGACCAGGCTTAGTCCCAATTTACAGATGAGAAAACCAGGGCACTGAGAGTTCAAGTAACTTCCCTAAGGTCCTTGAGAGGGCGGACTCAAGCCTGNAACATAATGGTATGTGCTGAACATTCAGCTTTAATGAACTTCTGGATGTAGGGACCAGGCTTAGTCCCAATTTACAGATGAGAAAACCAGGGCACTGAGAGTTCAAGTAACTTCCCTAAGGTCCTTGAGAGGGCGGACTCAAGCCTGGGCTGCTGGCCCCAGTCTGCTGGGACCTCGGCGACCCATACCTCTCTCCTTTCAAGACTTAAATTACGATTTCTTAAATGAGGTATCTTTCACCAGCTAAAAGTAAAAAATTATTAAGATTATAGAATCATCAGAAGATTTTCCTGGTGGTGCAGTGGGCTAGGAGTCTGCCTGTCAATGCAGGAGACACAGGTTCCAACCCTGGTCCAGGAAGATTCCACGTGCCTCGGGGCAATGAAGCCTGTGAGCCACAACTGCTGAAGCTCAAACGCCTAGAGCCCATACTGTGCGTCCAGAGAAGCCACCACAGTGAGAAGCCTGCACACAGCAACTAGAGGAAGTACAAGCCGAGCAGTGACGACACAGCACAGCCAAAACCAAGACAGATCAAGAGGAAGGAAGGATCAGAGAAAGGGACTTCCCAGGTGACTCCGTGGNATGAGAAAACCAGGGCACTGAGAGTTCAAGTAACTTCCCTAAGGTCCTTGAGAGGGCGGACTCAAGCCTGAGCTGCTGGCCCCAGTCTGCTGGGACCTCTGCAGCCCATGCCTCTCTCCTATCAAGACTTAAATTACGATTCCTTAAATGAGGTATCTTTCACCAGCTAGAAGTGAAAAATTATTAAGATTATAGAATCATCAGAAGATTTTCCTGGTGGTGCAGTGGGCTAGGAGTCTGCCTGCCAATGCAGGAGACACAGGTTCCAACCCTGGTCCAGGAAGATTCCACGTGCCTCGGGGCAGCGAAGCCTGTGAGCCACAACTGCTGAAGCCCAAACGCCTATCCCATACTGTGCGTCCAGAGAAGCCACCACAGTGAGAAGCCTGCACACAGCAACTAGAGGAAGCACAAGCCGAGCAGTGACGACACAGCGCAGCCAAAACCAAGACAGATCAAGAGGAAGGAAGGATCAGAGAAAGGGACTTCCCAGGTGACTCCGTGGTAAAGAATCTATCTGCCAACGCAATCGACATAAGAGACACAGCTTCAGTCCCTGGTTCAAGAATATTTCCTGGAGTAGGAAATGGCAATCCACTCCGGTATTCTTGCCTGGAGAACCCCATGGACAAAGCCACCTGGCGGGCTACAGTCCATAGGGTCACAAACAGTCAGAACATTACTGAGGGGCTGAGCACGCACACGCATCAGAAATATCTGACTTAAATGTTTGAAATGAAAAGAACTGACTGGAAACTTATAATTACCCTGAGAGCAATTGTGGAAAAACATGTATATATGTGAACAAAAGGTGGAAAATATTCATAGTGAATGAAAATATTTACTAGTTAGGGTGTAACATGATGACTGATTTGTTGTGTTTCAGAGCTGTTTTTGTTGTCATATTGTCACTACAAAGAAGACAAATGTATTTACACATGTTACACATAAACCTGAGAAGTTAATGAAATGAATTACTTATTATTTTTTTATTGTAAATTCTCAAATGCCTCTTTTAAAATGCCTGCAAAAGTCTCCACCTACATTCTCCCCCCCTTCTCATTCAACTTGCCCTTCTTCAGTCATTAGCATGGGAGACGAATAAAATCTGGCTTATTTGATTTTGTTTCATGACAGTAGTTTAGTGGAATTATCTTGTTATTTTTCACTGCAGATGTGCAAACTTTAATCTACATCATTATACTAAATGTGTTTTTGTGGGATGAGCTGGAAAAAATATGATTTGATAGAATGTGCTTTAACTCTGAAACAAGGTCTGGACAACTTGTGACATTCTGTAATCAAACTAATTTGCAAGCAAAGAACTCACTGTGCTGAGGGATATGGAAGTGTTATTCGCTCAGTCATGTCTGACTCTTTGCGACCCCATGGACTGTAGCCCATCGGGCTCCTCTGTCCATGGCATTTTCCAGGCCAGAATACTGGAGTGGGATATGGAGTGAGTCGGCAAAAATCTTTTTTCAAATGAATTAGAGTCCACTGAGAGAGGAGGTACATTAATGGCACATTAATTAGGACAATTAGAAGGAGCAAACAAATTAGAAAGGTAGTAATGAGAAGAGTGCATATCTTAGAGAAATTCCTCATTTAGAACTTCGCTGAAGACTAGTGTTTGAGGCTGCTGGCACAGGCCGGAGGGTTACGGAATAGCTCACTGCAAAGAAGGAGCTTGGCTTGCCTGAAAATGATGCTGGCTCCCCAGCCGGCACCCACACTGTGATCAGTGCAGAGCAACGCAAGAGCAGCCCCCATTTCTGACCTCCTTTCTCAGTACACTTCTTTTGTTTTCTAAACCAGGTTCTCCTTTCTTTTCCTACCCATCTAAGAACAAACTGTTTGTTGTTGAGCCCCACTCTGAGACCCCCGGAGAAGGCGATGGCACCCCACTCCAGTACTCTTGCCTGGAAAATCCCATGGACGGAGGAGCCTGGTGGGCTGCAGTCCATGGGGTCTCTAAGAGTCGGACACGACTGAGCGACTTCACTTTCACTTTTCACTTTCATGCATTGGAGAAGGAAGTGGCAACCCACTCCAGTGTTCTTGCCTGGAGAATCCCAGGGACGGGGGAGCCTGGTGGGCTGCCGTCCATGGGGTCGCACAGAGTCGGACACAACTGAAGCAACTTAGCAGCAGCAGCAGCAGCACTCTGAGACCCTATGGACTGTAGCCTACCACTCTCCTCTGTCCATGGGATTTCTCAGGCAAGAATGCTGGAGTGGGTTGCCATTTCCTCCTCCAGGGGATCTTCCCAACCCAGGTATTGAACCGAGGTCTCCTGGGACTCCTGCTTTGGCTGGTGGATTCTTTACCACTGAGCCACCAGGGAAGCCCAAGAACAAGTTGACTGGCAGGCATTTTACCTTCTCTCTTTTCCTATGCCTGGCTTTTGGTGTTTTGGAAGGTCTATGATTGTTGGAGATGCCCCTGGGTGAAGCCAAGGCAGGTAGGCAGAGAAGGAATGGTACAGAGGATGCAGGGGCTGGGGCACTGTCCCTTGACTGGGAGTTAGGAACAGAGGGAGCAGGTTTCTGTAGCAGGTACCTGGGGCAGCTGAGCCCGGATATCTTCAGATCCGATGAATATGCTTTCTAGGTGGGACCATGTGCGCTGCACGTCATACCAGATGGAGATGACGGCGTCGGCAGTGGACAGCTTCTTCTGCCAGCCTGACACGTCCTCCAGGAAGAAGGCAATGTGCTTGGACACCATCAGGTTCTGAAGCTGGACCTGGTTATCCTCCAGAACCTCGATGAGGTCCTCGTTGGGCTGCAGCAGGGGCACACAGGTCTGTGGGTGGGGCTCGTACTGGAATTCCATGCCAGCCCAGGTGGTCTGCAGCTCCTTCAGCACCTTCTCCATGCCCAGCTCTTTCACGGCTCTGTCCACAATGCCCCGCACCTCGTCCTCAAAGTGGTGCAGCTGCAGCTGCAGGAGGTGGGCCAGGGTGGTGCCCTCATCCATGGCGAAGGTCACGCCCGTGGCCTGCATCAGCTGCCTCCAGTGCCGCTCCCGGATGGCCGGGTTCTGCAGCTCGGCCACGGCCCTCAGGGAGGTCAGGGTGTCCAGCACGGTGCTCTCCAGGCCTGTGAAGGCCTCCCAGGCCCTGACCTCCTTTTCAAGGTTCCGGATGTTCCTGGCAAACTTTTTGCACTCCAAGTCCATGGCCTCCACGTCGACATCCTGCCACCTGGTGGTCTCCCAGGCATGGATGCTGGAGGTCACCATCTCAGTCATGTCCCAGAGCTCCTTCAGCTGGCACACCTCCTTCCTGCACTGCCGCAGCTGCTTACAGTCAGGGACGGTGACTTCAAACAAGCTGGCGGACGTGGAAATGGAGGTCATGGTGGACTCCATCCGCTGGATCCCCAGGTGCCAGGCATCCAGCGCCTGATGAGGGTCAGTGCTGTCAAACCTGCAAGACAAGGCATGATGTTTCCCCTTTATCAGTGGAGAACTCAGGGACCATCTCCTAGAATCACCAGAGCCACGGCAGCTCAAACCTTTAAATCCTTAGTGTTTTAGTAAAGAGCAGGGACCCTCAGCAGAGCTTGCAAAGGAAAGACCGTCAGGGTAGGTCAGAGTGGGATGAGCATGACCAGCAGGAGGAAGGAGGGAGGAATGTCCTGTCTGGATGTGCTCTACATCCACGTGTGCTCAGTCATGTCCGAGTCTTTGTAACGCTTTGGACTGTAGCCCATCAGGCTCCTCTGTCCATGGGATTCTTCAGGCAAGAATACTACAGTGGGTTGTCCTCTCCTACTCCAGGGAATCAGGGACTGAACCCGCATCTCCCATGTCCCCTGCATTGGGGCGAATCCTTTACCCACTGAACCATCAGACAAGCCCTCTACATCCGACAGGGTAATAAAAATGCTTCTCACCTCCCCAGGTCCAGTGGGGGAATAACCCTTTGTTTGAGCCCCCTTTAGACACTGTTTCACTTGTTGGTGTCCAGCCCACTTGACACAAAAGAGCATTGTCCTGTTACTGCAGAGGCTGTGAAGGCAAAGGTCACAGCAGGAGGTATTTGTTTTACACACAGTAATGTATGTATTTCAATGCTACTCCCTCAATTCATCCCACCCTCCCCTTCCCTGGCTGTGTCCATCAATCTGTTCTCTATGTCTGAGTCTCTATTCCTGCCTTGCAAATAGGTTCATCAGTACCATTTTCCTAGATTCCATATATATGCGTTAATATACAGTATTTGTTTTTCTCTTTCTGACTTATTCCGCTTTGTATAACAGGCTCTAGGTTCATGACCTCACCAGAACTGACTCAAATGCCTTCCTTCTTATGGCTGAGTAATATTCCACTGGGGCTTCCCTGGGGGCTCAGGTGGTCAAGAATCTGCCTGCAAAGCAGGAGACACAAGAGGCATGGGTTTGATCCTTGGGTCAGGAAGACCCCCTGGAGAAGGGAATGGCTACCCACTCCAGTATTCTTGCCTGGAGAATTCCGTGGATAGAACAGCCTGGCAGGCTACAGTCCATGGGTTCACAAAGAGTCAGACATGACTGAGCGACTAACACATGTACCATAGCTTCTTTACCATTCATCTGTTGATGGACAGCTAGGTTGCTCCATGTCCTGGCTATTGTAAATAGCAGGTAACAGCATGTTTCAGATTCCCCGGGCTGGCTTCCTTCTCTGTGGTGAGGTTCAGGCTCACGGCCTGCATCACCTTCAGGAAGGTGTGCCTCTGGGTGAGAGAACCACTGACTCCTGTAAACACTACATCAAACTTTATAGTCCAAGTTCATCTTTCCTCCTCTTCTCCTCCCCATGTTCAGGACTCCCACTGCTGCTCCTGGTCCTCACCCCATGACCTCCCTTTATGTTCTGGCCCCTTCAACCCACATTCCTAGCGGAACCTCTTCTCTGATGTAAGAACTTCTCATCCACAGGTTCCCATGTGGGTCAGAAGCACCCAGAACAGCCTTTAAGGAGCCTCTGGTTTTCCTTCCCCAACCTCCCTGTATCCCTTCTTCCCATCCCCAGTCTCAGGTCTTCCTGTTTCTGTGTGGTTGAAGGGTAGCTAGATATTGGGGATGTATACGTGCCTGCCAAGGCACTTCAGTTGTGCTTTACTCCACGCAACCCCATGGACTGTGGCCAGCCAGGCTCCTCGGTCCATGGGATTCTCCAGGCAAGAATACTGGAGTGGGCTGCCATGCCCTCCTCCAGGGGATCTTCCCAACCAAGGGACTGAAACTGCATCTCTTATGTCACCTGCACTGGCAGGCAGGTTCTTTACTACTAGTGCCACTTGAGAAGCCCCAGATATTGGGGACATCATGACTTAAGTGTGAACCCCATCTTTCTCTAAAAGTAGAATAAGGAATCGTGGAGTCCAGTATAAAGAAGTTGAGAGGGAAAAGGAATGACTAGAGAACAGGCCATTTCTTGCAATCACACGTGTGTGTTGTTTGTTGGGAAGATGATGACATGCAAGAACCTTTCCTTGAACTGCCTCTTCTCTCAATTGTCTCTGGAAATATTTGACTTGACGGATGGAAAGTAATCCTAATTAAAGTCATTTACCTGAACTGCTCACCACTTAAGCCTAATTGCCATGCAACACAATAACAGTTATGCATACCATTAAATTAGTGTCAGATTAAGTTTGATGCTTGCTATGTTTGACTCCTGCTTGTTCCATCTAAATAGTTTTGGCTGCCATGCTCTGGTGGTGGATTTTCGTCTTAAGACTGAATACCATCATGTATCTTCACTGCTGTCCAGCCAGCGAGGGCTTCAGAAGGGCCTGGAGTTCTCAGAGTTGAAGAGGGCCCTCTGTCTGTATAGGCCAGGAGCTTTCTCCTCTATGAGAGCAGTGGAGAAAGAATTAGAAGGAAAGGAAGGTAACATCCTCACGGCAAGTGAGCCACCAGGAAAGATCACCCAGCATGAAGGTTCCTTCTGCACATTCTTTTGAAGACTAATTGTTGGAACATGTTGGTTCTACCTTTTATCTTGACTAGAGTGAATGTGGAAAGTGAACTTGGCTTCTTGGTGTTAGTATATATCAGGCAGATTCTAAAAGCCCACATTCTGTTTAATTTATTAACGGAGTATAGTTCAGAAAAGGTAGGTAAGACAGGAGTTATCAGAGTGTTGGGGGGTAGGCACAGAAGATAATAAATGATCTTCCTAACGTTTCTTTCCACAGTGCCTACAAACATCCTTGAATCAATATTGGATCCTCAAATATTTGTATGAGGTGATCATTTGTCAAACCTATTCCAAATTTCATTTGCCCTGTGGCATAATTTTTGTTTATGGTTTGAATCTGCTGACATTCATTCCTTATAGCTGAGCTCATATACAAGTTAATTTGACCTAAGTAGTGAAAGGAACCTCCAGACAGGGGAGCAAATAGCCCGCTTCCCATTTCAAAGCTCTGGTGCAAACTGTCAGGATATTCACAGACCTGATTAATGCACCTAATAAACTCAAAGCAGTTCTCCAAAGCCTGGGGGAACAATGCAATGTGAGAACAAGAAAGTAATAGGAGGGAAAAGGGTGTAGTTAGTCTCTGAAATTGAAATGATAACGCACAAGTATTTTAATCTAAAAGAGAAATGCCTAAAAAGTCTGGATGAGCAAAGCTATAATTAAGAGAAATGGAAATAGGGTGCTCGTGTGTGTGATCTTGGAAAAAAGGATTTGGGCCTGCCCAAAACGTGGGCACAGACAGAAAGAGGAATAAGTGACTTAAATGATTTCTTGGGACGTGAGCAGCTGGTAAACATCAACCTCGGCCCCATAACTGCACATATAAGGAGCAGTGACACACCTGTGCTTGAAACCCTAAGGGTGTTGTAACTCAGCCTGTTCCTTCTGACCTGGTGACCTTTTCCATCCCATGGTCCCATCTAAGGAGCAGCAAAACATACCCCCTTCCATTTACTGGTCCAGACAGAAGACAGAGAATTACGCTTGGATCTGTCCCTGGTGGATCAGACGGTAAAAGAATCTGTCTGCAATGCAAGAAGCCCAGGTTTGATCTCTGCATTGGGAAGAAGCCCTGGAAAAGGGAATGGCTACCCACTCCAGTATTCTTGCCTGGAGAATCCCATAGACAGAAAANGTTTGGAAAGAGCTCTCACCACACATATTCGGAACTCCTCTTTTGAAATTTTTAAAAAAAGAGACAGATGATGCAAAGATATCGATGTCATCACCTTCATGGCTGTTGCCCCAGTGTGGATACTGTCAGCACTGCCTAGAAATACCCAGCTTCATTGCCCGCCTGCCTTACCAGCTTTGATCCTGTGCTCAACTGCACATCCAAAGGAGAGTTAGAGGGATGTGCTTCAGACTTGGAAGAAATAGTCCCCAAAGGAGTTCCACAAATGTTTTAGCACAATAGACGCTTCTTTGGAACAAGGGTATAGCTCCCAAGGTGCTTATTCTAAAAGCAGGAGTCCCCAACATCCAGACTAAGGACTAGTACCTCTTATCAGATCACTGATGGCATTAGATTGGAAATAAAGTAATAAACGTAATGTGCTTGAATCATCCCGAAACCATTCTCCCCACCTCCGGTCTGCGGAAGAACTGTCTTCCAAGAAATCGGTCCCCAGTGCCAAAAAGGTTGTGGACTGCTGTAAATCTAAAGGAATGCAGAGTCATCTGGAGTTATATGCCCTGGTGTGATTGCTTAAAAGGGGCCCAGTTTCTTCCCTTAGGGTGGCTGTCTCTAACTTGGCTGCACATCAGAGTCACCCAGGGAGCATGAAAAACTACTGATGCCTGGTCTAATCCCCAGTGTCTGATTTAATTGGTCTGCAGGAGAGGCTGGACACTGGAAGTTTTAAAATCTCCCAGGTGGTTTTAATGCTTTAGAGTGCTATGTTATACATTTATCCTAAATACAGTTTATACATTTTTCCTTCTTTTGTCTTCTTTTTTAAAAATAAATCTGTATGGGGCTTTTCAAGTTCTGTACTTTATTATTTTTTTTTAATTAAAAAAAATTTTTTGGCCACAAGGCATGTAGAATCTTAGTCCCCTGACCAGGGATCAAACCCATGCCCCCTGCACTGGGAGCATGGAGTCTTAACCACTGGACCACCAGAGAAGTCCCTTTCCCTGTCTCTTGACACACTCATCTTGTTCTGTCCAGCCCCAGGTATGATGCTTTGGAGACCAGCTGCTTCATGTATGTTTGATAATGAATAATAAGAGTTAGGCCCTTACTGAGGAGAAGGCAATGACGCCCCACTCCAGTACTCTTACCTGGAAAATCCCATGGATGGAGGAGCCTGGGAGGCTGCAGTCCACGGGGTTGCTAAGAGTAGGACACGACTGAGCGACTTCACTTTCACTTTTCACTTTCATGCATTGGAGAGGGAAATGGCAACCCACCAGTGTTCTTGCCTGGAGAATCCCAGGGATGGCGGAGCCTGGTGGGATGCCATCTGTAGGATCACACAGAGTCGGACATGACTGAAGCGACTTAGCAGCAGCAGCAGCAGGCCCTCACTGTGCGCCAGGTGGGGTGGCCAGGGGTCTCAGTCTGCCTGACACAGAGGAGCTTCCCTGGATGTATGACTTTTGCTGCCCAAACCAAAAGAGGGCCAGGTAACCAAGATGGCTGGTTACCAGGGTGCTGGGTCCTGTGCTAAAAGCTTGTGAAGATGTGTTACTTAATCCTATCAACAGCCTTCCGAAGTGGATACTATTAATATCCCCACTTTACAGATGAGGACACACAGCATGGACTGACAGCCCTGGAGTAAGCGGCTGCCCTGACTCAGCAAGTGAGCAGTGGACTTGCTAAGAGGGCTCGCTAAACCCAGGCTCCGTGGGCTTCATCATCATGTCGCCTTAGCTCCTGATAAAGCTGTGGAATTTTCTTTCCTTGCTTCACAGGTCACTTTAGCATGTATCACCTAAGGTCAGATTTCTGTAAGTAACCTGAAAATAAAAAGCTTCCTGGTCCCTTACACAGGGCATGCTTCAGTCTGGAGACTTCCAGGCATGTCTACACAAAACTACGGAGAGGAGATCCAGCAGGAAGCCCAGCTGGGAAAACAGAAAGAAAACCCTGGAGCTGGACTGAGGGGAGAGGGTCCGCTTCAGCTGGCCTGTCAGTAGACACAGGGCCATCCGAGCTGGCCCCTGGCTGGAGTGTCTGACCCTGAGCAGCAGACCAGGAGCAGACCCTGTAGGCTTCCCTACAAGGGGAGGGAGGCCCTGAAAGAAGGGCTGTGTGTGTGCACGCGGGCCCATGTGAATGGTCTTGTGTTATCCACCCCACTCCTTCTTTGTTTATGTAAAGATCCCTGACCACAAGTAGGGGGCAGTCTGAGCACTAACTGCTAAGCAGAGAAGGACACCTTAAAGCAAATCTGTCACCTTGAAGCCTGCCGTTAGGCTACTGAAATGCCTCCCAAAATTCTTTTTAAGTTCTTTTTTTTTTTTTTGCCGCAACGTGCAGTATGTGGGATCTTAATTCCCTGACCACTGAGTGAACACACTCCTCTTGCATTGAAAGTGTGGAGTCTTAACCACTGGACCACCATGTAAGTCCTCCCAAATTATTTTCAAATTCCCTCAGCCAGTTTTTTTAAAACCAAAAGAATAGGAGTCTGGGAGAAATTAGAATACTAACAGTTTAGTAAAAGATGAGTAATTTTACCACACACAATCCCTTTATAGACCTGCAGGCATAGAAGCTTTTAGATATATTTTTTAAGTATTTGTACAGCCTTTGTTCATCCCACACGGGCCACAACAGGACTCTGTGAACATGAGCGCTGGGTCTAACCAGAGGACCTAAACAGGAGGGAAGAAGAGAAACTGGTCTCCTGTTAAGAAAATACACAGCCTCCATGGGGAAGTCACCCGTGACTTAAGATGGTGCTGTGTTTCCAGGACAGGAGGCCGTGCTGGTGGCCTGGGTCCATACCTGAAGGGCGCTTCTCTGCGGAATTGCTCCCAGAAGGACTGTTGCTCTGCCTCGAAGGCGGTGCACCGCTGGCGCAGGAGGGTCACTTCATTTGCCTGCAGGGGGGCCACCTGCTGTCTCACGGTAACCGCCGTCTTTTTAATGCTGTTCCACTTCTCAGGCAGCTCCTGCCAAGGAGACCCGGTGTGCTCAGACCCCACTCTGCTCCCCCTGACCCCGGACCCGAGGCTGGACACGTTCAGACCTCTTAGTCTCTGGCCCACAAACGTGATAGCGCCGTTTGGCGTCGTCTACAATGGCCCCCTTCCCTGCCGGGGCTCCCCGGCTGCCCACTCTCCCGCCAGTCACCTGCTTCTGACCCAGCACAATCCTCCTGGCTCTCACCCTCTCCTCAGTAGACTTTACTGTTGTTGGTTAGTTGCCGAGTCATGTCCGCCTCTTTGCGAGCCCACGGACTGCAGCCCGCTAGGCTCCTCTTTCCAGGGGCTTTCCTAGGCAAGAATACTGGAGGGGGAGGGAGTTGCCATTTCCTCCTCCAGGGGATCTTCCCGACCCAGGGAGCGAACCTGCGTCCCCTGCTCTGCAGGCAGATCCTTTACTCCTGAGTCGCCNTTGCGAGCCCATGGACTGCAGCCCGCTAGGCTCCTCTTTCCAGGGGCTTTCCTAGGCAAGAATACTGGAGGGGGAGGGAGTTGCCATTTCCTCCTCCAGGGGATCTTCCCGACCCAGGGAGCGAACCTGCGTCCCCTGCTCTGCAGGCAGATCCTTTACTCCTGAGTCGCCCAGGAAGCCCCAGGAAGCCTTACCCTCTTCTGTATTTTCCAACAGTGCCTGGTTATTTTCTTGTACGCCCCACATTTCCTCTTAGATCATCATAACATTCCTCAAACCTCCTTTTTTTTCCCTCTCTGAATCAAAATTTGGCTCATCCCTAACTCTGGAAAAAGCCCACACACACTTCATCCACATCACTTTTCCCATATTTCTCCAGTGTTACAGTGTTTCACATTTACTGAGTGTTAAGAAAGTGGTACACATTGTACACGTGCAACACATTTACTTCCAAAACATGGACCTTGAGTTATCATAAGCCCTGTTTTTCATTGACTTCACCATGTTCACCTCANTCCACATCACTTTTCCCATATTTCTCCAGTGTTACAGTGTTTCACATTTACTGAGTGTTAAGAAAGTGGTACACATTGTACACGTGCAACACATTTACTTCCAAAACATGGACCTTGAGTTATCATAAGCCCTGTTTTTCATTGACTTCACCATGTTCACCTCACTTTGAAATCTCCAAACTGTCCCCCTATTTCCTTTATTAGGAAAACATAAACTTTGCACTGACCTCCAGCTGCTCAAACACTCTTTCCGGCAATTCTTGTCCATAGGTCTTCAGCAATTCAATCGTTTGCTTTAAAGGCTCAAACATCTCATCGGTGCTGCTCTGTCGTTCTTTAAGAGCCATCAGGTGCCCCATAATCTCAACCAGTCCTTGGAAATCTCCTTTTTCAACTTTCTTGAGCAAGCCATTCTCACTGTTTTTAATAAATGCTTCAAGGTCGGCCAGGCTACGGAGAACAAACGGAATGTGAGCAGCCATTCCCCTTCCACTCCTCAAAAGAATTTATTTCCCCAACATAACAGCTATTGTTATGGAAAACTCTCCATAGCCTGATGATGAGATACAACCCTCTTCAGCTGTGTCAAGGTCACAAAGGACAAAGACTGAGCCTTCCATGATGGAGGAGACACAGGAGACAAGGAGAATTATTGGCACAACTGGTGAAATGTGGATAACTCTGCAAACTTGTTATACCTTTTACATCAATACTAACTTCCTAGTGTTAATGACTGCACCATGGTTACCTTGGATGTTACCGAGGTAACATCTTTGGAAAGGAGAGTGAAGTACACAAAGAGAAGTCTTTGTACTGCTTTTACAGCTTTTTTGGTAAGTCTGAAATTATTTCAGAGTGAAATCACTTCAAAGTGAAATAATCTCACAGTGAATATATTACAAATTATTTTGTGAATCTGAAATTATTCTTTAAAAAGTGGAGAATAAGTACTATGGCCTATAGGAGCATACATACTTGGGTTCAATTTTGGCACTTACTAGATGTGTGGCCAAGTCATTTAATATCTCTGAGCCTCAGATTCTTCATCTGTAAGATTAGAAAGACCACTTCTTTCTCACTGGTTATTGTGAGAGTTAGATGGGACTCATGATTTAATTAAAAAATGAACATCCTTTCTGGAGGAATGAAGCAAGAATCCAGTCCTCAAAGGACTAAGCTCCCAGGAACACAATTTTATAATTGAAAGTTACAACATGCACAAGGAAAGAGGTCACCATGAGTGGGAACCAGCAGAAACAGCTGCATTAAACCTCTGAAGATTTTAGATATTGGAATTCGGGTGCATAATATAAGCTAGTGACTTTTGATACGTCAAAGGACAAAAGAGTTTTTATTTAGGTGATTGCTTTATTGTTTCTGACCCACGTACCAGGAATAAGTGCTTTTCCTGCTATTTCTCAGACTCTATTCTAGATTGACCAGGAAAAACAATTTCTTCCTTTTAAGCATAATGTATCAATCAGTACAGAAATGATTTCTTTAGGAATTGCCCTTCAGAAGCCTAGATAACCTTTTACATTCTCAACAGGTCACCATACCCTTACCCCGGCCCCAACCTGCCTTTAAGTTCAAGCATAAATTCAGCATTGTCTCATCGGTCAGGAATGGAAACAACTTCAGTGGCTTTTCAAACATGCCGCCCAGAGTCTGTGATAACGTGTGGACCTTTGTATTGATTGATGGATTCAAGAAGTGACAAAACTTACTGAAGCAGATAACATGAAAATTATGGCTTATGGTGGCATTATTTCATGAAGAGAAGCTTTTAATATCTGTTCTAGCTCTGCAAAAATGATCACATCATGCTATGTTAGTGGGCAATTTCAGGAGAAAGAAGCTCATAATTTTACCTAGGCTTTTATGTTAACTCTGATCTATGGCAAGAAGAAGCAAACCATTATTCGTTGACAAATCAAAAGTTATCTTAAGCTCTTGTTGTTGTTTAATCAATAGGTCATAGTCTGACTCCTTGTGATCCTATGGTCTGTAGCCCGCCAATCTCCTCTGGCCATGGGGTTTCGCCAGGCAAGAGTACCAAAGTGGGTTGCCGTTTCCTACTCCAGGGTACCTTTCCAACCCAGGGATCGAACCCATGTCTCTTGCATCTCCTGCACTGGCAGGTAGACTCCTTACCACTAATCTAGTAAATGTATTCTGAAACTTGAAAAATGAATAAATTTTTAAAAATGAATTTGAGCAAAGAATGAGAGGGTATTAAAATGAGTAAGCAAAGTTGTAAAATAACCAAATATAAGATCTAAAACTGGGAAGTATAATGAAAAGTTAAAGCTCAATGAATGGATTAAACAGGAGATTCAGACAAAACTAAAAGAGAGAATTAGACTGCTGCTTGAAAAAAGTGGAGAAGTTATTCAACTGTAGTAAGAAAGACAAAAAAAAAAAAAAAGAAAACTATGAAAACTGTTCAAAGACATGGGGGATATTTAAAAGTGCAATAAGAGAGCCAAAAGGATATAATAGAGAGAATGGGCAAGAAGCAATCTTTGAGGAGATCCTGACTGAGAATTTCCTAGAATTAATGAAAGACACCAAATATAATATCAAGGAAGCCCAACCAACTCAAGGTGAAATTAATATTTTTTAAAAACCCTGCATAAGTACTTCAATATGAATCTGCAGATTACCAAAAAGGAAAAAGAAAATATTAAAATTAGCTGAAAAGCAAAGACAGAATTTTATTAAAAAAAAAAAAAAAGTCTAGGCTGGTGGCTGACCATGCAAGACCAAAATGAACCCAGGATACAATGGAATCATATTTTCAATAAATTTACTAAAATATGTTATCCTAGAATTCTCTCTTCCACAAATTGATTTTTTTAATTTAAGAATGAAGGCAAAATACATGCATTTTCAGACAAAGAAAGAATGAGAGTGTCACCAAAAGAACCTTTTAATGAGCCTTCTAATGGGTGTACTACAGAGAGGAAGTCAGTAATGTGGGAAGACAGAATGAGCAAAGCTGTTGGTAAATTTAAATAAACAGTGAGTGTATAAAAATAAAGTAGAATTCGTGAAATTTGTATAGCTAATAGAGTACAATTGAAATTAGTTGGAATTATAGGATATAATTTGGTGGATAAACAAGTGAGATCAAGCTATTCTGAAGTCCTTGTACTGGCTGTGAAGAGGGTAACAGTACTGATTAGTTTATTTCTTTTAAGAATGTTTTTAAGAATAGCTATGGTGGCTCAGAGGTTAAAGCATCTGCTTGCAATGCAGGAGACCCTGGTTCGATCCCTAGAATGGGAAGATCCCCTGGAGAAGGAAATGGCAACCCGCTCCAGTATTCTTGCCTGGAGAATCCCATGGACGGAGGAGCCTGGTAGGCTATAGTCCATGGGGTCGCAAAGAGTCGGACACGACTGAGCGACTTCACTTCACTTCACTTCATGGTTAACTATTAGAACAGAAGACTTAGACAGCACAACGTCCAAATTAGCAGAAGGGAAAAGATGGAATAGGAAAAAGGAAAGAAAACATGAAAAAAAATTTCAACCCAAAAGTAGGCAAGAAAGAAAAATAAAAACAACAAATACAAGCTCACAATAAAATGGTACAAATGAACTCAAATATAGCACAATAGACATTAATGAGGAAAACCTTCTAGTTAAAAGAAAGATATTAAGGTAGACAAAACATTCAGTTCCATGCCAATTATGAAGATCTCCTCTAACACAAAGGCACAGAAAGATCGAAAGTCAGAGCGTAAGGTAAGAGACAGCAGGCAAATGTCATGCAAAGGAAACCGGTTTCGTTATATTAATACAAGACAAAACACACTTTAACACAAGAAATATAGCTAGTGATAAACGATTTTTAATGTGTGGCTAAAACATTCAATTTTCCAGGAAGATACAAAAAGTCAAACTCTGTATGATCATATGACATAAAATAAATGAAACAAAAAGGGATAGGAGTACAAGAAGTTGACACTCTACCATCAAAGTGGAAGATTTTTTAAGTTATCTCAGTAATTGATAAATTAAGCAGACCAAAAAAAAAATGGCAGTGAGGTTGTAGTGGATTTGAAGAAAGCAAGTTTGATCCAATAAGCATACACAGAACATTATATCCAACAGTTCTAGAATACACATTCTTCTAAAATGTGCACAGAATATTTATAAAAACTGGCCACATTCAACAAATTTCAGAAGCTTTTTATTACGTATATCACTTTATCTGACTGCAATGGAACTGTTAGAAATTAACAACAGAAATGTAACTAGAAGAATCCATGTTTTAAGATTTAAAAAGTATAAGCACATCTTAATGGATATTAAAAATATTTAGAGCTTTATTATAAAGAAAATCTACATACTAAGACCCATGAGATGTAGATAAAATTGTACTTAGGAGGGAATTTATAACTTTAAGTGTTACATTAAAAAAGATGAAGACTCAAGATGAATAAGCAAAGCCCACACCTTAAGTTAGTCAAAGGACAGAAAATAAACCCAAAGAAAGTAGAAGGAAATAATAAACACATAAGAAAAACTCATCAAAACAAAAATCAAATTATAATAAGTAAGATCAACGGGTTCCTTAGGTAACTCTTTGTAAATCACTTGGAAGATTAATTAAGAAGCCAGAAAGCACAATAGAAATGAATAGAAATCTAAATAGGAACATCCCTAATACATAAACAGGTAAGAGAATAATACAAGTTTCATGACAATAATATGAAGATTTACATGAAATGGACACAGCCCTAGAAAAATATGACTTAGGAATATAACTTAATACTTCTATAAACATTAGAAAAATTACAGGCAACAATCCTGCCACAAAGAAAACACCAAGCCAGATGGTTCAATAGGAGACTTAAATCAAACTTTCAAAGATCCGCGAATTTCAATCTTACACTAAGTCTTACAGAGAATAAACAAGAAGGATTACTTCCTAACACATTTTAGGAAGCTAGCAAAACCACAGAGCAAGATCAGACAAAGACAACATAGAAAGGGAAAACTGAAAGCCAGTTTCGGCAAACACAGACATGTCAGTGCTATATAAAATATCTGCAAACAAAACCAACCAATGGATATATTGAAAAAGACAATATTTCGTGTTTGGCTTATCTTAGTAACGATAGACTGGTCAGTATTAGAAACCAAAAAATATATTCACAGCTTTAACATACTGAGGGAAAAAAACCAGAATTATGTTAATGGAGTTAGAAAAGGCACTCGAGAAAATGTTATAACCATTTATGCTAAATCCTCTTAATGAATTAGGACTAGAAGTTTACATCTTTAATCAGATAAAGAGAATCCATAAAAAAAAAAAAAACCAGAATATTATACCATGTAATGAAATGTTGAAAGTATCCCCTTTAAGATCAGGAACAAGACAAGGACTTATTATCACTTTATCCAATATTATACTGACAGTCCTAGTCAGGTTGATCAGATAAATAGTGATAAATGCATTAAAAAAATGGGAAGGAAAAAATAAAATTTCCGTAAATTTGTAGATGATGATTGTGTACATGGCAAATCCCAAAGAGTATACAAATAAATTATTAGAATTAACAGGCTACTTAGTAGAGCTCCGTGATACAAAATCAATGTACAAAAGTCAATTCATTTCTGTGGAAAATATGATTCTGAAACATGATTCATACTAGGAAACAAAAAATAAAATATTAGGGAATAAATCTTAAGATGTGAAAATGCTTTTAAAGGTAATGATTATAAAATTTCATTGAAAGACATTAAAGGAGATAAAGAGTGAGATAATATGTTCTTAGGAATACTCAGTATGAAGAGGAAAATTCTACTCAAAGTGATCTATGGTCACGGCAAATATAATCGAAATCTCAATGGAATCTTTTCTTCTACAAACTGATTTTTAATGTCTGTAAAATAGTAAGGGCCAATAATTGTTGAGACATCCCTAATGAAACTGAAAAAGGTGGGGACTCCACTGCTAGATGTCAAGATTTATTGTTGTAGTTCAGTCGCTAAGTTGTACCTGACTCTTTTCCGCCCCATGGACTATAGCCTTCCAGGCTCCTCAGTCCATGGGATTTCCCAGTCAAGAATACTGGGGTGGGTTACCATTTCCTTCTCCAGGGGATCTTCCTGACCCAGGGATCAAACCCGAATCTCCTACATTGGCAGGAAGATTCTTTGCCACTGAGCCACCTGGGAAGCTAAGATTTATTACAGAGCTATGATAATTAGGACAGTTTCATATTAAGGCAGGGACAGACAAAGAGCTACTTAACACAAAAAGTAAAACTTTTAGGTAAGGATATAGGAGAGTATCGGAGAAGGTGATGGCACCCCACTCCAGTACTCTTGCCTGGAAACTCCCATGGATGGAGGAGCCTGGTGGGCTGCAGTCCATGGGGTTGCGAAGAGTCAGACACAACTGAGCGACTTCACTTTTCACTTTCATGCACTGGAGAAGGAAATGGCATCCCACTCCAGTGTTCTTTCCTGGAGGGACGGTGGAGTCTGGTGGGCTGTCATCTATGGGGTTGCACAGAGTCAGACACGACTGAAGCAACTTAGCAGCAGCAGCAGCAGCACAGAAGAATATCAGTAGGATCTCAGCACAAGAAAGTGTTGATTTAACAGGAGAAAAGATGACAACACAGGGGAAAAGATGAACACATCTGGTTACATAAAAATGAACCCTTCATCAAAATATACCATAAATGCAGAGAGGAGACAGGCTGCAAAATGGGAGACTAAATCTGCAATATATACAACTACCAAAGAATTAAAATATGCGTTACTTCCAAATATGAAAAACGAAAAGATAGTCCAATAAAAAATGGTCAAGAGCTATGAATAACCAAAGAAGAGGAAACACAATGACTCATCCAAAAACACAGAAAGCTGAGCTACTTTATTCATAGAGTAATGTAAAATATTTATCACCATGAGATCCCACTAAGCTCCTACCAGAAGGGCCAGCACTAAGCAGTTTGTATCAAAAGGTGCCCAAGATGTGGGACTACAGGCATCTTCACACATGGCTGAGGCACCTGGCAGAGAGCGGGATTTACATGCACTGACCCAGCAATTCCATTCTCAGGCATACACCCTAGAGGGATGCTGGCTTGAGTACACTGTGATATCTGTAGAAGAGAACTCATCGCAATCCACTGGATGGATAGATGAACTGTGGCATATTTGGATGATGCGATACTCTGTAGCAGTGAAAACAAGGAGCTACTGCTACCCTCTCAGCATGGATGAATCTCAAGCATCAAAGCTGAGTGAGAGAGACAGGACACAGAGAGATATACAGTCATACAACACTGTTTCATTTTTATAGCTTTAAATGCAAATCTCAATATATGTGTATCTGTGTGTACAAATATATATACGTATATATGCATATATTATCATGAAAAAAGAATTAGGTTACATTTAGAGCAGGGCTAACAACTGGCAGGGAGGAAGAGGGATTTAATCAGGGAAGAGTCCATAAGGGAAATTTATTTTTCACAGTGTTTAAAACTTAATTTTTATTTTTTTTACACTTTTAATTTTATATTGGAGTATAGGAAATGGCAACCCACTCCAGTATTCTCATCTGTAGAATCCCATGGACAGAGGAGCCTGACAGGCTACAGTCCACGGGATCACAAATAGTCCGACATGACCGAGCAACTAACACACACTATAGTCAATTAACAATGCTGTGATAGTTTCAGTGAACAGCAAAGGGGCTCCAGCTGCACATATACACATATCCATTCTTCCTCAAACTCCCCTCTCATCCAGGCTGCCACATAACATTGAGCAGAGTTCCTAGACAGTAGGTCCTTGTTGGTTATCCATTTTAAATATAGCAGTGTGTACAAGTTCTTCCATAAGGGAATATTAAAATGTAGCTAATGTCCTGTTTCTTCACTGGATAAGGAAAATCTGAGTATTTAATATTTTTCTCTAAATCTTATGTATATTACATTTTACAAGAAAACTTCTTGAAGAGAGAGGATGAAAGACAAAAAAAGTATAGGGATCAAGAATAGAGATCCTTTTGAGGAACTGTGCTGTGAAGTAGGGTGCACAGAAAGGGTGCCAGAGCGGAAGGACTCTTGGGACTGTGTTCCTTCCTTCCTTTTTTTTTTTTTTTAAGGCCAGATAGGACAACATATTTGCATGATGGGGAGAATGAATGAAGGGAGTGTTTAAGGAGGTCAGTCTTCGAGTAGATAAGAAGAAGAAGGCTACAGTTAGAAAAGCAGCTTATTCACTGTAAGAAAAGAGGTAGTTGAACGTACGGCTTCAAATGCAGGTAGGTTGGTAAATTTATTGGTGAAGAGCTGAGTTAGTTCTCTGGTGACTGGTTCTCATTTTCCAGGGAAGTGAGAGGTGAGGCTAAAAGGGCAGACAAGATATTTGAGGTTTAAGGCAAGAGAGGAAAAAAAGCATCTGGAGGAGTTGGGAAGCATCCATGAAAATGTTCCGGGCTTGCTTGAAGTTTATGTTCATAAATTTAACCTGAGATTGGTCAGAACACTAGCGTGTTTCTCCTTCATCAGGATGAACTGCTCAGGTACAGACGTGGAGTGCTGAGTTCAGACAGCCAGGGTTTTACAAGGTGGGGACAGGGCTGGGGAGCAACGGTGATAAACACTGAGCCATCCTGATCAAGTGTCAGGAACAGTGGATTGGAAACACTGATGGGTCTGGAGAACTTTGCACAGCAGCACTGCCACGTAAGGGAGCTGGAAAGACCCCAGGTGGTGGTCAGGGGACAGAATGCTTCATCCTGAGAGTTTGAAGGGGAAGCCATGAATTTGCTCACCTTTCCCTCCACTCCACCAAGAGCACAGCACAGAACAGGGTGGCGGGGAGGGAAAGGCATCGGAGAGAGAGGTCGAGGAAACAAGAGGCAGGTGTGATGAAGACACCCCGTGGATGCTGAGTCACTGAGGATGATTATCAGCAGCAGGACAGGAGAGGGAGAGTGAGCCGGACAACGTGACCCTCAGTGAAGGGGCGGCATGACTAAGAGCTTGGCCAGTGACTGCAGCCGAGACAGGTGGCAGCTGGTACCGTCTGTAGAGCTCAGTGGAGATGGTGATTTCAAGAGAGGATGGGGGGGAAGAGTCTGGAGGCCACAGTGAAGGGCAAGGGTATCTCATCTACCTTTAGGCCCAGCAGTAGGCTTTGAGAATCTAGTGCTGGGCTGGTGGAGACGGGAGGGGGTCCAAGTCCACGGGGGAATAGGCAGACTTTCAGATCCAGTCAGTTGTACCGCTAGAGTTCTGAGAAGGACAGTGTTTGTGAGGGAGCAGAAGGTAGTCTTCATCACAGGACAAGTCCACCCAGGAGAAACGCCCTCTTCATTTGTCTGTCAGGGGATCACTGACTTCCTCCTAAGCCAGCACTCATGTTCTATGGGAACACCTGGTCTTGAAGGTCACACTCATGCTCAACCCTGATGGTGTCTACCTGGGCAATTACAGGGGCTCTCTGATGGGGTTCAACCTGAACCGTCACGGCTGGACCCCTCTCCCTGTGCCCACCCTACCCTGCATGGGGTGAAGCAGCTTATCACCCAGATGTACTAAGCCCCGGAGCCGCAGCTACTGACGCCTGTACACCCTAGAGCTCACACTCCGCAACAAGAGAAGCCACTGCAGTCAGAAGCCCCCGTACTGCAGCCAGAGAGCAGCCCCCACTCTCCACAGCTAGGGAAAAACCCCATACAGCAACGAAGACCCAGCACTGCCATAAACAAATAAAAGTATAAGGGGAAAAAAAGGCATCGGGGTGTGTAGGTTTAGGGACTTCCATGCGGCACAGCTGGATAATCTGAGACAAGGAGTAAATGGGAGAAATAAAATCTAAGAGGCCCATTAGACACCCTCTGCTTCTCAGGCTTAAAGAGATTTCGCAGTCAGAGTTGTGCAGGGAGGGTTACCTGCTATTATTGTCTCAAACAGTATTTACCGTGTACTGAGCGCCTTTTGGACACTGGGCGCCGGATAGAAAACCAAACAGGAAGAGGCCAGGTCTAAGGGACAAATGAGAGGAAAGGACTAAAGTTACTGCTGGTGTCCAAAAGCTTGGAACCTCCATCTAGCTGTTCTAACTTTTCATTTAACCAGTGAACCTATGGGGGGAAATGTCAAATCGATTGAAAACATGGTGTTCTCGACAGCCCAGGAAGCTGGAAGAAAAGCTAGAAGGACCCTGTTACCTGTGTGTGACATGGTCCACGAGATGCTGTTTGAACATGAGGCTCCATTTTTTGATTATATTCAACAGAGACGCTTTAAAGGGCCTCGCGTCGATCTTCATCCAGCTGTCAAACACCTGGACGGGCTCCAGCCTGCACACATCCTCATGGAGCTTCTCGTAGGAGTCGATCTGCGCCCTGAACTGATGCAGGAGGGGAGGATTCTCTGGGATGCCGCCCTCGGTGTGGGCTTCCATCTCCTCAGCTGTGAGCATGCGCCCGTACAACAGAAACTGGCCCAGCGCCTCCTTCTGGTCCTCCGTGTAGAGGTAGGAATACTGGCTGAGGGAGCTCCGATAGTCACCGCAGAGGGCCATCATGGCCTGCACCCGGCCCATCAGCTCGGCCCGCAGGCCCGCCAGGTCAGCCCTGGCCTCCAAGTCCACCTGGGGGAGCAAGATGGCAATGGAGGGGTGACATGGCATTTCACAGGGGCCTTCAGGTCTGGTGGGAGGGCAGGCGAGATGCTCGCAGAGCCAGTACCTGATAGTGGGGAGAGCCGTTCTCAGGAGAAAGCCGGGGCACCAAGGACGCTATGCTAAAGATGCTGGTGATGAGACCCTCCACCAGGTCGTAGAAGCTGCCCTTCACGCCAGGCTCCAGCGACGGATGGAAAACCAGTTCTGGGATGGCTAAGCTCAGCTGGGCTTCAAATATCGGGGTGAGTCCTGCCTTACATTCTGAAATACAAAGAAAACAAACAGAAGAGAGTGGGTAAGTGGCAAAAATGCAACACTGATTTGAAAGCACTCCGAGCGTTTCTTTCCTTTAGAGTCGCTGTTCCAGTCTGAGGAAAGAAAAATATAAACTTTGCTAAAACCCCAGAAAAGGTGAAGGTGGCAGTCCTGCTGGCATTTTGAACAGGCTAATTCCCTGTGCACGGCTATCCTGGAATTGCTGTTGTTATTCAGCTGCTCAGCCGTGTCCCACTCTGTGACCCCATGGACTGCAGCACCCCAGGCTTCCCTGTCCTCTACTATCTCCTGAAGCTTGCTCAGATTCATGTTCATCGAGTCGATGATGCCATCCAGCCATCTCATCCTCTGTCATCCCCTTATCCTCCTGCTCTCAATCTTTCCCAGCATCAAGGTCTTTTCCAATGAGTTGGCTCTTCACATCAGGTGGCTAACATATTGGAGCTTTGGCATCAGGGCATGGCAGGGCATTTACTTTCCTTGTCCTCAGAGGGCATGTCCTGTGACTGATCAACCCAAGCCAGAACGCTTCCACGTTCCCAAAGCTTCCTGTGGGGCAGTACGGCCTCTGGTTCAGAAGGTGTTGGTTTTGCAAAGCCAGTTTCTTGGAAGCGGCGGTCATCATCCTGAGCACAAACCAGGCAATTCCATCGGCAGCCANCCTTGTCCTCAGAGGGCATGTCCTGTGACTGATCAACCCAAGCCAGAACGCTTCCACGTTCCCAAAGCTTCCTGTGGGGCAGTACGGCCTCTGGTTCAGAAGGTGTTGGTTTTGCAAAGCCAGTTTCTTGGAAGCGGCGGTCATCATCCTGAGCACAAACCAGGCAATTCCATCGGCAGCCACTAGGGGAACAAGGGTGTGCTTGTCCAAGGTCGTGTAGGCTTGGAAAAAAAGGGCAGTCACAATCCCTCCCCATCTGCTCCTTTTCTGTAAAAACAGGACTTGTTTTAATTCTGTAGTCCTGTAGTGATAAAATTTTTAAAAACAGTATAAATAATTAACAAATCCCTGATTACTTGCTAGACTAAACTGCCTTGCTAAATTTAAATCAAAATATAATATGGAANCGACCATAAATTTGAAACCCTTAGCTATCTTTTAACAGCTTCAAAGCATGCCCACTACCTTTCCCGTCTGAAAGCTATCTCATCCCCAGCTTCTTGTCTCTTTTTTTTTTTACACAGAAAAACATCTGTTTCTTCTACATAAGCCAGCTGCTATAAACTCCCTGTGTCCTCAAAAGGCCACAGAGATAGAGTGCATTCAGCTTAAACCATGAAATTTATTTATTTATTTTGGCCATGCCATAGGGTGTGTGGGTCTCAGTTCCCCAACCAGGGATCAAACCCAGGACCCCCACACTGGAAGTGCAAAGTGTTAGCTACTGACTTCTAGGGAGGTCCCTAGAGTAAATCGGCTTTTACATTTTTATCCTGGCTACAGGTTTCACTGTGTTAGAGCCTGGTTTAGCATCTGGGTTTTGGAGAGGAAGAAGTGTTTTATCTTTGAACAATTTAGAGACACAATGCCTTTTCTATTTTACTGTGTACACTTCACAAAATGTTCACACCTTTTGGGAAAATTCACAGAGCACTCAATGGCACTTCACTGTAACTCAACAGATGCTATGACTATTACCTTCCCAGTAATAACCCACATCTATAAGCCACTAAATACCAGTATTTTCCAGGAGGTACTTGAGGGAACACTCAATGGCAAGAAAGAATCCATCCAGCAACATATCATCAATGTAGTTAACGTAAGTTTTCCAGATATCAGAAGTTGAATCTGCTGAAAAAAGACCCAGGTTTTCCTACAAAATAAAGAAGAGCAGATATAAACCATGTTTAATAATATGCAAGGACTGCTCTTATCATCATGAATGGGAATGAAGACAACACACAGAGAAAAACTGCACTGTTATGAAGAGTCTTCTATTATAGGCAGACCTTGGCTATATTGCAGGTTTGGTTCCAGTCCACTGTAATAAAGCCAATACTGCAATAAAGTCAGTCACACAAAGTTTTTCGTTTCCCAGTTATGTTTCCACTATACTTCAGACTATTAAGTGTGCAATATTATGTCTACAAAAAAGAATATTCATATCTTAATTAAAAATACTTTATTGCTAAAAAATGCTATCACCAGAGCCTTCAGGAAATCATTATCTTTTCACAATAGTATCAAAGATCACAGATACAAAGTATGACGATAATGAAAAAGTTTGAAATATTGTAAGACTTGCCCAAAATTTGACAAGAGAAAAATGGCTAGACTTTTCTCAGTGCAAGGTTGCAATAAACCATCAACTGAAAAACAAAACAAAAAACAAATGCAGTATCTGTGAAGCACAATAAAGCTAAGTGCAATGAAATGAGATATGCCTGTATACGTGTATCAGATCCACTCCTCTCTAACTCGTGTAACCCTTGCTCGAAAGGAACACAAAGTTAACCCACGAAGGAAATACGATGTTGCAACCTCTCCCTGAGAAAGGAGCATGGGGCCAGGCCAGCTTCTCAGGGGGGATGCTGACAGACGCAGCGTGTGCCTCATAGATGCTGACTGACAGTGCAGAGGAAACTGCATCAGAGCAGAAGGCAGGGTGGGCAGGAGAATGAGTACCAAAGGCAGAGAGCATCCCAGTTCAAGACATAAGAAGTCTAGGTTCAAGCAAGTAAAGCATTTCCTACAAAAATGCATTTCTCTTTCTAAGGAGAAATAAACTGCAGTGACTCCCACCCCTGGGTATATATCCAGACAAAGCTCCAATGCGAAATGATCCAGGCACCTCCATGTTCATAGCACTGCTATTCACAATAGCCAAGACAGGAAGCAACCTACATGTCCACTGACAGATGACTAGATAAAGAAGGTGTGGTATATATTTATAATGGAATACTACTCAGTCATAGAAAAGAATGAAATCATGCCATTTGCAGCAACATGGATGAGCCCAGAGATCACCATACTAAGTGAAATAAGTCAGAAAGAGAAAGACAAATACCATATGATATCACTTATATGTGGAATCTAAAACATGACTCAAATGAACTTATCTACAAAACAGAAACAGACTCACAGACACGGAGAAGAGATTTGTGTTTGCCAAGGGGGCGTGGGTGGAGGAAGCATGAATCGGAGTTCAGGGTTAGCAGGTGCAAACTATTATATAGAGGATGGATGAGCAACAGGTCCTACTGTACAGCACAGGGAACTTATTCAGTACCCTGTAATAAACCACAATGGAAAAGCATATCAAATAGAATATGTACATATAACTGAATCACCCTGCTGTATAGCAGAGACTAAGACAACACTGTAAACCAATCATACTTCAATAGAACAAATAGAAAGAGAAATGAGTTGGAGAGTATTGTTGGCATTTAACTAAAAACTTTTATCATACTGAGTGACTTAGAAAATGCAGACACAGAAACAAACACATAGGCTCTCTCTCCTTCTTTTGACATGGTACAGTCTCCAACCTGGCAGTATGGCAAGTATCAGTTCAGTTCAGTTCAGTTCAGTTGCTCAGTCATGTCCGACTCTTTGCGACCTCATGAATTGCAGCATGCCAGGCCTCCCTGTCCATCACCAACTCCTGGAGT
This sequence comes from Neotragus moschatus, assembly GCA_006410615.1. Classification (NCBI taxonomy): domain Eukaryota; kingdom Metazoa; phylum Chordata; class Mammalia; order Artiodactyla; family Bovidae; genus Neotragus; species Neotragus moschatus. Next base: position 6,280,704 of record SJYA01002932.1, on the reverse strand, counting down.
TCACTCAAACTCACGCAAACTCACGTCCATTGAGTTGGTGATGCCATCCAGCCATCTCATCCTCTGTCATCCTCTTCTCCTCCTGCCCCCAATCCCTCCCAGCTCTTTGCATGAGGTGGCCAAAGTACTGGAGTTTCAGCTTTAGCATCATTCCCTCCAAAGAAATCCCAGGGCTGATCTCCTTTAGAATGGACTGGTTGGATATCCTTGCAGTCCAAGGGACTCTCAAGAGTCTTCTCCAGCACCACAGTTCAAAAGCATTGATTCTTCGGGGCTCAGCCCTCTTCACAGTCCAACTCTCACATCCATACATGACTGCTGGAAAAACCATAGCCTTGACTGGATGGACCTTTGTGTATAGGTGTCCCATTTACTCACCATCATTTTCATCATTCAGCCTTTTTTACAGTAACTTCCCATTTATCTTATATCTTCAAAGAAAGTGGCTACCACTTTGCAAAAGTAAATTTCCTAGGTGACTCACACTTACCCCTTTAGGAAACACTGCCAGATTGTAAGTCTCATTTTTCTGCTCTTAAATGTCAAAACTCTAAAATTTTCTAAAATGCATCACCTACACCTTTCTTTCCTAAGAACTGTAAAGATTTAGTGGGAGTCCATCATCTGCAAATGATAGCACAGTGACAATGCAGAGTGGTTCTTAGGTGTTACTGAGATGTTCACGTCTGTCTGCTTCTACAGTTAACTTGTAGCTGTTATAACTGCCTTGTAGAGCTGTTCTATATCTTTTCTACTGTCACCATATCAAGATAGCTAACTGTACTTTTCTACATCAAGCCTACTACGGTACAAGGAGCAAATATGTTGGAATTTTCTATAAGCCAGGAGGAAATAGCTCAAGTTTCTGATACTGGCTGAGACAGAAGAATAAGATCAGACTTTCCCTTCTGTACAAACAACTATAGAACTGGATACAAGAAATAATTATTTGGGTAACTGGACAACAGTATTGGGATATGATCTTGAAGAGAAAGGAAAATTCAAGGTGAGCTTCACAACCATTTGACTTTCTACCTGGAGGCACTTTCCAAACATGGCATAGAGAAGTGGACATCAATTAGAGCACCCTTGCTGCTGGACAGAAAAAGACAGAAATTGGAATTTGCTGGGGCTGCTGAGGTCTCTTGGATCTCTGACTGAGCATTAAACTATACATATTTAGGGTAAGATTCTGCAAGGCTAGGCAGAGAACATTTACTGGAGACTCTAAGTTGAATAGGTTTGTGAAGGTCATATAGTGCTGGAAAATGTTAGTGTTTTATCAGAAATAATGAAAAGATAACAGATAACCCAGGACTTCAGTTGAGACCCCAGAAATGCAATGCTTTAGGACTAGAGCTCTATTCTAGAGTAAGGCTTCTTTAGACTCTCCCTAAGGAAGCTTAAAATAAGGCTTCAACAGGATCAAGCTGACCACCAGTGAGTTAACGGCCTACTGAAACAAAACCACCAATTCTTTAAGGGAAATATAACACCCAGATTACAAAGTGGCACCCAACATGTCTAGAACATAATAAAAAATTACTAGACATGCTGAGAAGCAGGAAAATGTGACACTTAACCAAGAGAGAAAATAATCAGTAAAAACAGACTTAGAAAATAACTGTCATACCAATCCTGGGATGTTATCCCTTAGACTTATTTTATGAGAAAAAAAAAAAAAAACTTCCTTCACATTCAAAAAGACTCAGAAAATAAATGTTGGAATTAGTAGATGAGGATGTTATAATTTGATTAAAAACTCCTCAAACTTGGTGAAAAACAGATAAAAATATCACAAACTTCAAGCAGCCTGAATACAAAGAAAAGTTATTTATGCACATCGTGGTTAAATGAAAAAGATACAAAGAACTTATTTTAAAAAATCTATTTACAATCAATTGACAGCAGCCTGAGAAAAACAATACATTACATCTAAAGGGACAAAGATATACATTGTGCTGGCTCCTCATCATAAAGTTTGGAGGACAGAAGATTATGAAATGACTTCCGAAAAGAAACCAGAACTGTCTACACAGAATTTTATATTCTGTGAAACTCTCCTTCAAAAACAAAGGTGAAAGAAGGACACTTTCAGATAAACAAAAACTGAGAGCTCGTGTCATCAGCAGATCTGAACTGCAAGAAATACTATAGGAAGTTCTTTGGGCCAAAGAGAAATGACCATGGATGTTAACTCAATTCTGAAGAAGTGAAAAACAAGCCTGGAAATGGTAGCTATGTGTGTAAATACAAAACACTATAAAGATTTTCCCCAAAAGGTTTTAAAACACAAAATTACAATATTCTACTGTGGGGTGTATCTTACACACACAGGTGCACATACACAGCAGTGCTGCAAAAGACGGCCGGGCAGTCTGAATTGCTGCCAGCTTCCCATGTGTGCTGTGCGCTGTGAGAGGTCACCTCAGCCATGCCCGACTCTCTGCTCATTCATTACTCATTCTAGTGTCAGTAACTGGTGGAACAAATAGAGAAAAAAACTGAGGAATCACACAGACGATCTGAACAATACAATCGACCACTTTGAACTAGCTGACATTTCATAGAACACTACACCCAGCATTTAAAGAATAGACATTAGCATTTAAAGAATAGACTGTCAATTGCATAAGGAACATCCAGTAAGATAGACCATGAAGAAAAGTGAAAGTGTTAGCTGTTCAGCTGTCTGACTCTCTGTGGCGCCATGGACTATAGCCTGCCAAAGTCCTCTGTCCAAAGAATTCTCCAGGCAAGAATACTGGAGTGGGTAGCAATTCCCTTCTCCAAGGGATCTTCCCAACCAGGGATCAAACCTCGGTCTCCCACATTGCAGGTAGACTTTTCACTGTCTGAGCCATCAGAGAAGCCCAAGATAAACTATAGTCTAAATCATAAAACAAGAATTGATGAATTCTTAATAAATGAAATTTAACAGTTTAAAACAAAATCATAATATTCTATTGTGGGCTGTATCTTATACACACACATACACATATACAGCAACATTGCAAAAGATGGCTGGGCAGTTTGAATTGTTGCCAGGTTCCCATGTATGCTGTGTGTTTCCTCTGCCTACAGTGGAATTATACAGTATCAATTTCATTAAGCTACCCAGGTGATAGCTTACTTTGAGCAAAATAATGCTCAAAATTCTCTAAGCCAGGATACAACAGTAGGTGAACCGTGAACTTCCAGATGTTCAAACTGGATTTAGAAATGGCAGAGGAACCAGAGATCCAATAGCCAACATCCAAAGGATCATTGAAAAAGAGAAAAAGTTCTAGAAAAACATCGACTTCTGCTTTATTGACTACACCAAAGCCTTTGACTGTGTGGATCACAAAAAACTGTGAAAAATTCTTAGAGATGGGAATAACAGACCACCTGACCTGCCTCCTGAGAAATCTGTATGCAGGTCAAGAAGCTACAGTTAGAACTGGCCATGGAACAACAGACTGGTTCCAAATCAGGAAAGGAGTATGTCAAGGCTGTATATTGTCACCGTGCTTATTTAACTTATATGCAGAGTACATCATGAGAAATGCTGAACTGGAAGAAGCACAAGTAGGAATCAAGATTGCCAGGAGAAATATCAATAACCTCAGATATGCAGATGACACCATACTTGTGGCAGAAAGCGAAGAACTAAAGAGCCTCTTGATGAAAGTGAAACAGGAGAGTGAAAAAGTTGGCTTAAAGCTCAACATTCAGAAAACTAAGATCATGGCATCTGGTCCCATCACTTCATGGCAAATAGATGGGGAAACAAAGGAAACAGTGAGAGACTTTATTTTGGGGGGCTCCAAAATCACTGCCAACCTAGACAGCATATTAAAAAGCAGAGATATTACTTTGCCAACAAAGGTCCATCTAGTCAAGGCTATGGTTTTTCCAGTAGTCATGTATGGATGTGAGAGTTGGAATATAAAGAAAGCTGAGTGCAGAATTGATGCTTTTGAACTGTAGTGTTAGAGAATATTCTTGAGAGTCCCTTGGACTGCAAGGAGAATCTAACCAGTCCATCCTAAAGGAGATCAATCCTGGATGTTCATTGGAAAGA